>JAYKKI010000074.1:1800000-2325000 GCA_039881145.1 Druceiella hillmani
TATTAATACAGGACACCATCTTACCGAGCTCATACAAAATATAGCGTGGCTATTGAAACCTATGATTAGAAACAAACTTGAAGACAATTACTTTTCTTTTCTATATGCAAACGGCAATTAGAACTCACCTTTTCTCTTAAATACTCTTATTTCGATTTGGATAATACTTTAAAAAACCATAAAACTATTTATAACATTCGATTAATATAATACCCTAAAAATAATGAAAATAACATCTCACCTAATTTTGTGTTGTCTAATTCGATGCTCTGAAAGACAATACACGAATACATAGTCTTGTTGCTCTAAAAGACAATACACGAATACACTTCTTTATATTGATTTTTCATACACCAAGTAATCGGGAACAAGATGTTATGATGTATAATTTATTGGTAGAAAAAACTCGTCGTTTATTTTAATTTTGGCAAAAAAAACTAGATTCAAAGTGATACTCTATTGAAATTACATGTAATAATTTTTTTTTCTCCTCATTTAACTTCTTTTCTACACAAATGCGCAAGTAGGAATATTCATACGAGCAAACTTTTCAAAATATACACAAAACGCAAGATATTCATAAAACATATTATTTTATGAACATGAATCACAATAAGCTGTAACGGTATATAAAAACGGATACCACTGTAACATAATCGGATGTTTACGTGTAGATTTATTAAATGTTATGCTTGTCAACTTTATGACTAACTTCTTCTTCGGCATTACAGCTTAGAACAAGCCGAAAACTTCTCATGAAGCTTCTTCCATTAGATTCCATTGGAAATAGGCTTCTCCATCGATTAATGCCCATAGTATCAAGATCGTTTTCAACGCTGTCTATTCGCTGCTGTCTAGTTCCCTCTACTTGACAAAAGGTAACTTTCTTAACAGTATCGATGTCAATGCTCCTGAAGATATAGTCTGTATGAGATTCTTCAAATATAATTTCCTTTAACTATTCCAAAAAAATTTCTTAGTATTTTTCGTACAAAAAAGAAATGAAAATACTATTAATACATTAATTATAAAATCATTAGTATAACAGTGAATGTAAACAGAGTGTATGAGCTAAGGATTCTAGGATGATTCTTAGAAACAAGTAAATATTTACAGTTTCGATAGGTGCGGGATTAAAAAAATGACAAAAATACAAAAAATATAACAATAAAACCAAATGTTTAAGTGTTCCGTACATCAAACAAAAAAACGGAGCCATTGGAATATAACTCACAAGTCAGCCCGTCTACATGTTTGTCACAGTCGTTTTTCTCAAAAACTGTTTCATTTACATCACTACCCCTCTGCCAGAGCAAACCAACCGTCCTTGACATTTTTCCGTACCTGTCTCTTTGTTTTCTTGTACGCAAATCATGCGATATCTCAATACACTCCCAAGAAGTTGAAAAATAAAAATGGCACCCTACTGATAAAGATTAAATTAGTTGAAATCACCAAGAAATTCTGTCTTTTGTAATATTCCAAATATTATTCAATTTGTAAACGTTATTTTAATATTTGATCATTTCACTCTGCCTGCACAAGCGGCATCCTCTCATAATTGATTAAATAATTGAAATACAGTTCGATAAATTAGAAACGAAAATGACGCAACGGACTTTACAAGACCGTTTATCATATTGTTGCTGTTTATAATTGCATTTATTCATGGGTTAATTTCTTTTTCTTCCATTGTTTTAATACGTCATTGTTAGCTTTTCATCAAAAACTTTGTCCGTATAAACGATGTCACGAAAAAGAAAATTTTCCTCAACACAAAGCAAAAATTGTCGCCACCGAAGTCGATGGCGGAAACAGTCAAGTATATCATCCGCTTTACAACTGTTGTATTATCTTCAAATATTCCACTCTTGTCGATAGACTATAAAACTATGGGTAAACTTTTTCACCTATTCCTTCTACGTATTGCCAAACATACCGTTCTTTATCCTTTTCAAAGACCAAACCTTTGAATATTCCGAAATTCGCCGTCAATTGTACAAGCAAAAAATAAGTATGTATATAATATTTGAAATGTTATAATAATATTCTTTTATATACGTTTGCAATTTAGCAACAAAAAATATGTTATCTAAAAAAACATTTCACACATCTGAGGAATTTTTAGTACTCCAGTAAATGCCAAAAATGGAACCCATATAATTCTGTCATGTCTGTCTGACCATCTGTGTGTCATTGTATTCAAAGAATTATTGCTCTTTTAGCATGTGCGCGAACACATATAAACAAAGGAAAATGTTTTTTAATTTCTTCTCGATACGTAAAATCTAGAGATGTTTTTTTCTCGTGGGCTCCGTCAGCCATCCATCAAAAATGTATAGTAATATTTTTTAATACGGTGCGGCTTCTCCTTTACTAGGTATGAACCTCCAATATTCTCTGTGTCCGCCGTCTCGCATTTAATTCATAATCACGCACGTCAAAAATCTAAAGAAAAACAAAAGGTTAAATTCGATTAATGTATCAAAGAAACATGTGACTTATATCTATGAAAGATATATTAGATAAAAGTGAAAAATAATATAAATAGTGCGAGAAAACTATTGTGCATCCTTAAATGTTTAAACTGTTATGTACAACTAATGTTTAATCCTCGAAGTATGAGTTATACTCTCACTCATAAGGTTTAATATTTATTTTCTTTCAAATTCTAACGCATACGACATCAAAAACTGAATTCTTCATGAGTATCACCGTATAATTAAACAAAACACCTGGAATTAAAGCAATTGTGTCGTGTAGAATTAAAGTAAGAGACAGTATTAAAGCAATGGGGTCGTATGGAATTATAGTAATAGCCAGGAATTAAAGTAATAGTGTCGTGTAGAATTAAAGTAATAGCCAGGAATTAAAGGAATAGTGTCGTGTAGAATTAAAGTAATAGCCAGGAATTAAAGTAATAGTGTCGTGTAGAATTAAAGTAATAGCCAGGAATTAAAGTAATAGTGTCGTGTAGAATTAAAGTAATAGCCAGGAATTAAAGTAATAGTGTCGTGTAGAATTAAAGTAATAGCCAGGAATTAAAGTAATAGTGTCGTGTAGAATTAAAGTAATAGCCAGGAATTAAAGTAATAGTGTCGTGTAGAATTAAAGTAATAGCCAGGGATTAAAGTAATAGTGTCGTGTAGAATTAAAGTAATAGCCAGGGATTAAAGTAATAGTGTCGTGTAGAATTAAAGTAATAGCCAGGAATTAAAGGAATAGTGTTATGTAGAAATAAAATTATAGCCAGGATAAAAATAAGGCTACACTAAACATAATTTGTTATCATATGTCCAGTCCAATGTAACATGTTATGTTATCATATAGTATTCTCAATATCACTTGATCGGTAATGATGGCATAGCTATAGGCCTAATAGTGTCGCGTATAATTAAAGTAATAGCCGGGAATTAAAGGAATAGTGTTATGTAGAAATAAAGCAATAGCCAGCTTTAAAATAAGGCTAAAGTAAACATAATTTGTTATCGTATGTAAAGTCCAATTTAATAGTTACGTTATCATATAGTATTCTCAATATCACTTCATCGGTAATGATGGCATAGCTATAGGCCCATAATCGCTGGCAAATTTATTATGAAATATTAATGATCATTCCACTTTTTATTCACCTTTGTATATCGAACAAATAAAGCGAAATATTTACACATATTTACCTCAACAAAATTAATTTGAACCGAAAAATGTTATAACGTACATGATAATACGTGTATTATACGTAATAAAAATAATGTATAAATATAAATACTTATGTTTTAACAAAAATGTGGCAAAGACTTAATAATTGTATTCCACCAAGTGAACAGTCGTACCAACACTCTGTATAAATGAGTTGCGGCCCAGCGGTAATTGAAGGCAATGAACTGATTCACGAGATATTTTAGACTGACCACATGGACTGTGCCCAGACAGCGGACCCTCTAACCTATCACAGAGTATGAGAGAGAGAGAGTCTTATACTTCTGTTACATTGATAACTTGCAAACGATGATAAAGTAAATAATTCATGTTGAATTCAAATTGTATGCACACCCTAATGCAACGACCGTACATAACCGGCGTACTGCCGAAACAGTACTAAAAACTCGCTCCGTACACGCCGCCTACAAGCACACACACAGACGTCACGGCCGCCCGCGGGAGCAATATTTCAGGACCGACATAAATCATAATAATTAGATAAGCGCCAGGCCACCATTGGCCCGAGCTCTCTCCCGTGAAAACTCCTCCCGCACTCCCGTGTAAAAAACCTACTCAATATCATAACGCCGCCTTATTGGCCGATATGAATTCATATAATATCATAACGGCACGCGATTGGACGCCCCGGCGCCGGCGCCCTCTCTATTAAAGGTTAGTCGTTATATTTACGGCCGCACGCGTCGTTATAACGCGGTTGTACGGCGGCGGGCGCGATACAGACCCCCCGCGGAGTATGAGCGGCGGGCGCCCCCGCCGATCAATAATAACATCTGCAACGGTCAGAGCAGGAAGTGGACGCAGCCTCCCGCCGGACCGCCCGCCCGCTCGCTCTCACCTATTGTTTCTTATTTTGCTCGCCGGCTATGCGTCTACGCGAGTGCCTGGGTGCCTGCGGGCGGAGCGTTGTGATTCTATAGTAAATGCTCGATGTGGCTTAATCTTCAGTGAAGAGATGAATCCTTTATTCTAAATCTTTAAAACAAATTGTGAATCTTGGTAAAGAAACAAAAAGAAGTTTTGTATTTAAATTTCGCAAAATTATAACGGCGCGATCACATTTACCATATGACTGCATAAGTCTCGTTTGTTGATACTTATGGTAACATTTTTTATGTGATATTTATGGTAAAAATTTTTGAATAACGTTTTTATCAACTGGATCCCCTAAGTCCCTTATACATTATAATTTAATTACTTTTTTACTTAGACATCTTAAAAATAATAAGGTCAAATAATGAATTTTAAATAAAAAACGCAAAAATCTTACAATCAATACTGAAGGCATGGTGAAACGAATTTGTTACACGCAGTGAAAAGAAATTTATTCTCTCAATAAAAATTCTATCCAACAAAAGTATTAGCAAACAAATTGTCGCACCGAATAGGCTGAGTATCCCATCTATTAATAACAAAACGACTCACGAGGTAATTATTGGTGCCTTTTCTCAGATCGAAGCTCAGATATTACTCACGCCCTAGTCTTGATAATACTGTAATATTAAAATTGATTACAATATTCCATGCAATATTTATGGTAACATTTTTTTAATTTAATGCAAATTTATTTCATTATACGATAGCAATTTTAGTCATCGTGTTTAGTAAGGTCGATAAAACCCTACACTTATTAAATGAAATTAAATCACGGAGTCGAAAGTAACGCCCGCTGGAAAAATACTGTCTTCTCAAATTATAGAAGAAATCGCCGCGCGGAGCCTTTAATCGTCGATAGACGCTATCGCGCCGGCGGATCTGAGTGAACGATATTTACAAGCGAAAAGCCACCCGCCGCGTCGTATCGACGTACGGGGACAAGATAATAACAGTTGCGGTAATACTCGACGGTCATAATGAAAAAGGATTGAGGCTGGGGGCGCGCACCCTGCGCCCCTCCCGGAGGGTGGGCGCGCTCAATACATCGACGGACGTCGCGCGTCGGTCACGTCGGCCCCTCCCCTCCCCCCGCACGTCTTGCGAACAATG
Source organism: Druceiella hillmani (assembly GCA_039881145.1). Classification (NCBI taxonomy): domain Eukaryota; kingdom Metazoa; phylum Arthropoda; class Insecta; order Lepidoptera; family Hepialidae; genus Druceiella; species Druceiella hillmani. The sequence continues at coordinate 1,805,707 of JAYKKI010000074.1, forward strand.
GCCGGTCCGGCCGCGCTAGACCGGGACAGAGTATAATACTTCCTTCTTAGTCGTCCGTGTATTTATTGGCGACGCTCATAAGTACACGGGTCAGGTTATAAGTTTCGTCGAAATGAATGGTCCCGGCACGTACGCGCCCGTAACGAGGGAACACCTCGCCGGAGAAGTTTGCCGGCCGCCCGCCCCACCCACACCGCCTGCCCCCTCCTCGCTCGTCGGCTCTTATTAAAAATATCTTGCCCTCACTGCGTCGTGGCCGAGTCTCTACGGCTTCCCATAGTTTATTGGTATTGTTTGTATAATGTATATATATATATATATATATATATATATATATATATATATATATATATATATATATACATATATTAAATAAACATACATACCATGCTAAACTCTACTCGATATAAGTGTTTTAAATTTGAAGGAATTGTTCAAAGAACATGAATCATTTCCATACACTGTGCGAACTAAACCTTTTATTACTGATATGAAAAGTATTTCATTCTACAAGCCTATCACTGCTCTATCATACTAGTTTTATTTATCATATTATGGTTCTTCATACTTCCTCCTTAATTTACTTGTCATAATCTTGTATTTTATCCATGTTGTCATATAATGAATTTTATAGGCGATAAACCGAATTTCATAATAGTTTGTCTTTAGGAACAACAAACACGAATAGACAGTACAATTTTAACAAGAATACGTCTAAATATAAATATCTTCTTAAAAACATTAATTTTCGCCATATTTATTAAAAAGATAATGCAAAATTATCAACATTTATGTAATCGAATAAAAGCAAACGACAGTGCATTCACACAGGTTTACAAATATTTTGTGTGCAAATCTTTTCTATGATACTTAAAACACAATCAGATTAAATTCAAAGGGGGAGTCTTATTTTATTTTTAAAGTATTTCAGTCTGATATCGCGCTAATAAATATAATTTGAATTTCTTAGTTTTTATTTAAAACAAGAATGCAGTTACAGCCATTCTAATAATAGAGCAATCATTTCCTCCCAAAAATGGCATGAACGCGATGTCTCAATTTCTCGTTACATATCCATAACATTTCTCTCTCTCTCGACCGCCATTTAAGCTAACATTTTGATAACAGACCTACTTTGTCAAGTGGGCCCCTTAATACGCCATCAATTCTCCTTCCGGCCCGCAAAGTATACGCGAAAATTACTTATATTTATTTCGAAAACAGGGAAACAGTCGAGAGCGGCGGCGGCCTCGGTCCGAGCATAAATCATCAGTCCCATGTGCTCGGGCCGCCGTCACAATTTATGTTCGCTGTTTCTATTAGAAATGCCATTACACGGGGCCGTCGGCCGATTCACAGATGAGCGGCCAATTTTATAATAGCCTCTGTGCGCGCGCGGTTCGAGTGTGTATCGTTTATTGCGTCGCGGCGTCCGGCGACGGCGGATCGGGAACAATGAAACGGCACTATTCCTCCGCAGCTTCCCTTGACCGTCGGCCGAGAATTGTAAATGGCACATAAAATAAATGAATGTGCAGCGGGCGAGGGCGCTCTGCAGCAGACAATATAAATTACATTTGTACGATTATATTCGGACTGAGGGCGACCGGGACGTGCCGCCGTGCGGCGCGACGTCCAGTGCGGGGCGGGATGCGAAGAAGCGCGGTCGCGTCCGTATGCGGGAGCGACGTCGATGAAAGAGGCAACATTTTGACCGCAATTGTATTTGGAGGCACGTCAGAATGAGAATTCCGTGATTTGGCTCTTTTCGACGTAACTACATTTCGAATGAGACTAAGACTAGAATTTTTTTATTACTTTAATATTTCGTTTATATTAAATAAATCCTGCACAAATATTACAATGCAACATAGGACTTTATATCATTTGAAAAAGATAATAAATTAATGTATGGTTTGATTTCACTTAAGATTTAATGAGAGACGAATATCCTTTAATTATACGAATATCCTTTAATAATACCTTTAATTAATTATTCACATTTTTCGAATAAGATCTAATCAATTATGCATATAATTAATCCCAAGCGTTACAGATGCACTTTAAAAATACTGTACATTATTAAAAATACATATTCAAAATTATAACTGAAGAATTATATCTGAAAAATTTATAAGTAGTGAAATATGTTACGAATAGAGAACAAAAGGAATAAATTAAGTGTATGTGTTGTGAACAGGACAACCCAATATATCAAATAACGTAATATAAACAACTAGATGAACACACTTTGAAAAACTATTTATTGTCGAAAAACAAAGGATTCCATCCAGTGTAGGTTTAACAATAGACCAGAATGCTAAAAATTAAAAGACTAGACAGATATAATGAATATAGCCTATTGGCGAAATAGTTATTGTGACATATTTTGAATTACAAATATTGACAATACTTGATGAATGTTTGCGAAGTAACTTCGCACAAGAATCGATGCCAAGGGCAATGGACATCGTTACCTTCATTGCCATTCCCGTATAACGGGAAATGTAGGGAAAGTAGAGCTAGATAAACAAAAGTTATATTATCACCTTATTTGTCATTGAAGAATTATCATGAACTCCTTGTTTATAATAAAGGCTATATTTAAAAAATACCGCTTTACATGGTTCATGTTATTGCTGTCGATTAATTATCGAGACGTAGACTCTTTTCTTTGCTAATCAAATATCTCCTTCACTATGGTTTATGTGTAAACTGTAATATTATATTTACCATCTTTGTAAGGTCACCATATGTTTATAGGACCTATCGAAAGAATCTATAAATATAAAGGACCTATAGATATAAAAAACCCTTGTAATTTCGACATGTCTGCCCATTTATCTATCACATCTCAATAGATTAAGACTTACGTCATATTTTACAAGTAAAGTCGTCAGATGAAGATATATATTAACATGAAACAATACATTGTAAAATTAATTTTAATATATATTTTAAAGTACAGGCAAAAATTTCGCATATCCGAAGTTTTACTATAAATTGACATGGACAAACATGGAACACTACTTTATGCGTGTTCCGATACGGAATAGAAGTGAAAATTTCAAATTAATTCATGTATTGAATTTAGAAACAAAGAATGAAAAATATTTAATAAAGTCTTAAGAAGATTTACATTTCTAACCATGCCACAAACGGTTACAATGTCTGCACTTAAATCAGTAAAGCGCCAACAAGCAAGAATATGAAGTCATGTAACTTTGCGCCACCGTACTCCGAAAATCAATGCACTCTTTATATCTCGTTCAAGCAATTCCAGCGTGTATCCATATTAGCCGTGTCAATTTAAATGACTTACTTGACTTACACTTAAAATTTTAATTCAAGCAAATGCTTAAAATTTAAACTAACCTCATTTCGCATCAAAAATCATCTACGGTCGCAAGTTTACCTTTTAAGGAAAAAAAGCTTTGAACTAATTTATGAAAAGCTCACATTTTGCCTTCATACTTCACTTCAATTCGCCTCCTTCCTGTTCAAAGCGTCAGTCGTCGGGACACGCGTCGCTGCCCTCTTTAATCTGCCACGTCGATGCACGTCGCGCGTAACGAGCTTGACGCGAAGCTCCTTCCCCGTCTACGATGGCTCCGTCACGTTGCATTGTAACTGATTTTATTACTCCAACAAGCACTGTATTTTGAATATTTAACATAAAAAAATTACAATTGAGTCATTACGAGTTACTTTACTTTTTAAAACTAAATCCTTTAGCGGCGATCTGATCGGTAGTCAAAAATAGGAAAAAATAAATCGAGCTCGAACGTCGGAATGTTAATTCGCATTCCGTCCTTCGAGGAACACGGTCGACTATTAATTTCTTTTTTTTGGCTATGAATTGATTGATATGAGGATTTTTATTACGAATTAGAAACACGTCCAACCAGATGACTGCGCCATAATGTTCAATAAGCTGGTAAAAATAGAAAATTCTTGTTAATGGGCTCCAGAAAGTGTGTTAATTGTCCAGTTAAAATTTGCTATAAATATGGAAGTTATGTTATAACAAAACAATAACAAGCTGTTTCTAAATCCCTCGAACAACTGTATGTGAGCTATTTTAAAACCAACATCAAAAACCAAAACAAAATTTGAATGCATTATAAAGTTTGTTCGATGTGTCATACGTAAACTTCGCAAATGTTCAAAAGGAGAAAAACATTCTTTTAGTTTGGAGACTTCGATCTGAATGGATCCACAAAATCACGTCGATAATTGTTAAATTAATTGTTAAATCATAAAAGGATTTAATACTAAAAATAAAACTGGGATAACGTATCCTAACATTCGTTCTCTGATTTTAACTACGCACCAATATCCCGGTGTTAAAGAATTGTGCCGTGCTGATCATTTGATCAAAATTTGAACTCAAATTTCACGCCAGCTGTAAGTTTGACGTATGAATTTTTCCTCTTCTTCCTCAATGTTACAACGACCCCGATCGTGCTCTAACTCTCTCCAAGACCTTCTCTCCTGATGATCAGTTATTGACAAATGTTTTCAAGTTCTCTATTTAACTAGTGTTAAGGTTCTTCTCTAGGCAATCTAGTTATTAGGTTATAAATGATTTTGTTACACTTCTGTTCCCATTCTTTAGGAAAAGATGTTTTATAATATCGAGTTCTTTACGCGTTCTATATAATATAATATTTGATCCACCTTGTCAGCTTCCATCAACCGATATTGACTGATCTGTGCAATATTGAGAAATAACTCTCATAAAACTGTAAGGCACCAAAGATGCTTGTCAATATTTTCTTTATAAAAATAACGAGAGCGTCTTCGTTTTGTAAGGTCTTCATTTTTTGAAGTCATCACTTCATTGAAAATTCTGATAAGTATGGGAGAATATATACATTTTATACAGTACAGTTTTGTTTTTTACGATATTTGACGTCAAATATTTTTGTAATCCTTAGAAAGTATGTTAACTGAAACAATTCTGATTTCAAAGCAACTAACGTTTGAATTGATTATACTAAGCTTCACAGAAAGTGAAATTTCGCGTGAACTAAAAAATATTAAATAGTTTTGCTACGTTAAATGCAGCACCGAAAGAGTTTAGTACTAGAAATAGTGTGAACAAATTTTGTGACGTGTTTATACGTCTCTATAAAACACGTCTGGGTGATAGATTAGGCAAAGAAATGTAAATATTTATTAACCGAATAGTTGTAACAAATATACTCAAATAAATAGGTTATGATTTGTGATAATGTAATGAATTAACATATGTATAATAAAATTGAAGTGTCTTTCTAAACATGCAAGGGTTTATTTCATATCACACGGAATCAATGTGAAAGTCCCTGAACTCCGTGCTTAAAGATGTGGGTGCAAAGACTGCAAGCAAATATCACCAACAGAAATATATGACAAAGCCAATGCTACGCCAAGGATACACCTTATGGTATTTCAGAACCTACTTATGTATCATGTTACGTAAAATGAAAGTTTAATCACCTAGCAAACTTTTATTTTGATATTATTTTTATGACAATATTCCGTCTCGTGAACAAAGTAGCAGCCTATCACGTGTTATGATGCACAGTAGTCAACCCAAGATCGTGATATTATTTTAAAAAAGAAGTTTTACCCAGGTGTTATAAACTATCTGAACTTGGTTTATAGTCAGCTTCTGAAATATTCAATAAGATAAAACATAGCCTGCGTATGTATTCAGAGACTAGGAAATCTACTATCGAAAGTCTTCATCAGAAATGATTCAGTATTTTCTGAAGTTATTTTTAAGGTTCCGTCCTCAAACTGAAAAACGGAAGACTCATAAGATCACTCACCCGTCTGTCAGTCTGTTCATTACAAACGATTTTCTCAGAAACTATGCAACTTGAAACTTTGCATAATATTAATTTTTAACCCACATAATTTGCACTATTAATTTTCAAAATATTCAGATAAGAATTAAAGAGACTGTAAATAAAGTGTTGAAAAATGTCTTTTTTAATTTTATATATCGTGTGGAAAAGCTTGTTATGACAAATACGAACAAATTTTTTTCATAATTTTAAAATGCATATTTGAAAAGTTTCTAAAAAATATGCAAAAATGGAGCATACCCACCCTTCTATTTCTGAAACTACCGAACCAAAAATCGAGAACAAAAAAAATAGTCGGTAAAATTTGACTCTTCTAATCAGATTACTCGGAAACTATAGTGATTATCCTAGATCGTACAATTTTTAAACATATACCCTATTTTTACGCCTGTGAAATAAATACTGTATATTCTTAAACGTGTACAAGTGCCTCAAAGTGTACGGAATCCTCGTAGTGCGAGTTCTATTCATACTTGACGAATCAAGGAACAAATGTTTCTTCCATACAATATTAATATAGACAAACTAATCAATAATTTACCATCTGGGCCCATTGAGCACTAATAGCCATGAAAAAAATATACTTATGCCTATTATATACTTCCACATCGTGGAACAAGTAATCTTTGTAATTGAAGAGATATTATCAGAATTTTTTTTTAAAAACCTGTATTTGAAACTTGAGTTAAAAACATTTGATACCTAGATTTTAATTTTATTTAAAAAATACGAGTAAATTTTTCATCGGGTAAATATTTATTATTTTTGTACAGAGAATTTTCACCAAAATGAAATAAACAAATAACTAATTAAGATTTTTTCTTAAGTAGAAATGAAAATTTATTTTAATTAAGGGTTTTCTACACTAGGTCATGTATACAAATTAAAAATTTCTATTAAATTTAATACCTGTTTGATCTAAAATACTAAGCAAATTTAAATAATACAATAAGCTAGAATCGGCCAGTATTATTGAAGCACTACACGCGAGAGGTACAGTCAAATAATTGCATATGCGGTTCTTAGCAGGCGTTTGTCGCGTTCTTCTGGTATCACAGCATTCTACGTGAATTCTACGTTTACCTGCGACAAAACCCTAATTTATAAATTTAAAAAAACCCTTGGTAATTGATAGGACACGTAGGCCCTTCGGCGTTTTAAGGACGCTTTGATAAATGTGGGTGCGATATTTTTTTGTAAATTCATTCTCAAAACTGGACGCAAACAAGACTTGTAATAAACAGATTGCCTGGAATACCGGTATCTCGGAAGACTAAAAAAAAATTATATTGTATTGAAGTCACATATTTCTCAACGAATATGGTTCACTTTAAAGTTCAATACTTAGCGAGTTCATTTTACTTGACAATTGCACTTTTCAGGTAAATATATAACTGGCTCAACAAAACAGAGCGAGAATCGTGATGGTGAATTATTCCATAAGTGCGTGATTTTTCGAAATGAACGCATCATAAAATCTGCAGAACTATAACACTTAGACCCTTGAAATGTAGCTCTTTTTTTTCTTGGCTTCTAGGTGCTCGCTAAGATAGAAAAATCGAAATTGTACCCCTAACAATGTGATAATTGACATGGAAAATTACATAGAACTTTCGAAATAAATATAGGTGGAGACATGATATTTTGTATTTAGACTCCCAGAAAGAAATAAAACCTATTTCAGCGTTTTTGAAAAATTGCTAACCGTAAATAATATTATATGAAAAAGTAAATAAAATAAAATGCAAATTAAGTTGTCGTTAAATATTACTTAATAACAAATTTTATTATAAAAAATTGTCCCACTAATTAATTACCGCGTTCAATACGTCTAACTATAAGAAAAATAGCTAACTTAATCTATATTTTGGCGTCAGTACTAAAGCCTTCATACTTCATCCGACCAAATACCTACATTTTTTTAATTCTCTGTATACTTCAAGGACCACAGAATTAACTCCATCTTATAGTCTATGCGTTAGACGGTGTAGGTCAAGCGGTTGTAACATCTTCACAAGAACAAAGTGGCTTTTTTTATCTCCAAATTGCCTTAGTTGGAAATTGATATTCTAGAATTTTGCTTAAACGAACTATCAACCACTACTTTTCCCTTCCTTTGTCAATATTTCATCTAATTAGAGGTTTTACTCGATTTCTTTAAGTCGCAGTTAATATTAAAGTTTGTGGAATTATATTAAATATACAATATGATTTTAAAAACGAATAATAACCGGGACTTAAATTTTAAAACTCTTTAATTAGTTACATTCTCCACAATAATTATAATTAACCCTTACGCCCAGGATATTGATGACTCTGGGCATAACTTTAATGGGTAACAACATTCCTGAGCGTTCAAAATATCAAATTTCATAATTTGTCTTCAAATGATAGTTTAGAATCTCAGAAATAAAATATACGAATATGCCATAAGCGAAGAATAAAAAAAGACCTTGGCTAGTATTGCATTAGTAATACTATGAGTAACACTGGAAGCTTCTTTTCTTAAAATAACATTTTCCTAATTGACTTGCAGTATAATTTAAAAAATTTCATAAAATTTACTTCAAATTTGAACTGAACATTAAAGAATGAAATCCTACAAAAATACGGACGGGTTTTTTAATAGATGGAAATTTTTATAACAAATAATTTTTCGTGAAAATATTTGGGCGATAAAATATATTTTTCGCTAAATGTGTGTCTGTATCCATGAAAATTAGAATCTTTTTCCTCTGGGAATTTTCGAAACTACTAACATACTGATGATAAAGTTCTGTATTTGTATAATTAAATAATATCTTCGTTCATTAAAAAGTAAACGATAATTTTTTTCTCTATTTTTAAAATAACAATTTTAAATCGGGTTTTCCAAACTTTCAGCTTTACAAAGCTTGATATATTATTATATGTATTAATAAAAACCAGGAATCTACACTTTGAATTCGAAGAGTCCCCTTGGAATGCAAAGAATCAGACAAGATATCTGATTATTACTATTTCTATTAATATCGTTTAGAAAATATAAAAACATTATTCTTACAAAAACAGACGAAATCTATGGTCTAGTAGTTCCGGTTAGGTATCTCTTACGCATAGTATTTTAATTGTCGGTTTTGTTATACTTATATATAGTAATATGCATCTTAATTACGTTGTATTTATATATCATGTACAAAATATTTAGGATAAGAACATCCTGCTGTTCGTTAAATTACTATTATCGTAATTAGTATTATTTACTCCAGTGAAAATTTTTCAGAAAATTATTCACAATATTCAAATGAAATTATTAATTATTATTCAATTTAAATTATCCACAAGAAATTATTCATTGAGCAGAAAATTATTTCCTCTAATCTAGCTGTTATTGAATCTGTTTATATTATACCTTAACAAGAATTATTTATCAGTACATGAGGATTGCTAAGACAATAGTAGCATGATGCTGAGCTGCTATGGAACCGTAACAAGAGTTATCATGGGCTGTCACACAAGGCACTTTTGAACGGAGTGAATGATAAACTAATAAAATAACACTGCGATTAGTCAAAAATCACTGCGATTGGTGTAAGTGGCACTTGTTTTACGATCTATATAAAGATAATGATACAGCTACCATTAATGATACTATGAACAAATGGGGGACAATCTTTTTTTTAATTATAGTAATTTCGGCTTGCTGCAGAAGAGTTAACGAGTTATGTATAAGTTAGCGAGTTCAGAGCCCACATATTTTGTCACTGGCTTACTTTTTAAAAATATACTATGATTATTATTTATTTTTTTTTCAGTTACGCTATAAATAAATTTTTAAAATAAATAAAATTATTAAAGATGGAATAGAAATCATATGGATATCATTTAAAAGAACTTCTACGGAAGAGTAAAAAAAATTTTTTTTCATAATTTTAGGTTGCATATTTGAAAAGATAGTCTAAAAAATATGCTAAAATAGAGTATACCCACCCTAATTTCCGAAACTATTGAAATAGAACCAAAAAAAAGAGTTGAGAAAATCTGATTAGAAAATTACAAAAATACTAAAGCGATTTATGATTAATCGCTTTAGCATCTTCTAACTTTTCAAGTATGCGCCATGTTTTTGTTACAACATTACACCTTTCCAATATACAGTAGGCAATATATTTACGTTGTGATATAGAAATATATGTGCTCTTAAATGTTTATATGTGCCTAATTGTGTACGGAACACTCATAATGTGAGTTCCACTCACGTTTGACAGGTTTTCCCCTTTGTAAATAATAATATATAAACAAGTTTTACTTCTGGTAGTCAAGCACTCTTCTTTATTAGTTGATAAAATTGTTGTATGATTTTTTTTTCAGTTCATCTCGGAACTTATTTTCCGAATAACCGTTAAGCGTATGTTACATGAAAAATTAAATAAACTAATAACATTATTTCAATAACATAGACGCCAAAAAAACAATAGATACGTGCACTCTTCACGTGTAGTACACTCTTCACGTGTAGTGCACTCTTTAGCTGAATCATGAGATTTGACGAAGCAGAACATACGGCGCACAACAGTTTAACGAAGTGCGACCAAGCTGCAAGGACGATTGTAAGGGCAACGAAAATGTTAACCTTGCCAGCAAACGTGTCCTAATATTACATGAAGGGCACAGAGGTCAAACGTCTAATCAATTATCAGACAACAGCTGTATTATTTATAGCAACTATAGTCTACTGGCATTCGGATAACAAATGCTCTATCCACCGAATCGATTTCAACTAAGGAAAATGTGACGTATTATACAACGGATGCATGCGTCGCATTGATTCATTTACACTACTTCCGAATGATATGGCGAGGAACGAATTTTCCAATTTCCAGTCTTACTTTTAAATTGAAAAGTGTATCAACAATTTTAAAAGTGTATCAACAATTATTGTGTAAAGTGTATCAACAATTTTAAAAGTGTATCAACAATTGAAAAGTGTATCAACAATTATACAACGGATGCATGCGTCGCATTGATTCATTTACACTACTTCCGAATGATATGGCGAGGAACGAATTTTCCAATTTCCAGTCTTACTTTTAAATTGAAAAGTGTATCAACAATTTTTATTCTATTTGGAAATACTATTTTAATTCTATAGTGGAAATATTATTTTGAAATTGTGTCTGTATCTATTTTTGGATTTCTGTAATCTGGATATTTTTACATTAATATTCTTAACTTTTGTACGTTTTTGGAATTTTTTTTATTTAAAGTTTATAATTAATTTCTTATATTGAATCAAATGTAAAATAAATATTATATATCATCAAAAAATATTATAAATCCTTGTTAAAATTCCTTAAATTACTGCGTTTTAACAATATATTTATACATTTTAAAAAATATGAACTCTCAAATGAATATATACACATTCAGATTTTTTTAATATTATTTGATAATACTTCATTAATTTCAGTTCAGGAAATAAAGCTTTGACAGACAAACATACGCAATGACACAGAAACATAGTATTGATGACATATAGATATACTGCTTCATTAGTTTATTACGTAAAAACTTTATGCACAAATAACTTTCCGTATTACGTATTAAGATTTATTAAACGAAACTTTAATAGAATCCAGAAGCATATTGCATGAGCATGAGAGGCTTTGTGCTCTCTGTCACTTTTTGCCCGGAAACCCTTTGACGTAAAAAACTGATTTTATTTAAAATCACCCTTTTAAATCTATTTGTAAAATAATAACATAAAAAATGTGAAGCAGCTAGTATGAAATTCTTCAAGTCCATATTAAATACGAAATTAGTCAATAACGAATATATAAATGTAATAAATTCGTTGTTTAAACTTAAATTACGTAACATTTGTCATACAAATTCGACTCACATTTGGGCGTTTATTTTATATGGGATATATTTTTGTTAATTTATTTATTTTTTTGTCATATTATTATAGCAAAAAAATAAACGCTACATAAGATATCGTTGACATCTCTTGCCATTCAAGAAATCTTCTTTAAGATCAGCTGCCCAGTTAACGGTGGCAAGTAGCGTGAAAACATTGGAAAGAGCACTCTCAAGGCAGACTCACTAACAGCGGTACTCGCCACGAACTTCTCGACAATCGTACACTTTTACTATTCCCATTCCGCTCGAGACAAAAGCTCCTGTCGACATATTCCATAATAACGAGGGCTCGTGATATACGACTTTACAGAGAGATTGTCCCCAAACTTAATACAATAAACTTAATTTAATATTGCAGCGTCCAATCTGTCAAACAGATTCTGTTTATCAGATGGAACATTTCAACGTTCACTTTAATTTGGGAAACTTCACGCATGAAATAATTGACAATGTTCACTTAAATTGGGAAATCAAACATGAAATATGCATTATACATAAAAATCCTTGTTAGCTGCTAAAACATGTTGCTCTGTCCAGTATAGACTCACACAAACTCATATGAAATTTGACAATAATAATTAATTTCATAAAAGCAATTTCCTACCCGATATAATTAATTTAAAAACTTACATTTGAATTAAATACTACTAAAATATAATTACAATTTAAAGTCCATATAATATCATAACAACTCCACTTTCATAGAATAAAGTATTCTTCACTGTCGCGATTGTGCTAATGTATAATTTGTCTCAAATGTGTCCTATATCACAAACTGAATTAGAATATTTAGAAGTGCTTTACTAATGCATACAGTTTAATAGCTGAAACAATCTGAACTGGAATTTGGCGAAAGTAATTTTTTTAAATACTACAATAATGACGTTAATTTTCAACCGCCTACAAATACAAATTGGGGGAGTCCCCCATGTGATACCTAATAGATTTACAGTTAAAAATTTATAATTTCATGCCGTATTAGAACCTTCGCCATTATATGAATCAACGCAACTAAATATAAATTATTGGCGTCAAATAAAACATTTTTATGCTACTCATTCCAGTGTACATACAAAGTTCGTGCGACTATCTTCAATTCTCCCCGCGGCCTCGAGGCACACAACACGCGTAGATCGAAATCGAAGTTCGTATATGCGCCTCGCCGGTATGATTTCGCGCAGAAACAGTCCGAGTGCTGCGTCGCGGCTAACAAATGAAATTGATGAAGTTTCCTCGCGGCAATAATGGCTTTGGCACGTACCGACATAATTCCTGGCAAAAGTTGTAGTCCGACGCCGGCGGTGGGGACGGGCGGCCGGGGGGCGGCAGGAGAGGGAATATCCAATATAAGAAGAGAAGAAAATAGGTTTATGTCGGACACTTTGACCATTCGTCCGTGTATTAACTTTCCCATTTGGAGCGACGCGGACGTACAACGTACACAGCGGCGACCTACATTACACTCATAAATGAAATTATACGATCAGTTCGCAGGCGGCGGGGAATATTATCTTAACAGCGCCGAGTCCTATTAGACGCAGCCTTGACGCGCTCTTCTTTAATGCGAGCTGGAAGTTTTTACCTGGACTCGGTATTTTTAAGCTTTTAAAAAATAAGTAATTTCACGCGCTTAGTCAGTTTGTAATAAAGAGTACTATATCGTCTTTTTCGACCTTCATAATAAAAAAAGAAACAGTTTATTACAACATCGCAGAAGTAACTGTGAACTAATACTAGTTTTATTTCCTGATATAATTGAAAGATGTAGTGACAAAATAAATGAACATAAATTCAGGTGTAACAAAAACTGTTTTTGACCGCACATTTAACTTTGAACACGACTAACGTTACATTCCTTGTTTCTCATTTTTTTGTCGCATACTTTATCTGTACCATGCAATTAATTTGGTACAGAATCATATTTTAATGAATTTATTTATTGTTTTGTTTATCGTATTACTATTATTATCATTTTTTTAAATTTACATTTAACGATATTTTGCAGAATAGTTCTTGTTTATACATATTTACATTATATAAACTTACCTAAAATGTTTAATTTAAAGATATTTCATATTTTAAGATTATAAATTTATCATTCGATCTCTAACATATATTAGTAATATTTCCTTTTTTTATTTTAGTAGATGTTTTTTTCCAGTTAAAAATTCAGTGTCAGTAAATCTACAGATGAAGTTTTTCATTTGCTGTCACTATTATCTCTGTGATTAACGTTTTATCAAAGTTATTAAGTATCATTTAAACAACTATATAATAGTTTCTTAACAAACATTATTTTGAACGTTTTTCTTTGCAAGTTCTTCCGGAGGTACTTTACGTTTACTTACATGTAAATATAAACAAAAAAAAACATGGTCATCTCACTGCTCACATGTAGACTAAATTAATAAATTTGTTTTAACAATATTTTGTCTTATAAATATTTAGATTCGAAATTTCCCGGAGAAAGATTTTCACTAGCAGGAATCAAAAAATTTATATCATGCCAAATTATAATTGTTTCCACTAACATTTTTCTTATGTCTGTCCCGTTCAATAAAGGTTTCCTTTTAAGTTGTAATCGTGTTTTTTCGTTCAATACTCTTATAATATCTCAATCCTTATCTAATACTCCAGGCTTTTGCGCATATCACAAATGTTATTCCTCATATTTCAAATTTTTTCGCACGCCTTCTATAACACATAATGACAAAATTATTTAGTAAAAGAAGCCTCATTATTATCTTAGTTATTATAATAATAAACTTAGCAATAAGTTAATCTGTTTTTTATTAACATACACGAGTATTTGCATCCTAACATTGTTTAGATGAACTTTGTTAGTTGAGTTTTTTATTTCAAACTTTTTGGATAATTTATGATAGACAATAATACATTAGATCAATTAATTCATACAAGCTACTGGAAACGTTTTTGTCGCTCAATATGGATAACTTTATTAATCATTTGGGAGTTACTTGAAATTGATACATATGACTGAAAAAAACCAGCAACTTCTGTCGACTGTTTCATATAATGTAAATTGATGTGAAAGTGAATATTTGGTGTAGCGGAATTTCAAAGAATATCAGAAAATATCCGCAAAAAAAAAGAAAACCTATAATTTCTCCTGAATATCTCTTGAATAAATTTTGATGCACAGAATATGTTTACATCATCTCTTTCTTTAATAAACCGATATCTAAACTATCAATCTTCCGTGTCTAGTATCGGTATTTCAATTGCCTATTAAGGTGACTCTTGTAGCATATTGCTATTCGATTCGCGTCTTCAGAAATACGACAATCACGTGGTCGATAACATGTCCCAAGTTCTTAGTTTTTGTTGTTTTTATTAGTTCGTACTCTTGTATTAGTTTGAGAAATTTACTGTTACCATTTGTCTCCAACTTGCCTGAAACAACGGTTAACCGGAGAATTGTTGGTTCTAAATGATAGTGCTTATTACAAGTTAAGGTTAAATATAGATTTGGAAACTGAGAAAGGTCATTTGTAATGTTGTTGTAGTTTTATTATAAGTTTTTACTTATTTTTCCATCATTATTATATTTGTTATGTGAATACGCTTTTTCTTTGTTCCATTGGCACGTAATATGTCACTAGTGAACAGAAAAAATATGTAAGTTCTGATTGATCTGTACTAAGTAAGGTGTCACTCATAACCAGTAAAATTTCAAGTTCGCTATTTACATTTAAACTTTTATTTTTCGGCCACATTATCTGAAATTTAATAATATAGAAACATCAAGTGAACAGAACTATAAATATGATTTTACTTAGTCGGTGATATTAACAATATCTGAACAGAAATACTATAGAAACACCATCTGAACAAAGTTATGCTTATCAATTCACTAAACCGGCGATCCCAATATTCTGATAATAATATTATGAAACAGGATTCTTGTCCAATGACACCAACATTAAGTATTTTATCATTTTATCGGTGATATCAACATCAAATATCTTACCAATTTTCTCACTTAGTGAAACAAACATTAGATTTTCTACCATTTTTTTTCGCAATAGGTAAAACCAATGTTAGGTGCCTTACCATTTTTTCTCAATCCGTGAAACCGATATTAGGTGTTTTACCATTTTTTTCTTAGCTGGGAATACCAATTAAGGCGACTAATAATATTCAACATTAGGCGCCTTACAATTTTCTTGATCGTTTTACAATTTTTTGCTGTCGGTAAAAAACAATTTCAGAATATGCTTACCAATCTGTAGACACGGTTTCGTATACGTTTTAGGTTTTTTAAACTCAAGTTTGAGTCATTAGACACAATTCCAAGGTTTGCCACTAAAATATAAATGGTTGGAAATTTTTATTTTTTTTTAACCCGAAGGGAAAATTCTACAAATTATTATCCAAATACTAGACCATAAACTTCGTAATAAAGTTAAATGTCAGTTAAATTATATGTTAAGTTTTAACACAAGTGAACAAAAATTGACATCCAACCATAAAATTATATTATTGTATATAATAAGGATAACAGTGCGCCATCTGCACTTAGCAATTATACTTCGAATTCCGTCATTAGGAGTTTATAAAACGTCTAATAAAATTATTAAGGGCGCTAAAAATAACAATCGCATTTTGTAATAAATCTGTCGGAATAAAAAATGTTTGTTTAACGTAAAAACGGTTGACCATTACGCTCAAGATATTTATCCATATGATAATTTTTGAATACAAAAATGTATTATTATCATATTGTTAATCAAAACATTAAAATTATCAAAACATATTATTTTTAAAAAACACAGCTAAAACATAATGACCAAAAGCAACATGCTCGGAATTGACGCACTAAATCAAAAGTTCTACAATTGCATAGCTAGTTTGATCGTTCCAGGAAAGACAAATAAAATTAAGTTCCAATGGCTCTGAGCTCTGAATTAATATGCAAAATAAAAACAAGACACTAATTCGCCGTCCAACTACTATACACGATGGAACACATAACGGACATAACACCATTTCGCTATAAAAGTGCGAGCCGACACTCGCGCCGTACGACACCGGCCCTCCCTCGATCTCTCGGGGGAATGTGGGTTAAGTTCGTTATCTGAAATGAGAGTTAACTCAGCTCATTATTACAGATGGGAATCCATTTAGGCGGCAAACATCGGTCGCTGACGGTCGGTCCGGCGGGCGGGACGACGAGCCGTTCCGCCGTTATGTATGTTCGTCATCTATCAGGCGCCGGCCGCGGCTCCGTTAACTAGTGTTGCGTTCGCTGTTTCAGTTTACACCCATGTATTATCATACAAATGTACATAGGAAACTGTATTTATTTCAAATGTATTTATTATTTTTGAGAAGTACTAATTTAAGTTGTTAGGGCTGAAAATGTATATCCAATGGTTTTAATTTTGAGTAATTCCTCATTAGATACTGACATGAATGGGTAGACTGTACACACAGATGTTCGATTTCACAAATGTTTGATTCGATTTTTATGACAATGCAAAATATCATAAATATTAAGTAAGAAACTGCTTTTAAGGCTTTTTTATATGCACTTAAAATACTTGAACGTACCTATTTTGTTTATATTTAAAATAATTATTATATTTAACACTTAACTGTTACTATCGATATTTCCATATTTTATTTACATGATACGTATTTAATGTGCAACTAAGATAATGTGCCAATTATAAGGTACATTAATAAACAAAAAAATTATATTCGTCAACAAAACAAAAAAATTATACTCGTCATTATAGATACTGACATGAATAGGCAGACTGTACACACATCTGATCAGAATTTCACGTGAAATTGTAATAATACCTATTTTAATAAAAGAATCATGTGTCAAACAGAAATTAGGGAAATATTTTATTTCCCTAAACTAAATATATTTCTGTGTGGAATACTTTTCTTAGTTTCTATATACACGATATCATTCATAATTTGAAATGAAATGTTTAATTGCAACTATAGCGTTTATTTCATACACAAACAAGTCATGATTTAACAAAAATAAATAAAGCTAATTAAGTTACCGTAAAAAAAAATTAGACAGCCAGAAAACAATAATAAAACAATACAAATACACATTCAGCATTAAAATTAAAAGATCCTTTGTTCCAGATAACACAGTCACACTAAGATGTATAGAAAGCTCCGTAAGAAATTTATAAAATAATCTAGAAAATTTCAATTATTGTTTACAAATTTTCTGCTAGACATTTAGACGTATTTGTACTAAATCGTAAGCCGTACGAATACTAAAATATTTCCAAGTGCTATCTAGTATCATACTATACAACTATTTAAAAGCAAGTTCTTAGAATTAGCGACTGAAATAGAAAAGCATTCTCTCCTAATACTGTTCGATTGTACTTCGCTAATATCTCACTCGGAATTAAATCTAAACCATAAAAAATAATTGTAACAATAAATGACTATTTTTAATAGACCGGCAGATAAACCAAAGTGCCGAGAGATAAGCGAAAGTGTAAACTAATAGGTCCCCGTTCCAATCCTTCGCCTTCGCCTTCACTTCGACGAGTCGGACCCACAAATTTCACATAATTATTTTTTATAAGAAAACAAAATTGTCCCTCCGAAAAGAAAATTTTTCCTCTGTTATTAAATCACTATAATTTCAAGACATGTACTAGAACTGCGGAGGCATACATTTTATATGTTCAGAAACACACTTGGCCTTTCTATTTCTGTAATTATAATAAAGAAAAAAATTAACTCTAAAACTAACGTTAGTAAAACTATTATTTATATTACATTTTAAAAAATCTAATACAAATTAACTATTCACAATAACGATCCTACACGAATAAACAAAAGCTGCCAAAAAATAAATGCTCCTAATTGCACTTTGTATCGCAACATATATCTGGTTTCATTCGCAAAATAGCAATGACCTCGTTTTGTTGACAATGAGAAGAAAAACTATAAATTTATTTAATTATTTAATAACGCTCTAGCTCACTGGCAAAAACCAAAAATTTAATCCATTGATTTCACGTGGTTCTTTCTATAACGTGCCTAATGTAAAACGATAAATACTTACATGCAAACACTCGTAACATAAAACAGACTTTTTAATTATTTATTCAATCGTGATAATATTCCAAACTCGTCGCAATACCTGACATTCTTTTTAACATTAACGCATACTTACACGAGATCATTATCACCCATGGTGCATCAGTCCAACAATTTCTTCGCTAACGAACCGTACCTAATAACGCTTGCGAGACAGTAAACATCGTGCATACATACCATACATATGCTGACTGCAGTGATAAAGCATTAATAATTATTATCTTATGAAGTTATAAATATTTTTATATAGCAGTAAGTCGCATCGCATTATAATTTTTTTTATATAGCAGTGAGTCGCATCGTACGTTGACGTTTTTTTAAACGGAGGCACCACTTTTGATTGCAGACTGAACCGTAGTAGCAAATTTTTTTTTTCACGCAATCGTGTACCACTTGATGACCTACACTATTTCCGAATCTAGCACCGCTTGTGCGCATTATTTCGCAATCGGCGTACCCTTTTCATTTCGGTTCCTCAAAAAAATTAGATCAAAGCGGAGTGGAATCGGTGGCAAAAAAAATTGTATTTGAGAGTCTATTAAAATTAAGAATTAAATTAAAATTAATTAAAATTAAAATTAATTTTGCATACTTAAGGAAAAGTTTGAAAACGATTCGACAAAAATTGTTAACCCTATATGTGTATGTATCATTGTCATATGTATGTACAATTCGAGATATTAAATTCAATCTTACAATCAACAATGTGGTTGTGAAATGAGGGGCAACTATCCACAACCCATCAAGGTTCCGAATGGAAATGGTTCCGCTTTCTATTGGTATCGCTATGGGTGATTACGACGACACCCTCTATTTTACCCGAACGCACGTACTATCACATAATTGTGATCGCCGTAGCTGGTGCGCTGAATTTACGTAATTAAGTTTTGGAGGTACTGCTTCACTTTAACTTGTCCTGCTGTTCGATTGATAACTTTAGAATAAGTATCATGGAATATTTGATTGATGACTTTAGAATAAGTATCAAGGAGTATTTGAAAGATTCACGGCTCGTTCGCCATGTCTAATTGTACTCGTTGTATTCGTTTTTGATTATTGCTTCACTTTAATATGTGTTTGGCTGATTTGTTGGTCAGTTCTTATTAACTTGCTTAAATATTGGCACTGAACTATAAGTTGAGCAGATTTAAAAAAAAAATTCGGACAAACGTTATCTCTCTATTTTTACGAGTATGTGCTATTTGCTTGATCTTCCACCCATTTCGTCTTTTACATTTTACGACGCCGTCACTTCTTTCATGTCATCCCACAAAATTCATTACTCAAAATCATAGTTAATTACTAATAAACATTTATACTACACTGTTTGCTATTCCACTAAATTCAAACGGTTGAAATATTTTTATAAAATCAATAATCATCTTAAACGACAATTAAAGCTCGTATTAAAATTGGTCTTTCTTAGATTGTACTCCATTCCCAGAAGTAATTGAGTGAGTTCACTCTTTTGCTAGCAATTAATAGTTGCATTGTTGCACTCGTACATGCGTCTCGAGTGCGGTGTGCATCGCGCTCCGACGTCGAAATAAAGCACACGTCACAGCCTGATTAGCGTCGGGCAGGGCTGGCCCATTAATTTATTTTCTATTCGCAGATCGTTCGAGTTGTTGCCCGCCTAGCGGGGTCTTGGGAATGGATGCGATTATCACTTGCATAAGCTTCTAAAAACATTATTTTCTTCATTTTAGGTTGAGTAGTTTCGGCAAGAAGAGAGAGGATGCATTTTCGTTGCACATTTTTCATTATATCTCTGAATATGCATTATCTAAAATTATAAAAAAAATATTTTTGAGGGCCTTATAATCTTAGTCCTTTCAAAGGGTAGCCCACATTAAAATGAAAAAAAAAATTTCGAGTACGTGATATGTCCCATTCCATCCTCCAGTCCTCTAACATTTCGACATCAATACTTTTAAGCATTATGAGGTATTTGCGAGTTAATATGTATTATTACTGTGTCAAATTTCAAGTTTCGATATCAAGCGATTTCTGAGTAAAACGACCATGACAGGCAGGGGGTCAAACATGTGAGTGGTTCTTATAATGATTCCATTTTTCCTTTTTAGATATGGAACCTTAAAAATAACCTTTTTATATAAACAAAATGCAAATTAAAAGGTTTATTCAAATAGTCAATCAGCCAAATTAAAAATTGGATTTTTTTTAAAAGTTAGGGTATTTTCCCAATAGTAAATGCTATTTCTAGTGAACTTTTTCAAAGAAAATGCAGACCGTATCACGTTGTACCTTCTATGAACAGGTTTACCAGTAACATACTGAACAATAAAACTTACAGGCCCTATAGGGATGTCGGAAAAGCCACGTAAGATTCATAAACTGCGAAAAAGACAATAATTTTGACGACATCATGGAACGAATGTTAATATCAGTTCACAGTAGAGATGTGCCAATCACGAACGAACGGTCAGTGGGACCCTATCTTTTAAATCACGAAGTTGTGAATGATTCGGTATTTTTCGTCAATAACCGTCTCGCGATCTCATTCACGATTGTTTGATTGGATCAATAGCTTCCCTCGAATCACATGTTACACACTACCGAAGTACCGACGCGCATGGTCGCGGTTGATGATTGATATTTTGGGTTCGATTTGGTTCACGGGTCATTTTATCTTAGGGATCATTTCGTTAGACGGCCTTACCACGTTTCGCGCCAGCCGCAAGGCGGCCAATTTTACTTCGATAAATTGGACACTGTATGTAAATATATATTAAATAGATATTACAAACTGTTCACTGTTAACAGGGTGGGACGGTTTATAAACGAATACACTCATTGTACGTTAGTATAACAAACGAGTAATTGAAGTAATACGTACATAATTTTCATTAAAATAACTTATATGCATATTCATTCTTCGTAACCTAAGAGTGATGTACTGCAGACTGTACATATATTGTAGTGGTTTATCCATCTGCATATAGCAACTGTTATTGGATATATAAATAGTTTAAAGTGATTCACTTATTGGAATAATAGCATTGACTTAATTAATTTAAATTTTAATATTTTCCAATTATATAAAGTGTTTAGTGTTATGTTTAATAGACTTTGGAAAGTTGCTGAGTGATTTTAATCTGTATATGATTCTCATATTCGTATTAATAAAATGAGTTGTTGTAGCTATATAGTTTGGATTGTTAACCGACGTCCATCCATCTGTATTTCTCCGGATTGTAACAACTTATTGTTTTCTTTTTCCTTGTTAGTAGAATACAGTTATGGAATCGAAAAAGTTGAAAACCTGTTCTTGCAAAATTCAAATGTTTCTACAGAACAATTAGTTTCTTCAGTAAATTCAACATTTAATAAGTTATATCAAAATATTAAGGGAAATAAAAAACAAAAATATGAAGTGACAAAAATATTAAGGAAAATTAATAGGTGTCAAAATATAAATAAATAAACATTAACAAAACGAAAAAAATATCATTAAACGATTATCCCATGTCAATTATTATAAAATCGCAAGCAATATTTTTAGTCTTTAAAGTTTCTCTCTAATTAAAAAGTGGTCATAGTTCACAATTCACATAGATGCTACGCAAGCTTATTAATTGCTGAGAGACCAATGACCAATCCAAACAAATCTTAAATGCGTTTATTTATATTTCAAATAGTAAAAATTATTCATATATTTTAAACATTCTCTTTAAAAAGAAGTAATTACATCAAATCAATCAGCTTAGTAATAACAAATCGATGATTGCTATTTCAAGGAACGATAAATATTAATGGTGCAAAAGTGGCACACGCGGTAGTCTGTAAAAAATAAACATTTGTCGACTCGTAAGTGGATGGTGACTGGCGACCGACCGCGACATGGCGGTATGATCGACGCACATGACACAAACTGTTGAGTTTCTGATCTATTCAATCAAATGAACGGATCTCAAGGACCCAATCACTTTCGATATCATTCACGAAATTCGATTGAATTGCCCATGCCTAGTTAACAGTTTATTTTTTTCAGGTAAACAAACTTCAAAGAAGCAAAATATTCTCAATTCGATTGTATTTTTTATGAATGTTTCCTCCATGTGCATTTCTCAATCAATTTTGATGATTCTTATTTTATTTTGACGACTATACTCCCAGAATGACCCCATAATATTTAATAAGAATATGACAAAGGAAATTGAAGAAATACCATATAATTCCCTAAAATTGAACAACATAAATATCGTAATCGAGTTTGAATGGTATGGGTCCAATCAATTTCATTTTTATTTGGAAGAATGTTCTTTCTGCACGTCCCGTGAAAATGTTATTATAATCTGACCATGATGGTGAAGATACACGATAGAATTCGTCAACAATGAATATCATAGATGCATAGATACTGCCCGCTTGAACTGTGAGACTTGATAATCTACTATTTTTTAAAATAGTATTGTCGCTCTCAAGCAGTGACTCTGTGAACAAACTTCGAATTCTAACTCCGTTGTCTTGACGCTGTGATGGTAATACCTACTTAAATCGTGAGACTTGAGGATTTGATGTTTTTAAATCAGTATTGTGGGTCTTAAGCAGGAAGTCCATCATTAAATTCCGGGCTCCGCTTCCTCAGTTCTGATACTGCAGGTGTACTGCCCCCTAAACTGGGAGACTTAAGGACCTACTGTTTTTAAAATAGTATTGTGAGTCTCAAACAAAAACTCTTTCAAATAATTCCGGATTCCAACTCCTCATTCCTGATGCTGCAGAGGTACTACCTACCTAAACCGTGACAATTGAAGATCTAATGTTTTTAAAATAATATTATAGGTCTCAATCAGAAACCCTGTCACTAAACTCCGGGTTCCGACTCCTCAGTCCTGATGGTACAAGAATACTACCTGCCTAAAACGTGAGATTTGGGGATCCGCTATTTTTAAATAAGTCAACTTTGCCACCGCGGGACACTGCCTGCTTAAATGGTGAAACTTGAGGATCTTTTGTTTTTAAGTCAGTATTGTAAATCTCAAACAGAGACTCTGCCGAGTTCGAACTTCCCGTCTAGATTTGGTGATGGTACTGCCTGCTTAAATCGTGAGAATTTGGGGTCTGCTCTTTTTAAATTAGTATTTTGAATCTCAAACCGCGACTCTCTCACTGAACTCAGTGGGCCAATTTCTCAGTCGTGACACTGAGGGGATACAGCATACTTAAATCGTGAAACTTGAGAATTAGCAGTGTTAAATTAGAATTGTGGGTCTCAAGCAAAAACTCTGATATTGAACTCCAAATTGCAACTTTTCCATCATAATGACGCATATTACTGCCTTCCTAAACCATTAGTCTTGAGGGTCTGCTGTTTCTAAATTAATATTTTGAGTCTCGAGCAATCACCAATAAACTTAAGTTTCCAATTCCTCAGATTTAACGCTACGGGGTAATATCTGCTTAAAACGTGAGACTTGAGGCTCTCCTGTTTTTAAATTAATATTTCTCAACCAAAGACTTTGTTATTAACTCTGGGTTTTTAGTCATCAGGTCTCATGTTGCGGAGGTATTGCCTACTTAAATCATGAGACTTTAGGACTTGCTATTTTTAAATTAGTATTGTTGGTCTGAAGCACAGACTTTATCACTGAATTCCGGATTCCAGTTCATCAACCTGATGCTGCAGCTGTACGGTCTTTTTTGTGTATGTTAACCTATATCTCCGTCATTAATCAACCAATTTGAATGACCCCTATGTAGTATCATAAAAAAAATATGAGAATTTTACCATGGAAATTGAAGGTACACCATATAATTCCCCAACCATGTAGGTACAGTACAAGTGCCGCGATTGAGTTTGGGTGATATGCTTGTAGGTCTAATGATAATCTAGTGATCGTCTCTAAAATTTTATACGACTAAGAGCGACATAAATTGGTTCTTTAATAAAATCTGGGTGCAATGATAGAGCCGGGTTGTACCGGACCGGGCAGGAACGTTTTACTGAAGAGGATGGACTCATCGAATATGGGTTCACGTCCCTTGTATCGGCGTAGGCAAGAAAATAACAAAGCAACTAAGTAGTTAATTATATACAGGTACATTTAAAGGCATGAAGTAACTAAGTAATTAATGGTAGATAGATAAGTAAATAAGTACAGGTACAAACCGATGCATGAACTGACCAAATATTAACACGTAAGTATAAACAGGTGTATACGAAGATATACATGTATAGCAACTTGAATATTAGTAGGTGTAGAAGGTAGGTAGGTAGTGAAGCACTAAATACAATAAAGCCAAAAGAGGGAATGTTTATTGTGTATGAGCTATGGATGTTTTTGTGTGTGTACCACGTGTACACACACAAAAACATGCATAGCTCATATATATATATATATATATATATATATATATATATATATATATATATATATATAGGTTCATTAAATGTTGCAAAGCTCTGTTTTGATTCTAAGTAAAATAGGACACTAAGAATGAAAAATAAACAATTTTATAAAAAACTGAACCAACTTCAATAAGTAATATTCATACATTTTAGTGCAATTATATTAAATATTTAAATAATATTCATACATTTTAGTGCAATTTAGATTCCGTGCTTTTATACGAAATTGAAGTTCACAAGCATCTAAACTAATAATTTGATGCTTAGGAACTTATGTTATAAATTGTGGTGTCCAAAAGGTCAAAATATTTTTCACATTGTTATTGTTATTATTAAAAATGCACTCGGAAAACAATACATGTAGAGAAATAATAAATTTATTTATTTAGAAAGGAAAGATGAACACTTTATATTTTATTAACAAAATTATAAATTCACCAAGATTTGACTTCCAATTTGAACATTTGATCAGCACAGACTTCTAAATAGTATAAAATATTTAAGGCGTGCAAAATATAAAACTCGTTATATAATAAATTATCTTCTTTTCAAAAGATGAAAATGATTGGAACAATACGTCTAAACTATATTTTTTTAGTAACCTGATATTCGATTAAGAAACGCACTACCTAAATCTGGGAAGGGGGAATAGGGTACGTTTTTTTACCATACCAACGGTACCACTTTCCCACTGCGGAGATGTTTATGAGAAATACATTTTAAAAATTTTCATAACATATACTGGCTATTAATGCTGAAAACAGTTTTGAAAGCCGATAACAAACGAAAATAATATTTTGCGTATGATTGCGAAGTTCACCGTTTCCATTTCTTATTTAACAATATTATTTTTTTATGAAATGAAATTAAACAAAATATAAGTAATAAAATTCTTAGTCATTTAAACGAAGTACGATACCGCCTTTTTTTAACGACAGATTTGGTTGCATGTGGAAATTATTATTCTTAATTAAAGGCAAACATACTTTATACTTTTAGCGTCCTAGACCTGCCCAAACCGTCCCGACTGAGCAGAATTATTGCACCTTTCAATTTTTTGTGTTTGTTCTATTTATTTAATTATAAAGTCGTGTTTTTATTTACAAACCTTTTCTTTAATTTCAGCTTTTACGTTTTTATGTATGTTTTTTATCCTAAATTTGTGACTTGTGCGTTATGTTGTGTCGTTTATCAAATTTACTTTATTATTAATCACAATTATTTTATGAAATATAGCATTATTATCAAGCCCAGTATGCAATCCAAAAAAATAATTGAAAATGTTGGGCACGACACTGCACATAAGCTACGCTTTACTTGCGTATACTATATAGAGTAACACAACTAAATGCTTATTTCAATGTTTGTCAATCAATAACGGCTTAACACATTTTTAGCAACCTGATATATTAACATTATTATTGATTCGGATTAAGATACTTTTCTACCCGTGAAACAGCGTAATTTCTTTACAATGAAACTCGCCGTTTTTGTTCAATAATAAAAATATGCCAACGATTCAATTTATGACGCTACATTTATATAAAATCAATTCCCCTGAG
This sequence comes from Druceiella hillmani, assembly GCA_039881145.1. NCBI lineage: Eukaryota > Metazoa > Arthropoda > Insecta > Lepidoptera > Hepialidae > Druceiella > Druceiella hillmani. The sequence goes on from JAYKKI010000074.1 coordinate 1,832,514, forward strand.
AACCCAGATTCTACATATATATTCAACTGCCTTTATCGAAAATCACGCCAGCGACATCGCGGGCAAAAGCTACATATATATAATAAAAAAATAAAACATAAAGAAAGTTGTGTTTGATATTATTATTAAAACAAATAAAACTTATTATCAAATATATGTATTATCTTATTTAAAACATTAGCGACAAGAATCGTCAAAAAAGTGTCTCAGTTTTTATTTTAGCCAAATAGATACTTCTATTCAAATATCAAAACATTAAGAACAAACAATTAAGAAACGTACCAGTCTAACAACGATGAAAAACAACAATCTGTTTTTCATTCGAACGTCATAAAAACAAAACTGCCAGTTAGCATTTGAAGAGAAGACAGAGAGATACTTACAACTAAATTTCACGCTGCTTGCAGGTAGAAACAAATTAAACCCGCTATGAGTAATAACATAGGTACTAACGAAGTAAAATTCACGCGTTAATAAATGTTTCTTTTTTATATTATTTGATAATGGAAAAATCTAAAATTTTATTTTAATAATTCTATAATATCTTTCTCTACCTAATAAAAGAAAATATGTTTTCTGAATACTATCTTCAGAATAGAAAATCTTTATTGCACACTAACCATAGACACTTAATTATATATAAATGAATATAACAGCAAAATTAGAAACTAAAAATAATAAAGAATATATTTTTTTTAATTATTATAAAAGGCCATAAATCATAAACTTTATTTTTCGTTAAAACATCGTGAATTTTCTCAAAGACTTGGAATAAATAAATAACTTACACTTTAAATAATTAATTGACGTAGATTGTTAACAGATGAACTGCCGGTCGACTGCTCTGACTGACTGACCAGGAAACAACGTGTGAAATAAGACCATCTCGTTATTTCTTTACCATTCCACGTGTGCGCACTATGAAGTGGTCGTGGCCGGACTCTGCTCGTAGTAAAAGCGGTAGGGATCTATTGAAGTTTGTTTCGCCGGTCGGACGACGTAGTAGTTCCGCCTTCAAATTAAAAACTAAAATTTAAGAACTTGTATTACCAAATTAGAAGCGAACTCGATCTGAAATGTTAGTGTCACATAGGAAAATTTTTAAAAAATGAATTGAACCATCCAAAAATCGAAATATAAAAATACAACCCCTCAAAATAATAAAATATGAGGTGAGATTATAAAGAAAAAGGTGCACAGACATAAAAATTGGGCGTGTGCAAGTCGAACCTCGCTCAATTAATAATCCTTGCCTAAATGTGCAATTGTAGATGTCGAGCATAACTAAAATTGCACACTGCGGATGCATCTTTGTAATCTTCATCGTTCGAATAAACCGTTCGCAATATAACAAAGTAATGACAAATAATGAATTTATTAAAAAAAGACGAGGAATTTCCATCACTATTTTTTCGCTATCAGCAATACTTTAGTTTCAATTTCGATTTAAACAAATATCTTGTTTATAGCAGATGTCTATATGGTGAACTTTAGAAAATGTCTATATTTTTTTGCCATGTTGATGTTGCGAAAGGTTTGGAAAACTTTTTTCAAATGCAAGATAGAGAAAGGATGGAGTGCGGGCGTAGGTATAGCGCATTGCTATATTTTCTAAGTTTTTTTAATGGTTATTTTTTACACATAAATTGTTTCTAAATAACATTAGCTTTCATTATTATATCACAACATTCATTTTTTTTCAATTCCTCTGCTTTTAAAAACATTTGACAAAAAAACATTACAATTTTTTTCCGAAATAGTTTTGAGCCATCAAACGGGATGAAGCGGGATGGACGGATACCGAGGTGATAATATAAGATCAAATTTCACCTTCCCTTTATACAAACTACTAAATAATAATGAGATTGAAAACATCCAAGATATTTTAAGAAAGTCGATTGCTTAGACAGTTAACACACATGCACACGTGTTTAATTTAGCAGTAAATTATTGATAGATGAATCAAAGAAAACCTCTTATAAAATGAATCAAAGAAAACCTATATAAAATATTCAATGGTTGTCTAAACAATTTACACGTTTATTCTATTTGTATTAAGCTCCACGCTCCTCAAAAGCCAACGTCTATCCATAACGTAGACTCGATATTAAGGTTGATTAAGACTCTGTTTGCGTAGAAAAGGATGAAATCTCGGAAAGATATTAAACAAAATTTTAGGAGATAAATATTACATACTATTAGAAGATATATTGAAAAGCAAAGCAATATATGCAGTATATAAGTTTTGGAAAAAAAATACTCTGCCGACGCTACAAAAAGAATATTTATCCCTAAATCCGTGGAAGAGAAACTCCCGTTAGAATTGTTGGAAATATCTCTAACAATTGATATTCAAAATAATATATTTAAAAAACTGTCGCGCACGAGTAAAACTCGCACTTCGAGGGTTCCGTATATTAAGACTCTATATATATATATATATATATATATATATATATGTATATATATATATATGTATATATATATATATATATATATATATATATATATATATATATATATATATTAGGTACTTACAAACTATTAAGGGAACACAGTATTCCTATTAAACTATTTACAAATATTAATTTTCATACCGTAAATAAATCGCCCACTATATTTTTCACATGTGTAAAAATTTGGTTAATATTTCAAAAATTATAAAGTCGAGATAATCTCTATACTTCTCCTATAATCTTGTAATTAGATTTTATCAACCCTATTTCTTTCATGCTTTTTGGCTTAGTGCTTTCGGAAATAAGTTGGGAGGGATACTCCATTTTTACATATTTTTTGTAAATATCCTTTATACGTGCCATTTAAAATTAATAAAAAAACATTTTTACATTCCTCATTACAAGCCCTTTCAAATGATACCATCCACAGGACATATAAAATTAAAGAAAGAAATTTAAGTCTTTCTTTATTCCCACCTTAATACTTATATGAGCATTTTGAAAAAAGTAACTCTGTGCAAAATATGTAAATTAATAATATGTATTACTGTGAAAAACTTCAAGTTTCCTCGTCGCATGGGTTCTGAGAAAACTCAGCTTTGAAATGGAGAAACGTAAACATGTTGCCTTTCACATCTTTCATAGACGTAAAAACATTTTGCGTATTTCAAAAATTGTGACGTCTAGAATCGTTGCTATAGTATTCCTACAAGCTGTGCGTGAGCTTCTAAATACCAATATTTTTTCATGATTTTAGGTTGATGAGTAGTTTCGGAAAAAAGGGTGGGACATATTTTTTGTACATTTTTCGATATATCTCTGAAGATATAGAACCTAAAATTGTGAAAAAAGGCTCTTATATTTTTGAGGCTCTTATAGCTAACCCTTTCAAATTAAACCCAAATTGACTTTAAAATAAAAAAAAATTCGATTCCTTAATTTGACCTCCCTAAATAATTTGCTTTTTTCTTTCCATATGAATACTTTAAGTTTAAGACTTCTGAGATATGTGCGGGTTAATATGTTTTATTACTGAGCCCAATTTTATGTTTCTATATCAAGCGGTTTCTGAGAAAAACGGCTGTGACAGACGGACGGATAGACATGTGAGTGATCTTATAAGAGTCCGTTTTTCGTTTTGCGATATGGAACGTTAAAAACGAGAGCACAATAAATAATACATATTTTCATTAACCATATCATTTTGTAACTTACATTTAGGCTTAAGGTCTGTTATTGGTTTGACTAATTAATTTTTAGCCTCAAGTTCCAGACTTTTCGGGAAAAGTTGTCGAAATTTCAGAATATTTTACTAAAAGATGTAAACGGCGGAAGTTTAATCGACTAATGGCAGTTAGCGCTACGCTTTAAGAGCGCTACATAAAAAGGAAATGGATTTAAATTGAAATCAAGTACAGTCTCTTCTACTTCATGATTTCAGCCTGAGTCACGACTGCCAGCATAAAAAAATCATCAGTTCGATTGACTGAAACAATCGGTAACTGTTGAGGAGGAGTAGGTTACGAACATTAATTAGACCCACAATTGCCAGTGGCTTAGAAGGACAAATAGGAGTTTTCGTACCTAAATCTGAACTGAACATCAGAAAAGTGATGCTACTGAGTCTAATCTCTGGTAATTACATCCGCATCCGAAAAAGAGTCGACAGGACCGTGTTTAATTTCATCATGGTAACAGTAGATCACATAGGAAGATATAATCATCAGAAATTACAGTAGTTTGATTTAATTCTAACAGCATATCCACCTTTCGTATACCACATTGTACCATCTAATTAATAAATAATAATATAATATAAATAATAATAATAATAATAATAAAGCTCTAAGCAATCAATTATAGAATAAACATTCGAGCCTATGAAATAATTTCAAAAAATATCAATTTCTCATAATCTAAATCACCCGTTTTTACACTGATGACTACATAAGTCACTGCTTACCAAATGGCGATAAGTCACAAATTAATATGGCAGGTAATACATATATATATATATATATATATATATATATATATATATATATATATATATATATTTTGATTTCGTTGTGACATTCATATTTTAAAATATATTACAAGAACAAATCATGGTTAAAAACTTGTTCGTCAATACAATTGTGATAATCGAACTCTGCATAATAGATAGATTACCGAAATCTACAAGTGGCGTCTATTTAAAAATTAATTAAATCATGGTATGTGTGCGAGAAATATGAGAAAAAAATAACCTATAGCGAACTAAAGATTTATTAAGCTATTTTAAGAGATATGAGGAGCGCGTGACGGTCTAAAAGAGAAAGTGAAAAGAATGTTGTGGTTAAATAGATTGATTTTTATATAATATTTATTAATTTCGGATTTGATAATATAATAGTAATACTTAATTTTTATTCCCAACTAAATAAAACTACGTGATCTAGTATTATATCTACTTTATTTATATTAATAGCCACGACTTAGGTTTTGTTGTATGACAACATCTTCAGATGGGCAATTTGAAGTCAAATTGTCCACCTGAAGATTTTGTCATACAACGAAAAATAGATCGTGATTAGTAATTTAAATAAAGTAGATATAATTCTATATCACGTAGTTTCATTTAGTTGTGAATAAAAATAAAGTGTTATTGAATTTCTACAAAATTAACGCCAAAGATATTCAATAATAGTAATAATTGCATTTTATTACAAGATTTTTGTAACTTTGCTTACCTGTTGTGTCCATCAGCGTGAACCTGGAACGTAGTTTCGTTATTTCCACCATCATGACTGAATAATTTCTTGAGTGCTATAATACCAGCTATCGTTAGTGCTACTTTGCTGGCAATGAGAGCCTTGCCAGCTATCGCGGCCAGCGTTTTCAGAGCAATGCCACCGACAATCGATATAGTGGTGAAGATACCAAGCAGCAGATACGGCAGAACTTTCTTTCCTAATATAGTAATAATACACTCAGGTTAACTAGTTGGCCACGTAATTTTCCAAAACACAATAACACAAACTAAATATTTAAATTGAATCGAATGGAAATTGAATGTACTGACCGATACATTTAATAAAATATTCTGTAAATAGGTGTATCTGTCTATTGAAAATATCTACAAACAAAATTGTTTAGTTGAACGATAATAAAACTAAGAGAAAACGAAAATATTATTTTTGTATGTTTTGTCTTTTTATCTGTGAGTCTGTTTATTTGTCCACTCATCACGTAAGAATCACCCAAAGGAATTTTGTAGAGCCAGGGATGACATATACGCTTCGTTTCATCACAATCAATTAAAAAATAAGAAATATTAATATTCCAATTTTAATGAAAAGTACGATTACTTGAACGAAAAAATGACTCGTAATTAGTATATATGACGTTACGTGTATTAATAATAATTTAATAATATTTCCAAAGATCTACGCAAATGAAGTCGCTGTCACTACTAGTACGGCCAGTATTATTTAAGTTTTACTTCAAAAAAAAATTATGGTATTTTGATTCGAATGGTCATTGTTTTTGAAGTTGAATAGTTAATGAGAAAGTAGAAATCATACATTCTAGCCAATTCATGTCCAAAATTTTATTTTTTAAGCCTAAGCTGTTGAACTTCAAAATCTTATTTAAAAAAACTATGTTTGGAACATAACATTATTTGTCCCTAAAATAATAAAGGTAATCTCCGATGCTAGAATCATACTTTCCACTACATTCACTAACCTCTGCCTCTTCCTTCTGAAACCAAATCCATGGAAATAGTGTGCGTATTGATGAGCTGCTGGAATTTACTGCGTAACTGGGCATCTAAACGATCTTCAGGAGTCATTCCAGGGAAAAAACGGGGTTCAGCAATGGTTGTCGATACGTCTGATTGTTTTACTAACGTTAACCCGTCGGCTAATTGAATTGAATCCTGTTTAAAAGAATGGTATTTTTAAAAACATAAATGAATTGCAATTTTGACTCTAATATAAAAAAAGAATAACTAACTTAATGTCTATACGTTACCTGATCGACAGCTCTAGTAAGAGCGTGATATGCTTTAGTCTTAAGGCACTTTGTCAAGTCATTATGGAGACTGCAATCGTCATAAAGCTTCTGCAAAACGGCGAATTCAGCTGACGGCCACCAAGAGGCTTCATCAGCTCGACCCTCAATTTCGTTTTGCGCGTAATCATCAGAATCCATTCTGCGGTTCCTCCGAGAAGCGTGATGGGCATTACCTCCAACTATCACTAGGGTGCACACAGCTATTGCTTTAGTAATCCAAATCCAGGAACACATTCTTTCAAATTGTTTCACTAACCACAAAACGGATCTTGTCTATGGAGTTGACACACTACAACTGAACGGTTTCGCATAATCCACGAGCTTATAAACCGTAACGCCGATATGTCGACAGCTTCTGTACATCCGCCATTCCGCACCAATTCTTTTGTACACACGCTTATGTAATTGAACTTGAATATTATCCATCATATTTCTAACTTGAATTTCTCCAATAAAATGCACGACAAAAACCAGTAGATAGTTGATAGTGGACTGAATGCTTGACCCATCAAGTGTGAAAAAGTGCAATTAATTATAGTGGCATTGCGTGCAATATGATAGACAACCGCATGCTCTTCACGAACAAATACCCGCCCGATTTCAACTGATTTGCATTAGTTTACTTCTCGTAAGTATGAAAAGAAATCAAGCTTTCTTAGTCGTAATAACGAAGAGGTAAGTCGCATTTATTGTTTTATGCACCATTATAGCACTCACAAAAATAACTTTCCCATGTATGTAATTAATACATAATCTATATCTGTATAAAAGTAAAAGTCACCCAAGTATTAAGTATTAATATATTTGGCGTTAATTTTGTAGAAATTTATTATTCACAATTAAATGAAACTACGTGATGTAGTTATTTCTACTTTCTTTAAGTTCTTTACTACAAACTAGGTTTCGTTGTATTACAACATCTTCAGGTGGGCTATTAGTAAAGATCTTTGCTAATAGCCCACCTGAAGATGTTGTAATACAAGGAAACCTAGGTCGTGGTAAAGAATTTAAATAAAGTGGAAATAATACTACATCACTTAGTTTCATTTAATTGTGAATCAAGTATTAAGTGTTTAAAATAAATTGCGGAATCATGCGTATTTTAATTAATAATTTAATAATAGTTATCAATGTCGCAAATGATAATACTAAGAGTAATTAAAACTTGTGAGGAATTAGAAAGACTATAACTGAAAAAATAACACAAAAGTTAGTGATCAAAACTGCGAAATTATATTTTGCCTAGAATATAGTTTTAATGTAGTTTTATTGGTGAAAGTAGACCTTTCAAAATGGAGGAAGATGAGTACCTACAAATGTGCTGACGTTTAACAGATATAGTAAATGTCATTTAAACACTTATTAGTACTAAAAACACTATAAAGGACTCGTGTAATACAAAAAAAAATTAAGTTGTTACAAGAGATAAATTGAAGGTATTCTGAATATCAAAAATGGAACGAACTAGCAAGTAATAAACTACAATTATTTATCGTTTCTCAAAATAATCTACGCGACACTCTATGCATCGTTTCATTCGATGTACCTAACAGAGATGAAATCGATGTCTACTCAACGAATCAGAGAGTTCAGTCGAGGACTTTTCGATGTTTTTCGGTCTTTACATGTTGCGAGGTCAGGTTTGTGTGGTGGATGGTATGAGTGGCTGAATGTGCAGTGGCTGAATTGTCGTGATTACGGAGGATTCTATTGTGCATTGTTCCTGAACTTTTTCCAAAACAACAGGCAAATCATTGCCGGTTTACTAATTGCGGGAGCTGTTTTTTTATTTCCCAAAACGACAGTTGCATAGTAAGTAATCCATCCGTTCGAAGAACGAGGCGACCGTCATTTTTCCAGCACTTCATCCCTTTTTTACCTTTATAGGCAAATCTTTAGAAGGAAACACCAACTGCGTAGGATGTCTCTCAGTTTCACGTTCATGATAATATATTCCACTTGCGTCGTCCGACAATGGCAAATACAGCATTTAAGTGATCGAATTTCGTTAACATTTCGCGACACCAATCAACGCGATGACGTTTTTGAATTTCAGTCAAATCATAGAATATCCACCTAGCACAAAGTTTCCTCATGACTAAATGGTCGTGAATAATTTTCTATACTTGACTCGTACCAATATCCAAACCTACCTGATTCTTCTGATAGATTATTTTCTTGTCAGCTTTTGTTAGTAGCCACACAACATTGATTTATTATCAGTTATCACTGTTGAGCGACGTCCTTCATGCATATCCTTGCTGAGATTGGTATAACTATGCTTAAACTCATTAAACTAATGTAAATAATAGAGGTGGATGGAGTTTAATAATAAAATGCAAATCGAAGTCGATCGTAACTTTATTCTTGCTTAATACAATAAAGAAATTAATAAAAAATCATCGATTGAAAATTTTCTCACGCTGAATTCATTTTGACATAATACACATCATTGTCAAATTATCACATAATTTTAAAAACAAATCACATGTTGCCTCTATTGTACTAATACGCCTAATAATAACCTCTATTGTACTAATACGCAGCATAATAGAGTAGGAGATCCTTATTGAAATTGTGAAAACAACATGAATATCCGTTCATAGAATCTCAGTCGAAGTTTCAATTTAATTTTTTATTACAATTATTGGAAATTTCCAGTTCTTAGAACTAGCTATGATACCTTGTGTTTTAGCAGCCTGCTAATATTTCAGTGCATTTTTGTGTCCTTGCAAATTTAGCTTGCGAGTTCGCATATTGTAAAAAAGTAACATCTTATTACAAACGGTGATTAAACAATTGGCTTCTTTCAAAAATATAGAAAACTTTTTATATTATGTAGAGTCTTCAATATTAAATGCAAAATTCTCCAAATTAAAATATACTTAGAATTTGGAGAAGCATTTTTTAAAATTGTAGTCGTAATATAAGGCACGATTTATTCATATATCGATTTGATACCAATGAATTATTAAAGTTTTACCTAATCTTTTTATTTATTTCGATGTCAGCTTTTCACATATGTGAATTTAATTCAAATTACAAAACTGAGGTTTCTTATTATATAAACATGTAACCGCTTGACCTATTTGCAATCTACACTTCACAAAAAAAAAATAGGAACATGGCGACCTACGTGTTTAAGCGAAACCTATTTATTGTGAAAGATTTGTTTAACACTAATTTAATTACCATATATTTTGTTGTATAAATGTACTTTCAACATATACTTCAATGCGCTCAAAGTAGCATTTTAGAAGTAATTGTAAAAATTATACGATATACGATATTAGAGCTGCGTCATGTATCATATTTTTTATTCTATGACATCAATTTTCTTCATAAAGAACCTTTGCCAATGTTAAAAGTAATGTTCAGAATTTCATTTATGAAGGGATCATAGTAATTCTTTTTTAAGATGACGTTTATAGAACGAAATATGTCACGATATATGACGACGAAATATGTACCTTTGGAAATTGATAACTTCCTTAACTATAAAGAATAATGTTTACGAAACATAAATGAAATAATAAAACCTTGCCTTCGGCCATTTTAAAATATATATACAAATAAGTTGCTAATAGTGTACACGCTTTTTGAGCTCTTTCTAACTGTGCTGACTTGTTCTTCAGCTAGATACAAATTCAAGGAGCCAAGATTGAATTTTCTTTTTGATTCCTCGTTTTGCTTATAATTCCTTTCTAACGTAAACCAACAATGATAGAGATAATACAGAACACTTAATTAAAAATGTCACAGAACAGTTAAAAAATGTTGTAATTTTTAAAACAAGAAAAAATTCAACATTGCTACAAATATATGATAGAAAAATAATATTGCAGCAATTAGTATGAACTAGTAGTTGTTATTTACTGGTATTAACTAAGAGAATTGTTGTAAAAGTGAAATAATTTAATTGGCCATCTTACCGGACTAGCTTAAGCATTAGAAACCATAAACCAATTCTTAGACTATGCTACGTACATGTCAATAACTCATGTACGTAGCTAACTAATAAAAAAATAAAACTTACTGTCGAACCACATGTCATTATTATTTTTTTTATCTAAAAAATCCTTAACCAATTTGTGACAATTTCTTTTTACACAAAAATAACGTATATGTACACAAATGTATAATTTACGCTGCGGTAAGACTAGAAAAAAAGCATTTCTATGTTTTTAAAGCTTTGTTACTCTTTTTTGCTTTCAATAAACTTATTTTAATAATAAATTACTTTCAGGCCGATTTGTAATGTCAACGCTTCAATTCTTGGAAACTATCCTATCATAAGAATAATATTTAAATCAATCAAGGAATAATCCAAGTTTAGATATTGCACTCATTACATAATATTGTTGCAAAATACCTGTTAGACGAGTAAATTTTCGTCAATGTCATAAATTTAGAATTACTAGATTTTTACATATATTTCGAAACAATGACAGACGTAACAGACTTAAGTTTTAAAGCTGAAGACCCGGGTGCTGTGAGATATGGAAATTTTATAAACTATTACAGCTTTCATAGTCCAAATGTTCGTATGAATAATTTGAACTCTTTTATGTTTCCTTCCATCGAAAGTAACATATATGTTTGCCTAGATGTTGGTTGTAATAGCGGCGACTTGACAATTTGCCTTTACAAGTACTTACAGAATATATTTATAGATAAAAAAATCTACATATTTGCTATAGACATTGATCCAAGTTTGATTGAAAGAGCAAAATCTACTTTCTCTGAAAATTCTAATATAATCTTTGAAAGTATCGACATTATGAGAGAGAACTCTGATAAACATTTGAGTAATATTCTTTCACTACATAAAAAGAAAACTTTTGATATGACATTTTGCTTTTCTGTCACAATGTGGATACATTTAAACGAAGGAGATAAAGGCTTAAAATATTTTATTCATAAAATAAAACACTTATCGGATGCTATCATTGTAGAACCTCAACCTTGGAAATGTTACACGACAGCAGTAAGGAGAATGAAGAGAGCTAATGAATGTTTCCCAATGTTTGATACATTACAAATACGAAAAAATGTTGAGAATGAGATAGAAAATCTATTTTTGTCTGGATCATACTTCTATAAAGTCTTGGAAACATCGCAATCTGAATGGAAAAGAAAGCTTTTATGCTTTCATAGGACAAAAATCAAATGACCGCACTAAGAAATTAAAGTTAATGTATTCAATTATACAACAGCATAAAACACTACAAAACGAGGATACTTTCATGTAGCGACTTCTTCATTTCCTCCTTCAAATTCTAGTTTAACCTCTGCACTGAGACCTTCAACATCCACTTCCGTCTCTGATGCATTTAACATGTTAAGCGTGACCTGTAAAAAAGGAAGAACAAATTATAAAATATTTAATGTATGTAAATATTTATATATATCAGTTTATTGTATTTAGAAAATATTTATCAGGGGCACTAAAAAAACCATGTACTGCAAAGGTGAGTCCTGTATTGGCATGCGAGTGCAATGCAGTGCCCAGCCATTGCTGCCTAACCCCGCCCCTCCCCCCTCCATAAGTTGGAAAATGGCGCAAAGGTCTTAGAAACATGGAAAATTAAAGTCATTCTTTTTTTTTATAACATACACTTTATTTAAATGTAACAGAAAAAAAATCGGATCAAACTGCAAGGTCGTAATCAATTAATAAATCTGAAATATCAGAACATTAAAAAATATGGATATTTATTAATTGTTGGGCAAAATATATGTCTATTTGATTATAATATAATGCACAAATAAATATAAAGTTTTTTTTAACATTCTAATTTTGTCAAGGAAATATTATATTTATCATGAAATATTGCAGCATAACATATTCAAGATTTTCCACTGTTATAACCTGAAACTTCATGAATAAACAAATAATCAACTGTATACATCTCAATTATGAGTTAGCCCATTTACACAGTATTCATTTTATATTTTAAATATTAAAATCTTAATAAAACATATTTTTACGCATTTATTTGAACAATCAAACTTACCTAGTGTAATAGCTATTACATTCAAACAGAAGAGAACAAAGTTAATCACAGGGGCTGATTTGCTAATATGAATCTTTTTATTAAAATAATCTTTACATTTACTTGAGTCTTTAATGTTTAGTGATTCCCTAGATGAAACACATTGAGTAAAGTCACAATGTGAAAACACCGACATTGCCAAATTCAATTCATTGAAAAAAAATGTTTTTATTCTTCAAGATTATTTATAAAATTACATTATTTTGTTATTTACCAGATTTTCTATAAAATTTTAAATATTGTAAATAAACTAAAATCATTTTCTTCAAACTATGATCCTATTAAATTTTTATTCACTTAACCCTCAGCCCCCGTACCAACAGGTAATAACCCAAGTGTCACATTTTGTTTTATTTTTACAATTTATCTTGAAATAATTTTTTTGCAGCAATATTTAATTTTCTTTATTTATTGTATATTAATACAAACTAGAATATAAGTTGGATTTTTAAAACAAAAAAGTGAGATATCTTCATAAATTAAACTTGTGTAAAAAATCACAGAGATTCAGAGGTTTGTCACTAAAGTTTGGTACGGAGCAGAGGGTCAATTACCAGATATACAGAATGTTGCTTTTGCGAACTGTATACTAAGCATAGAAAAGTTAATGTAAAATTTCTGTCAGTAAAAAACGATACACGAGATCTTTACAATAATATCTTCAATCTTGGTTCTAAACATGTGAACTATACCATAACACAGGCTTGCTTAAAATTCTGAAACTTACATTTTCAAAATTAGATTAACGTAAATTGCATTCGACACTATGCTAGCGGCATACTAACAAAATTACAGAATTTTGTAAATTTAGAACCCAAACTGCCTACATTCACATTTTATTGAGCTCTTTTTCTTTTATATTTTTGAAATTGGAAAACAATAAATGTTACACAATCATGAAGAAAAAATTCATGTTGTACTTAGATTAAAACAAAAAAGGGAAGATACTGTATGCTTTAACGGTGTGCGGTCGCGTAAACCAGGTCCAATGAACTTGGTTGCAATTTTTTCAATTCAGTCTCACGCAGTCAGACAGTTTACATAGACCTGAGGTTCATGAAATTAAAATTGCCAAAATTTCCAGTGAAATAGATCCAAAATTGCCTTCTAGCATTTTTACCACATGCATTAACCATTTACAAAACAAAAACAGGACGCATGGAGTTACTTTTCATGCATAATTATATAACCACATTATAAGTTTAAAAAAAATATTTTCTTTCATTACTATCATGTCTGAATGATAGCAGCATGCAAAACGCAGCAGTGCGTTCGGTGCAAATTGTCAATTGCTGTAACACCTTAATTCACTCATGTTACGGTCACAACACATCGCATTTTCTCTTTTGGTTAATTTTACATGTAGGCAATTTGTGATTGCAGCTGTGAGAGTTTGTGTGCGTGTAGTTGTACCTATGCCCCTTTTTTTTCTACATATAGTAAGAGTGTACCGTATCTTCCCTTTTTTGCTTTAATCTAAGATGTTATATTTACAATCTAATTACGCAATAAAAATAGAGCTTCATACAAGCTTTTGGAATACGTTGTTTTGGATCTTAGCTGAAAAAACTATGTTTCAACAACATATATTTTTCAAAACTTACCATGTACAACAAGAAATAAAAATAGAACTTGCATCACAATCCAAACTAATAGAAATTATGTGTCTCCAATACAGTACTAATATGTATGTTTTTGCATTTTCCCTGTGATATTACTATTGTAAATCAAACAAAATAAATATCCATATTCTTAGGTAGGAAATGAAATCTACTCACTCTTAAAGAAAATATCACATACTCATTTTTCACTTTATTTTCCACCTTAACCTACTTCTTTGTTGTCCTTTGGAATATCATGCAAACAAACTTCAGACTCTGATAAATTTTTTTATTAAAGGATTTATATAGTATTTTGTAATTGATATTCATTAAGTACTGTCGATTAGTTACTATAACAAAACTGTTAATGTTTCATCTTATTATACTTTATTGTAACAACAAATTGTCGATAGCAATATAGTACATAAAAATTAATATCTTTAATAAAATGTTGCATCATAATAAATATCAATCATATTTAAAAGCTCCTATGTATTAAGGTACCATACAAGTATAAAAGTTTGAAACATTGCAGTGTGAGCTATAATTTCAAGGTTTGTATATGCTTATTTGCCAAAAAAATCCACTGCACCATGAAGGTGATAAAGTATTACAATATTTTATTTTAAGGCTAACAAATCCTAACATGATACATCTATTTATTGGTGGAGGTTTATCAATTTACAAATTATGTTATTAAGAAATATAATAATAAACATGAATTAAAATTGGGAAATAATCAAAATGTGATTTTTTTCTAGTTTTCAATTGCTTTGAGAATTATGATAGGAACTTGAAAAACTTAATACTTGTAAGTTTTTATTTTTACCATACAAATACATACTAAACCTCAAATTAATATTTGTATACATAATTGACATAGTGTAGAAGTTTTACATTATAACACCATCGAAACATAACAATTTGTCAGGGTCATAAAAATTCATATATAAAACCTACTTACTTAAATTTGGCACATTCTGCTGATGGATTATTCCATATGAAATCAACACAATTTTGGCACAAATTTTCCTAAACATGTTTGTATAATAAGTGATATAAAAAAAATAAGAAAAGTAAAGAGAATCCCCAAAATTACGTTTATTTGATAGTTAGTTTCAAAGTCAAAAAGCTTTAAATTCGCCAGATTTGTCCAAAAAATGCCATCATAGTTTTTTTAAATCACCTTTCCTGCTCACTTGACTCAACTAGAGAGCTCTGCGAGGTCTCAATGTAACATTTTTTATGAACTTCCATATGATATACCACACCGCAGGATTTGCAATAAAGTTTTTTTAATCAAATTCATACTTCTCAAAGCTTTCAAATTTTGAAAAAATCGCAACAATTGTTCATTATAATACCCAGTGTCACCAACTTAAAATTTTAAAATTCGGGAAACAGGGTTTCGAAGTCGGTAATTTCTTAAAAAACTCTACTTAAAAATTGGTGGATGTACCGCCCTATTTTTCTGGCATTTTTAACGTAATAATACAATAAAAGCTCCAAAAAAATTAAATAGACACTGTTATCATTTCTAAAAAACATAGATCTTTTCTAAAAACCTTTAAATGTTCTGTGGTGGGTGGCCCGTTATTTTCAATAAAAGATTTGACATGAAGTGCTATTTAGCTATCATTGTTAACTGCCATAGTAAGATATATGCTTAAGGTATACTCAATAAAAAATAAATGCATGTTTAAGGTACCTAAGGATGCAGAAACCTCACTTCTCCGGCATGTCAACAGTTATGCCCCATAGTAAAAATCAAAGCTTAAATAGAGACCTTACAAAGGGTAAACATAGACATGCCAGTGTCCATACAAATGTGCCCATGATCTTTCCAGCCATTATGGAAGCTCGAAATGACATAGAAGTTTGGCCAAAAGACTTAATTCAGTGCCATGATATTAAAAAGTTGGACGAGGCTATTATTGGTATCATCATTATTTTATTCACACAAATTTTCTAAAAACTTAAAATGTTCATTGATTTTACATCCAAAATAGCAGATTGGAGCATGATGCTGAAAACTCATATATCTACTGAAATGTTGGTAGACTTGGTAACACTGATACTATTGTCAATTAATTCTCAAATTTCCATCTTGAAAAGTTTTCAATTTTGAGTGATGCAATTTTCAACATGTTTGAACATGACCCAGACACACTGTATCATGCGCCAATAGGGATGCAACTTACAAAAAAAATCCAGAAGGAAAATAACCTTAAACAATACATGTTATTTCTATTACTGGGAAATAAATCACCTAACAGGTCAACACTAAAAAAACAAATCAAATTTAAACCTTTCTTTCCAATATATACTGAAATATGATGTTATTTCTTTCAAATAACATCATATTCCAGTATTTTTATTTATTAAAAGCAAGCTAAGTACTGGTTTTACAGGGGTAAGATGGTGAGACCAATGTTGCGACTTCTTTAAAATATATTGCTAGCGTGTAGAGAATAATTATGGAAAATAAGTTGAAAATTGCAGAAGTCTAAAAAATAAACATATGCTCATACATACATTGAGCCTTATTATAATTAAAGGTGATCTTTGAATCTATTGATAATTATTGGCATATGACACAGTGATCAAAAGGGAAAAACTTTTGATAAACTCTGGGATACAGGGGAAGATCAAAATTAAGACTTATTCTAGGAGAGTTATCAACCCTGATAAGTTGGATGGTGCACAGTATTCGCATAAAATCTGTCCACCTGTCACAGATTTAACAGCGTCCGGATATTTCATGGATGAAATTCCATAAGAGGTTTAAAACGAGACCTTGCACAGCTCTGTAGCTTAATGGTGGGCAACAAGTAAGTTTTAAAAAATGTGATGGCACATTTTTAGTTTAATTTGGCAATTTAAAAGTTTTGTAACTTCAAAGATTTAGAAATTTTTTTATTCCTATGTGATCACTTATTACACCAAATTTCATTGCAATTTAAGACGTTTTAAAATGTTGTGTTGATTTGGTGTAGAATGACTCTGACATTTTAATATGAAATGGGGTGAAAATTCCAAAACTAAACAGATAGATAAGATACATTAACTAAAAAATCCTGCTAAAATATCGCGACTTAAAACAATATTACATTTTATTTGTTCTTATTAAAAATATAAATTATAAAATTATACTGGATCTATAACAAAGCAAAATTTACATCAACACATTTGAAATCAGCATCCACGATTCGGAGCAACAAACCATAACAAGCAAAAATGTGCAAATTGTTGAGACTTGTAGAACTAAAAATGAATAACTAATAAATTAAAACTATGTAACATAACAATACACTCTTCACTTTCTATGAAAACTCAATATCACACGTTGTTTACCATTCTGGAGTGCCAATTTATTAATGTTGTATAACATTTCCATACCTCCAGTCACAAATCAAATGGGTACCAAAATTTTCAAATTGCACTGATTTCACACAAGCTGCTAAACTGAAATAAAAAATACTACTTGCCCATATTTTACATTTTTTTCCGTTGAAAATTAAATAAAATAAAGATAAATTATAACTTTAAACATGCACCAAATATAAATTCAACTAAGTTGGAACTAATTAATAAGAATGGACTAAATTTTCAACAAGTGAAAGTTTATTATATATAAATTTAAGTGTAACAAAAAAAACTGAAAGATAAAAGTTCTGATAATAATAGTAAACCACATCACAGGGAGACCAGATGAGCGCTATTTACATATTCACAATCGAAAGATAAATAAGAACAATGAAGGTTTACTGAACCTCAGCACTCTTTCCCAATAATGACTGTTGTGTCGATCCTGTGACTTGGCCCGAAGATGGAGTGAGAGCAGGTTGCGTAGCCGGCTGTCCACCTTGCTGTTGCTGTTGCACTTGGCTCAATGGAGTTGAAGAAATCTGCCGCACTGGTATACCAGCATCCTCAAATGCTTTCTTCTTCAACGTTGTACGAATCTGTGAACTAAATAATAATTTACTTGCAATTTAAAGCATATTATATATAATATATATTCAGTGCATATTACTAATAACATCACTTACACTGTTCTATTTTTTATATGTTGGCTAAGCTTATTTAGATCGACTGCAAACCGGTGTACACAAGAACGTAGCATCTCAATTTCTTCATCAGTCCACTTGCTCCTAATTAACAAATGTATACCAGGTTGTTATAAAATCTTCATGCAAATTAAGAAATTATTTTCGTTCTGTGGGACTAATTTGATATACTTCTTCTAATTTTTGTAAAATTGCAAGAAATACTTTCTTACATTTTTGTAAAAATATAAATATATTAATCTCCAAAATAACAATAAACGAAAGTATTCAATGGATGTGTACAAATGTAACACAACCATTTTGTCTATATTAAAAAACTTGCTAGTGGTTGATCATACATATGGAAAATAATTACTGTTTTAAAGATTTTTCGGTATAAGTTTAGTACCAATGGTAATTTCTATTACATGAAAAAATATATATTAAAAACAATGTATTTTGAATATATTTGGCGTTAATTTTGTAGAAATTCATTATTCACAATTAAATGAAACTTTTACCATGACCTAGGTTTCGTTGTATTACAACATCTTCAGGTGGGCTATTAGCAAAGATCTTTGCTAACATCCCACCTGAAGATAATGTAATACAACGAAACCTAGGTTGTGGTAAAGAAAGTAGAAATAATACTACAGTTTCATTTAATTGTGAACAATGTATTTAACAAAAATTTTAGTCACTCATGGTTATTAATAAATAATTATGTAATGTATTAATAAATAATTATTGTTAATAATAATAATTAATAAAAAAAGCCAATTTGGAACTCTTACCAGAAAGCAACAGCTGCCAATTGACTGTCAAATTTGAAATTTACACCCGCTTTTTATGCGAGAAAAAATTATAACAAGGTTTCGTTGTCAAAATGCAGTTGAATTGAATGATAAAATAATCACAAGCTCATTTTTTTAAATACATTGTTTTAATGTAAGATACTTTAATTTAATAAAAAAAACCAGTAAAATTTTCATTGGTGGCAAACCATACTCTGTCCACCATTTCAGATGAAAGTTAATTTATCTTTGTTTATAACATGACCGACTACTAGGATGGGGTAAACTAAAGCTGTAGGATCACCTAATATACTTTACTAACACGCAAGTTTTCTTATATCTATATTCCACATAACCCTGCTCCCCATACATAATTATTTCTTGTACTCACACAACTATTTACAAAATGGCGTACAATATCAATATTTCTAAAAGCTCCATAAATAAATTACATTGTAACCAAAAATATTAAACTAATGAATGTACAAACAAGGAAAAAACTTAAGCTTTAACTACTACATAGTAGCCTAATACACGAAAAATACACAATTACAACTACAAACCACAAGTCATGGATCGTGACCCACAACTCCATATCCGTATCCATGAAATAGGCAACACGGAAAAATCAAAAAGTAACACAAGAATAATATCCATACATTTCATATATAAAAATAAAGTAAAACCTCTCAATACCTTCTCTAACATAAGAAGTTGCTTTATGCAAAGAGCAGGCTGTACTTATCTAAAGGATACTAGTATTGATACTAATTGAATCAAATTTCAAGGAAGTTATTTATCTACTTCATAATTAAATAGAACATATTTTATTTGTAGATTTGTTGATTAAGAGTCCTTTATTACAATTATTACATGCATCTATTATTCTTTTTTGCTTACAATAGCCAGTTAAGAATTTAATACATACATATAATAAGATACGTTTCTGTATTAGTATCGGCACTTCAACTTTCATTATTTTTGACTTGCATTATTCTTCATTCTTCACACATTCCATAACTCTAGAGTATTATTGTAACTCAGTCTGTCATCAGTCAAGGTTTAATGAAACGAAACTCCAAATTTTAAATAATTCCCTTGAGATGTAAAGTAGTAAATAAAAATTGATATAACTACTTAAATTTAAAAAGAGAATATTGATATCAACTTAGCCAAATTCCTTTCTGAAATGAAATGGACATATCCGTGGGCCGACTATTACCCTGAATATATCCATAAAATTAGTAAAATTAATGACTATAGATGGAAATCATACTCATGGTCTATTAATTGAAGCTGAAATTTGTAAATATAAACAACAATTTAAGATCATCCCAACTCATTTTGCAAAATAATTTGAGATGATCACCCCCATAAGGAGCGACAAGTATATAATCAGGTGTGAAAACAGTCATAAAATCAAACAAGATATCCAAATAATATAAACCAAAGATACAAGAGTCATCGCCCATATAAAATGGACCAATTTTCAATGAAATTCGGATTTAGTATCTAACCCTAGAAATGCAGCTGCCAACTGGAAGTTTAAATTGTTAACTTTCAATAAAAAATAATTAATTACATAAGCATTTACAAATTTTCTTCTAGTTTTGAAAACCATTTGAGCAATAAAACTTGCACCTACAGTCATTGCGAAATTTGGAATTATAAATAAAATATCTGTCCCCTGCAATCCGCTATAACTTCAACAAACATTTATTGTTCATCAGTTGTTATTGTTTCTGTTTCTCCTAAGAACATTTAATAATAACAACTATATAAGACTGGTTGTTATTATAAATATTACATACGTTAATTACAATACGGAATGGGTAAAATTCGCTGCAAAAATTTAAAAACGCACCCGGCTGGAGAATCGGCCATGGGATGCAGTAACATTGTCATTTCAGCTAATTTGTTGAAAGCAGCTCCCGCTTCTGTAAATATTTCTCCTACCTGAAACAATGATGTAGTTGAATATTACAAACCAAACATATCAAATGGTAACCCCTAACAATTGTTTTTCATTACCTTTGCCGCCGAATTATTCATTTTTCTTGCCGATCGATATGTCATAGGTAATGTGACTGTTTATATATTATTATCGCATTATTTTAAATGTTGGAAACAAATCTAAATGTTATTCAAAAGTTTTATTTATCGGCTACCACTGTTAAATCTGACATTCAACAATAAGCAGTGTTGCCATACGGAGAAGGTGTGAAATCCGATTCAACAGTATTTAAATTCAAAAATTACATCCAAAATGCGTATCATGAATTCTATGTGTGGTAAGATTTTCATATCAAGACGTACTTTCGCGCCTATGAATTTCAAGTGGACTAGTAGATGAATGAAATAAATAGGATATTATTTATCCATCTCTTTATTTATCGTTTCTAATAAATTATTATCTATTTCTTTGTTTCGTTTTTAATAGGTATATATTTATTAATAGGTTTTAATATGTTTTAATAAATTTATTTTAAAAAAATTGCTCCACCGCCAATCTGGAGTGGCCTCACTCCACATAAGCGGTGGAGCATGAGACGTACTGTCTGAGATGAATTGCTGTGTGAGATAATTTTATTAAAATCGGGTGTAGGATGTTTTCATCGATGGGACCACAAGTTGTAATTATTTTTACCCGGAATCCAATCATCTATGTAACAGTCTACGAGCCATCTATACGCGATACAAACGTTATCATATAGGTTGTTCAGACTGCATCAATTTGTTCAGATTATTAAATATTTTCAAAGAGAACTCTAAAACTACAGAACAACTCTGAAACTGCAAACAAAAAAAGAAGGAGAAGAAGGAGAGAGACAGAATTTCTTTCAACACTCCATTTTTTTAAGAATAATGCGTTTTAAAAATAAAGAGTTATAAATATTATATATCTGTAAGAAGTTATCCACGGACGTATTAATTCGTAACACTTTTCAGCCTCTTTATAGATTTTAATAGCTGCTCAGCATTCTCTATCCTACCTGGTGATATCCTTGATTCTCGCAGCAACAACGTTGTATTGAGAACTACGAGAGTCAAGGGGCACTTGGGAGAAAGAAAGTGAATTGTCAAGCAGTGGACGGAGCCAACTCGACCATCCACTCTGTCATCCCGCGGGCAGGTATAGCCCCGGATCCTAAAGTGGTATCTAGGTCTCAGCAATGTCTCTAAGATGGCAGCTACGAATAAGGAATACCTGACAAGAACGTAGTTACGATCTGCCTCTTCAGAAAAAGCACTGCGACTAGTCCACTGCAGGACCAATGACAAGACTAAGGTAATGACAAGGCTAAGTTGGACGATATTTGATTAGAAGATGTTAGAATATTGACCAACATGGTCAAAATAAGTTGAATGATAGAGGCGTAGAAGTGTCATAACTGAGGATTGATGATTAAGCCTACGCCCATTTTCTGGCTAAGTGATTCTAAAATCTATTCCAAAGCATAGTTATAGCCCTAAAGGGAAAGGTGACGAAAGACGAGAACGAAGTTTGGAGGGTAATGTTTTTTGTATGTTGCACAAGGAGGCATCAATGATGAGAAGGAATCAATAAAACTTAAAGTTCAGGAGGACCAGAGAAAGTATGAGATATGATCTCTTAATAGAAGAAACCCTTTTAGTGGTTTCGGCATAAGAAATATCCCATTCAGACATTTCAAATTCAATTTTGTTCTATCTTTCAAAATTAATTCAGGACATTTTCAGTCCGCAGCGTCACTGTTACCGCTATAAAAGATGAATATCGCTTTGTCATCAATCAAAGGACATTTCTTCCTGAAGTAACCAGATTGGAAGCAACATTCGTCAAACGACATTCTCAGCTATATGTCCAAACCTACAACATTTAAAGCACTGAATTTTAGAATATTCATATTTGGAGACGAGTAGCGATGAATAAGCCATAAAGTACGTTGGAGAAGAATTTGACCAGCAAAAAGGATGACCATTGTGTCCGAAGGAAAGCCTTGAGCGGTCTTTACTATTTTTTTTTAATTAAGGCGGCGAACTTTGGTAACTTTGCTGCAAACTTCAAGGACTACAATAAATTGAAGAACTTGATCATCCGAACCGTCGATTAAAAGAATTGCGTACAATGCCCATTCGAGGAACGTTAAATGATGTGATGAAAAGTTTGTATCAGGTTGTAAAAGCAAAGCAATTAACAAATAGATTGGCAAAGTCTGCGAAGAGAACTCTACCGAAATCCTATTTAGTCCAGTTTGTTTTACTACGTCCCAAGTTGCACCATCTGCGTGAAATTATTTTAAAGGAGAACCGAATTTGATCGCATGAAGCGAGACATTGAAATTTAGTCGAAATTCTTTTGAAATTTGTATGTATACTTTCTAGTCGAAATTTGCATGTATACTTTTCAGAGCAAGGTATAGGAACACATACCTCGCTCTGAAAAGTACACCCACTACTTCTGTGCAGGACGTTGATTTGGAGATTATGGATTTGTTTTATTTTTTATTTGCGTGATTTTCGTTTTAAATCAGTTTTATAATCCACATTTATAATGGAACTTGCCGAGGATAACGGTTGAACAAAAAGATTATTATGACAAACAGATTGGCGGCCTTAGGAGCAATGTTGAAATCCATTTGACTTACTAGAAAGACAACCCTCGATTCAATGCAACTCGAATAAAAGAGAAAAAAATACCAGGACGGAATATAAATATCAATTATGCCCAGAATATATAAAGTGTAATAAAGCTTACCATAAAACTTTACAAATATTTTATAGCAACTTAACGGATAGATTACCCGGAAACTATAATCAAATTTGTCAGGAACCGAAACGGTAACACATTTTATTTAACAGATCACTCGGATTCTTATTTATAGTTTTTTTCATAAACGCGATTCATTTTTCGCAGGAGATTTTAATTTATTATAAAGTTGACATTTTCTTCACGTGTTCATCAACATGTGTAATCAATCGTGTGTAATCAACCTGTTCGCAACAAAACAATTGATTCTAGTTTTCTAAATTTTTATTTACTGTAATGTTGAATACATTCTTTTTGTGTTTCTTTTTTCCAAAATAATGCATTCGCTTCTTCTCTGTCAGATTGTAATTCCAAACAAAATGGCAAATTGTAATTCCAACCACCTCGCAGAAAAAACTGGCTGTAATCTCAGTATCTACTTATGTCGGAAATTTTAAAAGAGAAAGCTTCTATATAAATTGCATAGGATCGAATCGGAACATTAAATTTGACCACCTCCGAACGAAACTCAATTCCACCACAGATCACATATTAAACATAAAACCACACAATACACACAAATACATACAAGACCATCCATACACAAAGTAAAGAAATTAAATAAAAAAAAACTTGAGAGGTGTCAAGGGACACCCGGATGGAACGAAGTTCCTTTCGATTAATTAGTGAAGGAATTGTAATAAAATTATATTTCTTTTAAGTTATAATAATAATTATTGTTATTATTATATTATTTTTTATAATTTTTATATTATTTATATTATTTTTTATTATTTATTATGTACAAAAAACCTGTAACCTCAACAAAAATAATCGTCGCAACACCACACTGTTCAATGCGAAATAGAAAGACGAAACGAAAATAACTGGCTTGCTTTCTATGAGAGAGAGAGAGACAGACAGAGAAACACGCGCACGCCGCACGGCTTGCAGCGCGCCCGCTAGCAACTATAGCAAAAAGTGTCGTTACAACGTTTGCTCTTAATTTTTTCCGCCTAGCCCCCTTTCGCAACGCGCGATAAGGAACTTCGTTCCAAAACATAGTAAAGAAATTCTTACTAAACTACTGATCCATGATCATTAACACTAGGCCACAGAGTACATAAAAACTTGGCATTTAGATATACATAAGTACCGCATAGGTAATATAGGGTACCTAATTCGGGGCAATATTAAGTCCGATAAGACCTCGTTCACTTTTAACATACATTGAACAAAAACTATAACCAAAACAAAAAATCCAAAGGAATATTAGGTCTGACTTTTAGATTCATATATGTTTAATACCGTTCATTAATTACCTAAAGCATTAATATACCTTTTTATGTTAAGCTCTGAAATGACTTCCTAAAAAACATGATCATATTATTCTAAATTATCCTAATTCAGATACATTCAACTTTATAATTTTTACAGTCTTAATATTACGTAGTTAACGAATAACATTAGAAATACCTGTTTGTACATATGCATATAAAAAGTAATATACATTTTTAATTTTTAATTTTATTCAAATAAACTTCATTGCATTACAATGTCAAAAATATTTTTAAATTATATGATGGATTACCATAGAAACCGTTAAACAAAGTGGAAAGGTTTTTCGCAGCCCTATTATTTCTTTACTATTTTCGTGTCATTTAGTCAAATTTGTTGCAATAACTTATTTAGTTTTGTGTTATTTTTATTTCAAATCTATTTTCATTTAATTTTTGCCTTTATCTATATCCCATTTATTGTTTTAATCAGTGTTCGGTAAGTTTGTTCTTTTGTTTATTTTTTGTATTATTTATTTTTGTGCTTTAGCTTTTCTTTTGCAAAAATGGATTTAGTTATTCCTTCTAAACCTCTAGACCCTTCTAAGTCTCCAATTTGTTATAATAATTTTGCTTCTCCTACATCGCCTGCCAGTTTTGTTACTGTTTCGGATTCTCAACAAAAACTGAAACGAAAATATAAAAATCGTAAAAAGCCCAATTGTAAAAAAAATAAGTTTAAAAATTCTTCCTCGTTCCATCCGTCTGATTCTTCATGTACTGAAACAGAGGATACAATCCCTCGCAAGATCCCTCGCACTCCTCTTTCAGAAGCAAATTCAAAATTACTTCCTTCAACCCCGACCTCTTCTCCTCCCTCCCTCCCTCCTAATTCTTTTGAAAGCGGTTTATACGTCCCTGGCGTCGTTGGTCCATTTATTGTTCACGTACAGAGAAAAGAACCCCAGCCTAATTCCGTATTTTCATTCCATGCTGTGAAATTTGGTTCCACTTTAAATAATTATAATGTTGATGGAATTATTCGAGATGGAGTGAAACAAATTGGCAGGAACAGGATTTTGGTGGAATTTTCATCTGCTGATGCCGCCAATCGATTCGTTAACCACTCTGCCTTCACAAGTCAAAACAAATTGTTCATCCCCTCCTTTAACGTCAGTCGTATGGGCATTGTTCGCAATGTTCCAGTCGATTGGTCTGTAAAACCTCCTTTACACAACATAGAAGTCCCTGAAGGTTGCGGTAAGGTTATTAAAGTCCGCCGCGTATATATATGGCTTACTCTATATATCGCTTCCGGTCTCAAAATATGAATTCCCTACAATACAGTGCTTCAAGTTTTGTAGGTTTGGACAAGTGGCTGGCAAATGCCGATCTTCTGAGCGTTGTTTCCGATGTGGTAAAGGTCACGTTGGGAGAAGCTGCCCGCTTCCTCTTGATAAAGCAAAATGTATCTTTTGCAGTGGAAATCATGATTCTACTGATAGAAATTGTCCAGAATTCAAAAGACAAAGAAAAATCAAGTTTCAAATGTCTGAAAGAGATATTTCCTATTTGGAAGCGTCCAAATTGGCCCCTTCTGCTAAAAAATCATACGCCTCAGTTGCAGCTCATCCCCCTCGAACTCTTCCTTCTACAATTTCTTCCCAAAGTTTGCTTTCTCTGTCGCGTCCTACCATCTATTCTTACTTCCCTTCAATCCCTTCTTTCTAATGGCTTCGCCAATAGTGGCGAGGGTCTTGCAATGGAATAGTCACAGTATAATTTCCAACAAAGCAGATCTTTGTCACCTCCTTGTCAAGTATTCTCCATCTGTGGCTGCCATCTCGGAGACTTGGCTGAAGCCTGGATTCCATTTTAAGATCCTAGGCTATGTCTGTCTCCGGGATGATAGAGCGAATGGTAAGAGCGGATCCGCCCTATTAATTGACAAATCTCTTCCCTTCTCCCAGATATATCTTGGCTCCCGCAGTTGTCAATTCAATATTGATGCTGCGAGAGTTAAAGATATCACTATCCACTCTATATATGTCCCTCTTCCAACATGTTCTAGATATTTTATCTTCAATTCCTGGCCCATATATTATTCTGGGAGATTTTAATGCTCATCACCCGTCTTAGGGTTCCACCCGAAGCAACCCTCTTAGGGTCTCCTTGGTGGAACTCCAGGACGATTTTGGCCTTTATTTACTAAATGATGGCTCTCCAACACGAGTTCCTGTCCCATTTCAACCCGAGTTCAGTAGATATCTCTCTTTGCTCCTCATCCTTGGCATCCTTTGTTTCCTGGAATATTCTTTCTGAGTCTTTTGGAAGCGACCATTTCCCCATTTTGATTTATTTCCCTCATTTAAATTTACATATTGAAAAAATTCCCCCTCTTCAAAAATACAACCTACATAGGGCAGATTGTGTGGGATTCCGTACCTTCCTCAGTGTCGAAGTGGATTCCCTCCCTCCAGTGGACTTGGATAGCGTTGATACTTGCTACGACCAATTTGCAAAGGCTATAGACCTATCCGCTGGGAAATTTATCCCACTTAAAAGATTTAACCACCACTTCAGATCCCCTCCCCACTGGTGGGATGGAGACTGTTCCGCAGCGGTTAAAACCCGCAAAGAGGCTGAATCGATATATAAATCTAATATGTCGGAAGCAAATTTCCTCTTGTTTCGAAAGACCCAAGCTCAGACTAAACGAATTCTCCTTAAAAAAAGAGGGAAGGCTGGAAGCAATTCTGCCAATCCCTCTCTTCTTTTTCTCGTGTCGTCTGGTCTAATATAAAAAGCTTTTGGTCTATTTTTCAGCCTGATCACCCCAAATTTGTACATGGGAATTGGGTTGATAAATTTTTAAATAAACTTGCTCCCCCATCCGTCCCAAATTTAGATGAATTACCTTTCAGGTATAACTTTTCTAGCGCCAATAATTTTTTAGAAAGAAGATTTCTCCATTAACGAATTGGATTTCACCTTACACCATCTTAAGGTTTCTTCCCCTGGTATTGACGGAATGTCATATTCAATGGTGAAAAATACTTTACCATCTACCCGTTGGTATCTTTTATCCCTCATTAACTGTATGTTCAAATAAGGTTCTATTCCAAAGTCTTGGAAAACTCAAATAATAATTCTCATTCTTAAACCTCATAAAGATCCCAATGTAGGTTCATCCTACAGACCCATAGCCCTTTCTCCTGTTCTAGCAAAGATTACGGAACATTTAATTAAGAATCGTTTGGAATGGTTTACTGAACACCATTATATTTTTCCTAATAACCAATTTGGCTTCAGAAGAGCTAAATGTACGATAGACAATCTCAGCGTCCTAACCACTGACATCAGACTAGCTTTCTCTCGACATGAGTTTCTCGTTGCTGCTTTTTTAAGTCTTTCTTTAGCCTACGATAACGTAATCTTTCCAGTCCTCCAAAATATTCTTCATAATCTTGGGATTCCGATTAAGATTATAAATTTTCTCCTTAATTTTCTTTTAGAAAGATCTATTATCCTGGACCCCCCCCCCCCCCCCTTTACAAGAACTATATGGAAGGATCTTCCCCAAGGTTCTGTTTTAAGTCCATTACTTTTCAATATTTACTCCTATATGATTCACTCAACAGTTAATCCTTTCTGTCGTGTTTTGCAATACGCCGATGACCTGCTTTTATATTCTTCTGATAAATCAATAATGGTTGCCGAAAATGCTTTGAACTCTGCCCTTGTTAACCTAAATAAATGGGTCATCTCCCATGGTATGGATTTATCCCCTTCCGAAAGCGCTGTCGTTGTCTTCTCGAGAAGGAGTATTACTACTCCGTTATCTATTTCTTATAATTCCTCTTTGATCCCTGTTCTTTCCAATACCAAATTCTTAGGTTTGTTCCTAGATTCAAAATTATCCTGGAACATTCACATCGAATATGTCATCTCCCAATGCCAGGCTAATATGAATATCCTCCGCGCTCTTTCTGGAGTGTGGGGGGGCTCTCACCCTGCCACATTAAAGTTAATATATAACGCTCTAGTCCGTAGTCATCTGGAATATGTTTCATTTCTACTTGATCCTATTTCCAAATCCAATGCCACTAAATTGACCCGGATTCAGTCTCAAGCTCTGAGGATCATAGCGGGTGCTATGAAATCCAGTCCCATAAATGCCCTACAAGTAGAATATGTTGATCCTCCTTTAAGTCTCCGACAACAATACCTAGCTGATCGTTATTTACTAAAGGCAGCTAGGTTTTCTACTCACCCTATTTTTCCAAAACTCACCCCCCTCTCTAGGTTTATTGAGCATACTCCTTTTTGGCTTTCTAAGTCCCGACCTCTTCTTATCGTTAGCTTCCAAAGATTCAAATCCCTCACTAACCCCGTTTATCAAAATTCTTTTCTCCCTCTCTATAGTTTCCCATTTGACTCGCTTGGTATTTCACAAACCAAATATAAATTTGTGTTTTGGAGTTGATAAGGAGTCCAAAAATGCTAATTCACTGTTCAATTCTATCTTGAATTCTTTTTGGATGTATTGAACGCGAATATACACAGATGCACCAAAAACCGGTAGAGATCTCGGTAGAGTCCGGCTATGTCGGAGCGTCATTTTTCTCTCCATCCACCGCTCATTCAGCTTACTTTCGCCTTCCTAAGGAGTGTTCGGTATTCTCCAGGTAATGCCGTGCTATTGTGGAGGCATTGAATTGTGCTCTACTCAAAAATATTCGCAGGCTCCTTAACTTCTCTGACTCCTTAAGTTGTTTACAGTCCCTTCTCGCTAATCCGTTTTCTTCAAACTGTGGTTTTCTGATTCTTCAGATCAAGCAACTTACGCTTGATTTGGAGAGATCGGGATCCGATGTCGTTCTTGCATGGATTCCTAGTCACTGTGGCATAGTAGGTAATGAAATAGTTAACGCAAAAGCAAGGTTTGCCGCAGTGAACGGGGATCCCTGTTTCAATATTAATTTCATTGAGGATCTTCTTCCCATGACTCGTTTCTGGATGACATCTGACTGGCAGAGGGCGTGGGAAAGAGCATCCCAGATTACAGGTGCGGGATACTTCCAGATCCAACCTTTTATACCCACAAAACCTTGGTTCTCAACATTTACTTTCTCTCGAAAGGAATCCTCTGTGGTATCTCGCATGTGTTTGGGTCATTGTTCTATTCCTACTCATTTGGCTAGACTGCGGGTCAGAGAGTCTCCAATTTGCGATTGTGGGTTTGGAGAAGGCGATTTAAATCATCTCATTTTTTCATGTCCATTGAATAATAGATTTCC
This sequence comes from Druceiella hillmani, assembly GCA_039881145.1. NCBI lineage: Eukaryota > Metazoa > Arthropoda > Insecta > Lepidoptera > Hepialidae > Druceiella > Druceiella hillmani. Next base: position 1,862,835 of record JAYKKI010000074.1, read on the forward strand.
CTCGTTTGTTTCCAAATTATTAAAATATAAAATTCAATTGCCCATCAACATAAGATCACTTTTATTTATTGCCAACAAACCCATTTTAGGATTAATCATTCAGTTCATAAGAAAGAACGACATCAAAATATAGAAATTTTTATACTTATGTTCATGTTTATTTTTTTAAGTTTGTATATACTTATTTTGTACTTTCTGTATATTATAATGTCGTTTTCTTCTTTTAGTTTAATTGTAGCCAACTTCTTATTTAGTTTTTGTTTTATTGTATAGTTTATTCTTTTGTTATCAAGCAACAATGACAAATATCCGAAATTTGATTTAATCAGTGTTGCCATAGCCTTTTTTCCACACTTGACATTGGCAAAGGTTCTCTATGGAGAGAACGAACGCTATATAATCAAAGATAAAGATAAAGACAGTTAAAGAAAACCACATTGTTATTAAAATCATTATATAAATAAAACATACATGAATATAATATTTTTACAAAATCTCGAATTGCACCTCCGATACTAATTCAAGATGTATAATCCACGATTTAATGGAAATAATCGTTTTAAACAATTCAAAAGAAATGAGCAAGATTTTTGTAACTTCAAACGACCATTTAATTATCATAGCAATCCTAGATTCCCGCACAACCGTTATAAACCGCCACATCTGTTATCTGAAAATCTTTTATTGCCTTCGGCTATGCAACCACCCCCTATGTTTGGTCCGAGGGGAGCAACTTTGCCTCCTAGAAAACCTAAACCTTACAATGAACAAAATGAGCAATTTCAATCAAATAGCAAGGAATATTGGTGTGAAACTTGTGACAGAAACTTCCAGTCTTCGGCTCAATTGGAAAGTCATAATTCGGAGCATCAGGTAGGAAATAATGCTAATAAGTAAGATTTTTAAAATTTCAAATCACTACAAATTGTCATGTAAATGTGTACTTTACTGTATAGCTTATTCACTATATAGCTTATAGTACAAATATCTGCTTTACCTATGTATATGCCAAAAAATGCAATTCTCTAGAGGTTATAAAAGCTACTTTAAACAAAATTAATTACCTTAATTTTAACTACCAAGAAAAATGTTGTATAACATTTTCGTTTTGCATCCTTCTATTTAAAACTGGCATTTCATATGTAAATATTTTCTGTTTACCAATAATTCCCTTTACATTATTCATCCCCTTTTTGTTATCAACCTCTGAAGGTTGATCCTTCAAATATATTCCTTCAAACTCCTCTTATATCAATTTAATGTTTTTAATTTTAAAATTTATTTGTAAACTATTAAATTATAAAAATATATTTTTATTGAAAAATAATAGCTCACATCATTTTAAAATTTTATGTAAGGAATGAATAGCTTAAACAAAGTAATATTTTTATCATCTGATTAAATTAATTTTCCAGCAATGCAAAATTGATGGTTGTAAATTCATTGCACATCCAAAAGTCATAACTAAGCATATTCAGATGCAACATAGTAACGGACTATATAAAAAAATTGCAAAATTATCAAGTCCAGAAGAAATTAAAAAATGGATAGAGGAGAGAAAAAAGAGGTATCCTACACAATCAAACATTGAAAAAAAAAAACTACAAAAAGAAGAACAAAAAAAGCGAGGAGAGAAGATGGGAATGTTAAAGCATACTTTAAACTCTAAGCAAGGCTCAAAGCCATATGGTAATTATATTGAAATTTTCATTATTAATTCTGTTTCACCAGTAGAATTGTAATGTGTAATGTAAAGACTGTCCGAAGGTAACAATGAACCTTTAGACTCTTAAGAGTGAAATCAGTAGGTATATAGTTTTTTTGTTCTTTTATTTTTCAATGTAGTTTCCAAATACATTGTATCTGGAGGAATAGACTAAAACATTGTTGCATAAGGTAGTTCTATTGTTTGGACATATTTTTCAAGTTTTCTAGGGAAGGCAGAACCGCGGCGACCCGGGTTCGATTCCCGGCCGTTCGTCGAACGGGGCTGGACTGATGTTGTGGTTGGCTGTAAGAGATTGCTCCCGTAGCAATAAGTCCGCCATATGTATCAATTAGATACATTAAAATTTTTTGATGATTGTTATGTAATTTTGACAAAACCTCAAAACTCGTCATATATTCTTTTTGTCTATATTCATTTTCCAATCTTAAACATACTTTTTTATTAATCTGATTTAAACAAACAAGTGCAATACTAGAAGTCCTTAGAACTAGCTATTTGTAATGATGGTGATAAAGAATTAATTCAAATTTTGGACCCCTACCTTTTCTTTGTTCCATTAAGATACTTAGTTTAAATTAAAAATATTGAAGAAAATGTAAATTGACAGTTATAAAATAACTATGTGTTTAAATTTAATACAAGAACATATTTGTTCGATATTAATTTAGACTTATGTTATGGTCTCCTCAATCAACAACAGAGTTACGATCTACTTTGATTGCCTTTTTATGTTAAAGCCCCATCTGCTCTATTGTTTACAACTGGTTTAACGAGTTCAAACACCAAACTCATTTATGATGATATGTCATACCAAACACAACGACGGTCTGCGTGAGGGACGTTCCTCAACAGTGACAACTGAAGATAATATCAATACCGTATTCGGCAGATTCAGGCAAGTTTAGACAGTCAGCGCTATTGCCTGCAAAGGTGAAGAAAGGACGAAATGCTGGAAAAAATGTACCATTTTTTCATCAGTTTGTCTTTTGATGGACAAGTTATTGTGCAACAATTGTTCTGGAAAATGAAAGATTAGCTATTGCAGACTAATTACCAGAATTTGTTTGCCAGATGTTTTGGAAAAAATTTTACAGCAATGCCCTTGCAATAGAATCCTCCTTCATCACAACACTCAGTCAGATAAATGACCCAATATTTGATTATATCAGGTGTAGAAATTACTTAACTTAACCTGCACAATGTGATTTTTATTTTTTTAAAAATAAATGATCATTATATTTTCAAGAATAAAAAATAATCTGCGAGAAATACGATTCCCGGATGCCTAAAAAGTGATTATGGCTTATTAAAAATCTATGACAGTAAGCCGACTGCTTCTCTCCGTGGTTCTATGGAATGAAATAATGCGTAGAGTGCCGCGGAACCAATTTTGAAAAACGATAAATAAATTACAAACTTGCTAGTTGCTTCTATTTTTAATATTTTAATTCTATTCAGTGTTACCTTTTGTATATTTTTAGTTTCAATACAAAATTTTTCTACATTCTTGTTTCTTTCATATACTATTCTAATATAACCCTAAATAACGGAGAAATTAATGTGGATTGAGTTAAGAAATCATATAAATCTATATGATCTTCCATGTCATCCCCGTAATATTACGTGCCGTTGATAGACAGACCATGCTGTACTGGCAGTTGCTTTGCTATCATTGTCAGATTAATATATGTTTTATGACTACCATTGCACTGTGAGTACAGTTGTGCTAGAAATGTATGAGAAAGAAAATTTATGAAATATGTTAACACAATCAAACAACCAAGTATCTGATGAAAACATTTCGTCTATTGAGAGTGAAAATTAATCGGTAAGTTGCTTTTTTACTTTATTCAACTGTATATCATATTATAATGATGATACTTTGAACCGAATCAATTTTTTTACTTTAAAGTATAATATTATATGAAATATTTTAAGATATTATTACGTAAAATCTAGGTGATAGATTATATATTAGACAAGTAACAATAAGAAACTATGACATTAATAATAATATCAAGTTAATATTGTGTCCACTACATGTAATTAAATTGAAAATCTGCGAGGTACGAGCACTGCAAGGGGGATAACTGATGTAGTAGTGAACCTATATAATCAGTGGTGGGTTTTTCTTAAAATCTAATTGTTAAATAATTTTGTATAATGAAAAGGATTTTACTAGTTTCAGCGTAGTCATAAAACTGTAAATAATATACATATATAATGAATAATATTATAAAATTTTTTGTTTTATGAACTTGGAAGAGACACTAACCCTCAATGGATTCGACACCATACACGCCCTGATTAACAAATTTGTTGATTTTGCTGCTGGCATCATAAAGGAAAATGTCAATATTAATTTAGGACCAATGGAGATTGAGTGTTTCTAACATATTTTGAATGAAGATATGATTGCAAATCTAGCAAATTTTATTGATTCACGACACCGACAATTCATATGCCAGTACGACATTTGGTTGCATTCCAGAAAGTGATTGCAGAACAATGTCATGATGTTCCTATAGCTGATATTTATATCTTTCAATAACATTCCTTTTTACTAGAAACAAACATTTAACTATTGATGAATATTGGTCCACAGGTCAATTGTTGCAGTCACCAATATTTCTAACTGCTATACTTGGTTTTTCCTATCCTAATACCAAATGACTTCATGTTTTAACGAATGTGCTGCTTCTAACCTATATAAAAAAATATTTACTAGTTCTTTTGTGTCACACAGAGACTTAATGTATAGATGACAGTATAAAAAAATTTAAAGTAATCACAACAAAGAAATAGGTTTAACACTGAGTTTTACACTTTGCGATTTTAAAAAAAGCCATTATTGACTTCATTATATACTGTAGTTCGAACTCAGCTTAAAAATCACGCAGGCTAGGGTTATAGGCGCTGTAATGAATACGCTTATAAAGGACTTGAAACATGTTCATAAGCGGTTGTACTTTGACAATTGGTATACAAGTCCAAAGTATTTATAATTCCTATATGATAATGAAACTTATGCATGTGGAGGCACAAAACTAAATTGGCTAAAAAAACTGGAGTTAAGGATTTTGAGATTTCAAAAAGAGAAGAAACTAATTTCAAGTAATCTTTATGATGGTACTAAAATATAAAGGTGAAAAATATGTTCATATGGTGTCTACCTTTCATTCAGCTCCTTGGAATGCTTCTAATACATATAATGAATATAAGACGGGGAGTCTTATGTTCATTATATGTATTAGAAAATGTATTCTAAATAAATCAGAAAAAATTAACTAAAGATAACACTGATATATGAGTGGAGTAAAATCACTCCATTCGATGTATTAGAAAAAACAAAATATGGCATAAAATGTTCAACTTACATTTAACTAATTTATGCCTTGTAAATACTGATATATAATAAAAATGACAATAACATTAATTTAGCCGCATTTGAATTAAATTGAATTGAAAAATATAAGTGTTTGAATGTATTAAGTGCTTGAATTAGAATATAACTGTATTTAGTGTTCAAATTCGAATACAGCATATCAACAACATCAAGGTTGATGGAATCTCAACTAAGTAAGCACCTGTCCGAGTACAAAGATGGAAAAATCAAGACGATGTTCCGTGTGTCAACACACTAATTTAAAAAAAACATAAGGAAATTGCCTTGTTCCTGTTTCAAGATCTGTAATAAAGATAACAAGTTTTGGTTCTAATTCTGAGAGGACTCTTAATTACTATTCCTCACTTACTTTAAAAGCATTTTTATAATGGACATGCTACATGCCAAAAGCTTTGTCAATGTGGAATTATAATTTAGAATTTTTTCTGTTCACTAAACTTTAAACACCCATTCCACCTATTTAGAGGTAAAATTTTGAAATACATTTCAGTTTAGCCACGAAATGATAAAAAAAGACATACAGCCTTCAATATATATGTGTGAATAACTACTTAAGAACATTATTTTCATATGAAAACGGTTATAAACATTTGTGGTCAAATGAAATGAGCCATTTCTTGTACAATACAAGCATGGCCAAAGTTTGTATATGTTCCTGTCTTTAGATGACAAAAACAATTAAAAAATAATATTATTTTATCTCAACTGATTGACTCTTTCTGTTGATACTAAATTTATTATATTTATTAAAAGCTTATAAAATTGTTAATAAATGCCTTCAACCTTTATATTTTAAATAAAATGACAATTGGGCCAAGTTTATTTAAATTCTAGACAAGCGCCCAAACATTCACTTCAGGTTTATGCGAATATAATTAATTTGATTTGTGGTGCCAGCAGTGAACAAAGTCTGGAATCACTAAATTAATTTAACCAAAATGTAGAAATGTGTTCATCTCTTAAATATAAATAACAAAAATTTAAGAAAAATAAGATTGTCGCTGATTATTACACTTTGTAATGATACATTTAAAAATTTAATAAATAATTAATTTAGCAAGTGGTTATATTTTTTTATTCCATATATATCCATTATAAATCCTTTCCCATTACACGCTACATAAAACTTCGATTACACAGAGCAACGTAATTGTTCTGTATCAGTTACCGGCCTGACCGTGTCATATTGATTACCGACCAGTACCTGACTGTTAATCAGGTCAAAGTATAACAGAAATATCTTTAATAACCCTTCGCCATAGACATTACTTTGTAAGGACAGGCTTGTAGCTACCGAAAAATGTCCCACTAGAAACGGTGCTAAATGACGATATTAGCAGTGTTTTGACTCAGTTGACATTTCGATTCTCACGAGTATGTTTATCCTGAAAACAACCAAAAAATGCCGGATTGTGTAGTAAAAATATGTTTAAATTACAGTTCGAGAATTTTAAAAAAGGTTGATGCATATTACCTTCGGTTAATAATCGTTTCTTCTGCATATTTCTTATTTTTTGAAAAAATAGTTTTATTTTCAGTAACAATGAGACCTTGTAAGGACGTATTTTAACACATTATTTAAAATAATGAACAAAATATGAATTCCAACATTGGGACCTTGTAAGAACGTATGTTCGCACATTATTTTAATTTTTCTTTGCTTTACATTTTGGAAATATACTGATGAGTACGATGTCGGAAAAACAGGAAACATAGGTATATGTACATAGGTTTGAGTCGTTTAGTGATAAAATTTAGATATGCATATAATTTTTGACAAATGAAGGACACACTTGTTTATACCCGCGTTGTCATTTTAATTATCGAGAGCAATGTCTACTATGTTGCAGATTATTAAAATCATTTTCAAGTTCGTTTAGTATAAATAGTGGAAAAAGTATTTCGCAGAATTATTTAAGAAAATTTCAAGCATGCTTCTGTATATATATATATATATATATATGTGTATGTGTGTGTATATATATATATATATATATGTATGTGTGGGTGCGTGTGGTCGAAGAGCGTTAAAATAACTAATTTTTTAAACTACTGCTTTTCGTTAGAAAAGAGAATCGACAAATCTTTAGATAGTCGCTTCCAAAAATAATTATTTATAATACAAATAATAAAATTGTAACAGAGTGAATTCTGTACATGGAAAATATTTTAAAGAGTGATTGATTTAGCATATCGAGTGATAATAGAACCACTATTTAGAATTTTTATCCATTAAAAAACCATTTTTTAGAATTTATATCTGTTTGTTATTTTGTGCGCCAATCACGCAAAATCTACTTACTGGACAGATTTGGATGAAATTTGGTATGGTAATAGTTTATACCCAGATGCAACATCTGAGAGAAAAAAGAAATTCTGATAACTTTTCTTATTCCGAATTTCACGTGAACGAAGTCGTAAACACAGCTAGTTTGAAATATTTGCAAACAACTCGACATTGTCTTATTGCTCTCTAAAACCAATTTAAATTGATTGTGTCAAATGTTTGGTTAATTTATAAAGCAGTGAAAAGCAATGAAAAAAATAGGAATGGAATTTTTTTTGGAAAGGTAAATAAAACAGGAAAGCATAATGTAATTGAAGATGATTTAACAATATTCAGTATAAAATATGAACTGTATTGTGACAGAGTTGTCAAAAATTCGAGTTTCCTTATGTGGTCAATAAGAATTTAAATGTGATCCTGAATGAGTTGATGTCTTTCTATATATCTTACACATTCCCAATTTTGCACAAAGTAATAAACAAATATTTTAAACTAAAATAATATAGAATACAAGAACAGGGTAAATGATTATTCAAAACATGCCGTAGATAGACGGAGAGTATTATAACATTTAATTTCTTTAAGATAAGTTTTACTTTTTTAAATCTTAACCTTTTCATCGCTGATGAAGTATATATCGGTTTTTGCATTAGCTAATGGCCCACTTGAAGATGTTGTAATACAACGAAACCTAGGTTGTGGTAAAGAATTTAAAGTCTGTTTACCAAAACAAATAATATATGTAGTTTAAATACTATATTTTTTATAAGTAAATGGTCCATCATTTTCTTTAGTTTCTTTGTGGCTCAGTCTTTCAGTGACATTATTCCGTATAATATAACTTTAATGTACCACACTGAGCTGGGACGTGCAATGCCATATCAATATAATACACATTTTATTTTTATTTTCTTCACTGACGGATAACACAAATTAATCGTAAATCAAAGGTTACTGTACATCTGCTGGTAACTATTTGAAAAGAACACCTCTATGGATTGCTACTTTATATCAGATCATCCAGCTCTTCTCATATCAAGTACAGCATTTGCTTGACCTTCAATGAAAATTTTTTTATTTAGCAACACCAATTTATGCATAATGTTATTGAGCTTTCTTTAATTTAGGGGAACTTTCGCACATCCATATAGCACAAAATTCCTTGGTTCAATTCATGTAAAATTTTTTTGTATGTTACTCATCTAAAGTTCAAAGTAATTCCCATCTACCTATAGGAGATTACTTTGTCTGCTACTAAAGTGAACTGTACGGTAGGGCATATAGCCCATATAGGCATATCAAGAAATTAAACTTAAAATACCGCTATAAAAATTAAAATGACAATAATTTCATTTTAAATCGAAATAAAAAATTATGCCCATTCAGATTTTTAACATGGTATTTTACTTTTAATTTCTTGATTTTAATAAAGATGCTGCCTGTAGAGAGTAAACATAAATATGTAATAAAACATCACAGAAACATGTCATCTTACGGCTATCTATGACAGGGCACAGGCTCTTCTTTGCGTGCCATTTCTTCGATTCTGCGCATTTCAAACTACAGTCATCTCCAATTTTTTCACAAGAATATTTCTTTTTTAATTTCACCACCATTTTTTTCAAATTTCCACACAAGTAAAGCGGTAGGTCAAAATTAGTGTAAAATATAAATACAACATATAACAATGCAAGTTAAATTTCTTATTATAGCATTATTGGGGAATTATCGCACAATATTTAGTATAGAATTTTATATTTCAATGTGTTTTGACTCCTGATTTGGAATAAATGTGTACAGCTTCATCATTGAAACCTTCAAGCCTTGTAATTTAAAAAAAAATCCAGAATCTGTTTTCAAATATTTATTATAGCTTTTAATAACTGTTAACATTTCTAATAACTGTTTACATAGATTACTTAGTCTACTAAGTACAATATAACCTAAGATTAGGCTACATCAAACAAATTACAAAATCCTTGACAGTAGAAAAATATTTTTTTTTAAACATATGGTAAATATTAGACCTTTGTAAATTTATATCATTATGAAGTTAGATAATTCTTTTTTAAGGAAACGTAGATGAAAATTGTTTCGTTTATGATAATTGTAAATTTATATACGACCAATCTAGCACACAGTAAATTCGCCATGTTTTATTGAAATAAAAACCATAAATTATGTATATGCAACAAAAAATAAGAATATTTCAGTTATCCAAATAAATGGAAGCTTATCGTGTAATTGAATTGCTTTTAGCTTAATACATTCAATGTGAATAGCATCAACAGACATCATTGCCTTGATTTACTTATTACGGATGATGTTAATGAACCTCATATACTGGATAAGACTTATGCATCCTTTTGATTTTTTTGGGAATAAATGCAGCCAACAAATTAATTTTTAAACTAAAGACTATCTATGATAAGTTACAAACTTTACCATCTGCATTGAATGTGTTAACTGATAATGTTAGCATAACTAATTAATAAATAATGACACACTTGAAAAATTCTTTAACAGAACGGCGGGAACCGAAGGAAGCTAAAAGAAATAGAAGGCTAAATAAGAATAACAAGCGAACTTCGCGAGCTGTTGAAGTAAAAACCATTATTAACAGTAATGAATTAGAAAACAAAAACATAAAAGCATTCAGAGGAATACATGAAGTCGTAATGAGAGATATTCAGGAAGAAGAACAACCAATCAATACTGCAGATTGTAATCAAATTGAAGATGATGAGAGTGATGTTATACCACATGTATCGAGTGAGAAATCAACAAAAAGTTTAAACAATGGAGTACAAAAGGTATGTGGAGCTTTAGTGAATTTGATGGCAACCTATGCATCTGATGACGATGAGCCTGTGGAGGCAATATTGAGAAGCGAACCAGAAAAGCAAAATTCAAGAGAAAAGACTACAAACGATCGTCACCAGACTATAACTTGTGAAGGATGTGATGATGAAGCACCATGTGAAATTAGAAATGAATCAGCTAAAGAAAATATATCAGAGGAATGCCCACCATCTCCTCCAAAAAGAAAGAGAATCAGGAAAAATGATTTACGAAAAGAATCAAATTCCTTAAATTCAAATAATCAATTTAAAATTCAAAGGGATAAAAGACTAAAAAGGTTTTCAAGAACACCTTCGACATTATTAGAAAAATTACTTTCTAAAGAAATAAGGCACGAAAGAAATATTGTGCTTCAATGTGTAAGATACATAGTGAAAAATCAATACTTTGATCGAAAAACTACAGAGTAAGGATAAAATAAAGTACATTGATACATATATATATATATATATGTTAAAAAAAATATATAAATGAAAAAAGTTTATATTGCTTATTATTTATTCTTACAACAATCAAAGGGAATATAAAATTGTTTCTTGTGTAATTACACAAATGAATGTACCATTATAGTGTTAAAGAATAATGAAATGAAAGAACAAAATAAATTCATTTCATTTCAGATAATTCTAAATGTAATTTAAAAACTTTTCCTGTCTGTAACTTCAACAAAATAAAGCAAAGATAAATAGATATTCTATGCCAAAAGTAGATAGTGCATCCAATTTATATTAACCATTCTTTTATTACTAGCGAATTCAGCTTACATGAGGCAGATTAGTCCTTTTAATTTCATATCAATGTATAAAGGCAATTTTTAGGCCCTTTGAATGTAGCACTTTACCTAATAAATTTTATGAAAAGAAGAAACATAATTAGTCATAATTAGTCAGTTAGTCCCGTTAATTGTTCTACAATAGGGATTTTAAAATAATTAAAATTCAGTCACCAGAATATCTTAGCACAAAAATAAAATTAAAGTGTGCATTTGTGCCCAACACTGAATCTGATGCTAGGCCATTCTGTTCAGTTATGTAATGTAAATCATTGTGTTTTATCATCTATGCAATGATCAGCAGAAAAGTTTTTACTTCATTTGTTTGCTCATGCTAATCTGTGGAACCACAGGTCGGACTTCCAAATTCCCCGTTTTATAATGCCCATAATTTGAAGAAAATTATAGGCTTTATTGACTTGAAAGGAAACTTTTTACATCTTTAAGATTCAAGTGTTGTCTGCTAGCTAAACAACATTTTTGTACTGTCAGTGATATGAAATCATCTAACAGAAAAATTTTCGTTGCTGCACCATTTCTGATTTTGCTCAAACTTTACAAGAATCTTCTTTTGGATTCCAAGGAGAGAAATCAGCATCATTTAATTCTTACATGCATGCGGATGAGGCTGGCCTCAGCCGAATTAAAATATTTAAAAAATATAATTTTTACACTTTAATATTTTTAGCTGTTAAAATTTTTCTTTAATAGAAAAGTTACAACGTTTTAAAGCTGAAATATAGTATTTTTATGAACCAAATTTAAATTCACACAATTAATACCCCTAAAAATAACACAGTGCTGAAAATACATGTATTTTACTGATATTTTTGTCACTTTTAACTGGCTCCAGTATTTTGACTGTCCACTGCAAACAGCTAATACTTTTCAGAGATCAAGTGCACATATTGTAGATAAAATAAAACCCAGAATTGACTTGTTCGACCTATCTTTTATCAAAAAAATCAGTGTTTGAAATTATGAAATATTGAATTGTTTAGGCTGTAATATTAATGTGTTTGAGATAAAAATATGAAACTTACATGATATTTAGTCCTTACCTTAAACTTCAAAAATCTGCAATGCTTACTTTCTTATTTTCATGTTTCGTGCATACGCGGGTTGTTTTGAAAGAGAAGTAAAAGCACAGTCATTTTGACATTTTCTAGCTCAAATAATATTATTTTTGATATTAAAATTAATTTAGTAAGAAATATTTGGTGGAAAAAGTTTCAAAATTATAAAGTTAAATATTATTTTTTATTCAAAAACTTAAAGTAATAGTGAGAGAGAGGAACAAAACTATGATATATTCTCGTATTTTTATTGTGTTAATATTTATGAATCTGTTCGATAAAAACGTTTCAGCAGCTTGGACATCCAGATTCGATAAGAAAAAAATTATGCTGGGAATTTAATAAGAAATATTTGAAATAGAGAAATTTCTTTACCTTGGTAACGAATGGTCAAACTAGAAATATTTGGTAATATTTTTATTCGGGAAATATTCGCGCATTAAAAATATTCACACATTCGAAATATTCATACAATATCCGCCCATTCGAAATATTCACACAAAAATTATGAGCGCATCTTAGCTTTAATGATCTGTGATCTCGGTGCATAATGACCAAGCAATGTATTGTTGTAATGTACCAGTTATATAGAAGATTGAAAGTATATTTTCGTTGACAAAATATTTTTTTTACACTCTTACTATTGTGTCAATTTGAATTGTTTTCTATACAAATTAAATAAAAAGAAACGTGGATTTTACTTCTTTTTTTCACATTTGAATTAAAATATAATTGTTTGGAATGAATCCTGTAAACTCTAAAGAAGGGAACAATTTAGCGATTTCGATGGGGAATGAGTTGCAAGAAGCCAATTTTCAACTTCAACAACATTTAGAAGCAAAACACAGGGAATATTCGTCCAAATCTAAGGAGTTTTTCAAAGTTGAAGGGGTCTCAATTAGAACAAACTAAAAAGGTCAACTACTAGAACTAACATTGAAAATGCTGTAATAGCTTCCTATCAAGTAATTAGTTAAGTTACCAACCAATAAGGAGTTATCGGAATTGGCACTAAAGTAGCTGTTGCCTTTCCCCACGACGGAAAAGATTTTTCTGCTCTTGTATATGTAAAAATAAATACAGAAATAGACTGCAAGTAGAGGCAGATCTAAGGATCCAACTGAGCATCATCAGCCCAAATATTACGAGTTTGTTCACAAAAAAGCAACAAAATCTCATTAAAATTAAATAAATATAAATACACTTATTCATATAGATGTACCATCAGGTGCCGCTCATGCTTGTTTGCCTCCCTATTAAATAAAAAAAAATTATTATCGAAAGCAGTTTTATTTTTGTTTTCTTTTTTTAGAGGTTCGTGTATCATGGTAAAGTGGCATCAGAAGTTCGACCCTGAAGAAGGTTGGATTACACAATTTCATATGGAATGACTCATTAGTCATTTTGTATGACATATTATTCCCTCAAATAATTGATTACAAACAACGCAAAACTCGCATGAATATTTTCCAAAATTTTTCACAGAACTAAAAATCATTTCCTTAATCTTTAAAATAGTAATCAATGTGTTTCTCATATTTGTAACTGTAGGTAATGTAATCATATATTAAATTACAAAATATGTCGAAATGGATCATATCCTAGTAGTTCAGAAAAAATAAAAAAGCTGCATATCAAAAACCAATAACTGAAACTTACTAAAATGAAATTCATAATTTACTGCAGGAGCTTCTGTAGGGCCAAATTATTTTTTTTACATCACAATAAAATAATATTGAATGAAACTCGGCACCCATTTCTACCCAAGATCTTTTCTAAGGAAAAAAAAGAGAGCATGAATCATACAGATTAGAAAGATTGTTGCGAAAATACATCGACATTATATAAAACTGTTTTTGTTGGTGAAATACACCCTTAAAATGGCACCACTCGATAAAAGTGATACCAGATGTCTGAGGCAATTGTGATTCTACAAATGCTAAAATTTATCTATAGAAAAATTTTTTCATTGAAAAATTATATATATATATATATATATTAAAATGGACGGTTAAAATTTAGTACCGTTAAAAACAGAATTACAAGAAAAAAACAAAGATTACAGGGAAACATGATCCCGTTAAATTTATTTGAAATGCTGATTTTTACAATTATTTAGGATTATTCTATTTTGCTTTCTTTAATCAAATTAGTGCAGATCTGTGAAATTTTTTTTCCTTGATTTATTTACGTAGTTTGGTTTAGAAAAATTTACACTTACAGTAAAATTAATAAACAAGTAACATTGATAGTATCTTTTTCTTTAAGAGAAGCCTACGGTATCTATTTGACAAAGTTTCCAAGTAATTTGACAGTTTACATGTAACAACTTAATTGCAAGAGGATTTATCCTGAAAAATTTTCATTTTTTCTGTAATGAAGATTTTTCAGTCATTTCACACAATCCTGCTTATTGCTTTCACAAAGTATTTACAGGAAAGACATGTAAATTTTAGGTTTGCAAAAGATCAAGTTGACCTGGTGCTGTCTTATTTTTCCAAAATAAAGACTGAAACTTCTCCGGGCATACCGCACTACACTGCAACAAATTTTAAGTCAGGTTTAGTGGTAAATTTCATTCTAGGTAATTCCTTATTAGCTAGAAACCCGGTCTGATTAAGGTGTAAACCTACTTCATAAAAATTTGTTTTACATTTTCTTAATGTCACTGGCCAAAGCTAGTCAGTAATAAATTTCTAAAATGCAACTGATTTTTTAAAATTATCGTTATACAAATATTTCAGATACGTATTCAACGAATACACATTTTAATCGGAGAAAATTTGGGCTTATTTCTAAATAGCTTAACAAAATAATATATCTTGTTAAAATGAAATTTTATATTAAAAAACAGATCAATACTTGCTATGTGCTGAATGCGTTTGTTATATGACATTATTTTTATTTAAATAAAACGCCAATTTTATTTTGTTCATTCATTTTATGCAGTAACTATAGATGATATAGAACTTATTGCTTTATAATTTAATTATAATCACTTATACGAGTTATATTTTTTTAATACTATGCCACACAAAATAATCTAATTTATATTTAAAAATTAAAATTACATTCTAGAATCCTATGATACAGTATAATCATGATTATCAATAAAATTAACCTTAAATCACGTATTGATAAATTAATTAAGCTAAGTTATAAAACACTAATATCTCTTCAACATTAATAAAAATATTTTCCTAAACTAAGATTGTCCATTGAAAAAATTTTAAAACATAATTAGCACACTTAATATTTAATATAAAATATTTATTTATCATTAGCTATAAATCAATTAATATATTACAATGTGTGCAAAACAAATATAATCTGATCTATATTGATTATGAGTGGACTGACTATGAGTATGCACATGAAAAAATTATTTTAATTACCTCCATCAAACTGACAGTATGCCATTGTGTTATAAAATGTTTCTAATGTTAATAAGTCACCTTAATATATGGGGCCACCATTTATTTGCTAACTGGTTGACTTTTGGCATGTCCACCGAACAATTGAATATGGTACAATTTTGATGCACAATAGTGCACACTTCCATATTGCATAACACATTCGTATTTTTACAATGAATTTCTCGGTATCAATTATTATTCTAACGTGAACCGTGATACACACTACATATTTGAAGTCATTGAATATTCTGGAACACCTATATCACTAGTCAGCTTGGATTCCACAATGCTGCGATGACTGGCCATGCCTCTAGTATAGTGGGGTAAATTATGAAAAAATAGGCACAGATCATATGCCATTACACATTAGTTATATTATCGGCCTATTTTGACTACAGCCCCTAGTAATTACAGATCTGGTGATATGCACATATTACTCATAATCATAGTTGACTAAACATTTTGATTAATCTATAACTGTTTCATTTAAATTGTTCAACGTGACACTTGCTAATGCAAATTTATATTACGGTAAGTACGCTGATTTCTCAAATGAAACTTCACTCACAAACTCTACTGTAGATAAATTTTAATAGTCCATTCAGAAGAAAATAAAATTGATACGGTAGTTTTGGATGAAACACCCACTGAGCTTGTCATCTTCACTCTCAAAAAAAATTTATTTAGATATTTCGATGTAGAAAAAAAACACTACACTTCAAAAACTAGAAAGTCACTTGTAATTAAATCTGTAAATGGAGAGAATAACTAGTCAATTACAAAACTTCACTGTTCATATAAAATACTATCTGAAGCAAACCACCAAGTTCATTCTGAAAATTCTTCAACCGCATATCACAACATCTTCTACTAAGTGTCCAAGTGTGATTTAATGATTCACATCAGTAAATACTCCTATAAGCACGACTGTCAGGTGCTTGATGAATTCAAAACCAGGGAATTACTTCCATTAACTACGCTACTTGTTCTACTTGCCGCAGCTAAATGTGATGCTTTTAATCTATCTAGCTCGTTGACCCATGAGCGCACATGTTCCAGTCGATGCCATGCCATTTGAAGCACTTTTTGCGAAGCATAACCAGAACCCTCATGGGGCTGTCCAGTAGACACTTGCGTAAGGTAATTAATTTGTTCGCTTAACTTGGTCTCAACTTGGCTTAATGTTTTTAGAAACTGGTTTGTGTTTGTTTCAGCTTGTTTTTGACTGGATTTTTCTTTGCTCAACTCCAAAAGAGCTTGACCTAAAACGAATAATTGTTCATAGTCATATAATTAGTTTCAGTATATATATTTAAATAAGGGCCTACTCTCCATTTTTTTTGGTTTAAATGAACGAATATAGGCAAAAAATTAAGTATCTGCAAATTCTAGGGTCCGGTCACGATTATTTTATTAAAAAAAGTGATATGAAAAAGTTCCCATACTAAAGTGCGGTTTTCCAAGGGAGCGTAAGTTATAAGTTTCCGACTTAATTGCCACCCTTATAAACACTGAATTTGCACATACAAAGAAGAAATGATATAAAACAAAATAAACCCAAAAAATGAATATATTAAAATTAAAATAGATCGCGTAAAAGGTTATGAAATTTATGTTTGACAACCAAATGACGGCATTTCTCTATGGAAAGTGCATATTTCAAATTAATTTTTTATAATGAAATAATCAAGTCGGAGCTCTAATTTTACACGTCATTTTTCACGCAGATTACTTCATTTAAAAAAACGGGAAATTCGCATTTTCGCTAACCCAGACTTACACCGAAATCACTAACTTTAAAGAAAACTCCCTTAAAATAAAGTACGTACAAAGGTACGTACTGCAGCGTAAAGTACATCTGCTCTCAATTTAAACACATTTTTATTTTGAAATGTATTTGTAGATAAAAAATGTAATACATTGTTAATAAAATTATAACTGTTAAGTAATACCTGCACACTGTAGACATGATATGATATCTTTTTCAATTGAATCTAAGACCTGTATTTTTTCCATAGGACCTGCCATTTTCGTATATTTGCGAATTTTTTGTTCTGCACCAAAACTTTCAAAACTTCCTTCCTTGAACATCAAACTTGGATGTATACAAGATTTTATCACAAAGTTTATTATTCACGGTTATTTACTTCAAATCACAAGTGCCAGTTTATGTTTTAAGTAAAATAGTATAACTACAAATTGGTTAAATCAATAAATATTAATATTGGTGAATATCCAATGTCCAAACAATCTTATACACAAAGATCCAGCACTGGTGACAAAATGTTATCTTTTATAACGCCTGTATTATATGTGATACTATTCACAAATTACACATATACGTATCGTATTTAATTCAAAAGATCAAATTGACTAAAATAATCCATGTAATACTGACAACATGACAAACTACAGACCACAGAACTGATACAGACAGACCACAGAAACCAGGCAACCACAGATGGAGGCAACCACAGAACCGATATGTAGAGACAACTACAGACGTTTTGAGCATAGATTATCTTTATATTTTTTTTATGGCGATCATTCTCTCTATAGAGAACCTTTGCTAATATCACATTTAGAAGGAGTGGCTAAACAAAAATAACTAAGCCCGGTTCACACGATAATTGTTTCGCTACTTGACGCGTGTAACTATTTACAGAAACGACTCAGTTTTCCGGGACATCGCTATGTTCCAAATAATCCGAAACAATTTCGTTATGTTAAAGATATCATTTAAAACATTGTATCTCGAGTTCCAAACCGATGAAAAAAACGAATCCAACACTGTTCCGCTGATTCGTTTCGATGAGCGAGATATGAACGGCGCGCTACAAACTGCGAAAAAATGTTTATTTAAACGATATATTTTATTCGCCTTAACTGATTGTAAGTTGATTTGTATCGTCAGCGTACGAACGCCGCAGTTTAAATATTTGATAGTTTAATATGATACTATATTCTTTGGTACCTTTTATTATATTAGATGGAATATTAAAATTTAAAGTGTCTAAAAATTCAATGTTAAAAATGTTAATGTTAAGTGCCTCTAGTATTTAAATATTAAGTATTGAATATTAATATATTAAAATCCTAGTATTAACAATTTGTGTAATAAAATGTTTAAAATTAATTTACCAATACCATTTATAGAAAAAAAAAACAGAAAAATCGTATATCGAAATAAAGGAAAAAGTAATAAATGGTTCCTTTTACTTATAATACATACATACACTTTAAAATGAGCCAAAAACTAATATTTATACATCCAACATTATAATAGTAATATAAAAATATTATTCTTATCACTTTCTGTTCGGACAGTAAAATTTCAAATTAAATATTTCAACGTTCAAATCAGAACAAAGCTATATCCGGCCCGCCGCGAACACCGTCGATACATTATAGCAATAGACAAACATTCATTTCATATTTGTTCCGTTCGGAACACTGAAAGTCAAGTTCCAAATGTTCTAAATGAAATGTACCACTGTTCCGGAATATTTCAATGATCCAGATGCAGATGTTCCAATCACAACAAAGATATATACGACACACCTCTATTCGCTACTGGATTGCTTACTTGCTGCCGCTGCTGGGTTCTAAACGAGCTGTTGCACTAGACGTTGTAATGGCTGGTTACTAGTTACTGGTTACTGATACCGTGCTTGTTGCTTCAAGTATGGCAGGGGAAAAGAAAAGCTATTGATCATAGGCGAGGCAAAAAAAAAACAGATGTTTCACAAATGTTAAATCTTTGCCAGTTGATTACGAAGCAAATTGAAAAAGGCAGAGATTTTTGAAAAAGTTCTACGCAAAAAAGTTAAAAAGGAACAAAACAATCCATTAATCTTTTAGATGCCATTGAAATGGTAACTACGGCACGGTTCGAGTGACTCCGGTTACGATCAAAAAGCGTTTCCTACACGCTGGGTTCTGTAAATCTTCGGATATCACAACAATTGACGACGACTCCGATGATGAATTGGACATACCATTAACACAGTTGACAACAACATCGTCAAGCGAAATAAATATTGTGGATTGGGAAACATATGTTAATATTGACAGTCAACTTATCACTGCTAGCAGTATCTCCGATAGTGAAATTATTGAAACTGAGTTCTATCTACGAGTAGGGTAGATACGGGCAAGACGGGGTATCTAACGTTTAAAGGGCAACAAAACTGAAACCATTGCACTTAAACAATCATATTTATTTTAAAATATTCCTTTGGTAATCAGTCTTTAAAATTTTCATAATTTTAGGAACAATCATAGCGTAATTATTATTCTAGAGATATAAAAATAAAAAAAAGTCCCACCACCCCGTCTTACCCTCTGGTTCGGGTAAGATGGGGTACCCGCAGGGGGCAAATTGTACGCTAATGCCTTTAAGTCTTTGGTTGTAAGTCCGTAAAGTCGAGTTTCCATGTCCAATATATAGCTACAAAGCTCGTTCTCTTCTTCTTAATACTTGTAGATGAAGATGGGGCCGAGTTCTGGCGAGCTCCTTTTACTTTTCTTTCTAGAGTAGTCTGAGGAACTGAAAACGTCTTTGCTGCTAGCATATACCCCATTTTCCCTTCTACAACGGCTTCAATAGCTTTTTTCGTGCTCTCTTCCGACTACTCGCCTCTATTTGTCTTTCCCTTGTATTTTTCACCATGCTAAAACAAAGAAATCCGCCTATGCATTACACAGCCAAGTCACATGCATATATACACTCACAAACATACATATAGAGAGAGAGATATATTAACATTAATCAACACAGAAACTCGAACCGTAATCAAAAACTTAGAGCAGGCAAGATGGGGTACACATACCCCATCTTGCCCTCCTAGGTTTCGATGTATTAAAAAAAATAATCAAAATAAACAATACACAAGACAGAAATAAACCAGTTTTTACCTGCTAGCGTAATCGTCGGCGCATGAGGATAAACTCTTATCTATTATACATTACTATTATTTGTATAGTAAACACGTACTAAACGAATCGAGAAAATAAGAAGAAAACTTGCCGAAATCACTTTTGTTTCGATAACCTAAAAAATAGGTGTCACACGAATCACACACGAGAGTGCACTGAGAGCCGTCATGGCGCCACATCGTCTGTACAAGTTTGAACATGTTCGCGCGACTAGAAGGTCATAATAGAGCGGCTGCCCCGTCTTGCCCGCCACCCCGTCTTGCCCGCATATCCTCTAATGTTACTCGTAGTGTTCCATCACATACGACGCTTGATGGGAAATATGAGGAGAAAGAAGTAAATTGCAAGGAAGATGAGATTCCTACAACTAAATATGTGTTATGTGTTGTATCTAAGCTCAAAAGATATTGTATTATATTGTAAAGATATTGTACATATGTGTTTGTATCTCTTTACCTTTACCTGTTACGACTTCCGGATGTAACGACGAAATTACGTGGTCCCTTCAATGTCGTTATACACTGTGTGTGTGTACAATAATACATTGCGTGCTCAGGAGCAGAATTGTCTGAAAGTATATCTATAACAGCCAGCAACTCTGTCATATATGTAACAACACAACTGCAAATATAATGTATAAAAAAGTGTTTGATAAAAAATTCAAACGTAATTTTAATAAATTAAAAATAAATATAAAAAAATGAAAAAATAGGTTTTGTTCAAGAAAAGGACCCACATCTTATTTATATAGAAAACTACCCGGACGATACCGGGTAATGCAGCTACTTAATAATTACTGTATCATTGCTTAACTATCACCATTTCTAATGATGGTCTTCTGCAGTAGGTTCACTCACTATAACGTATGATACTTAACACCGATTTATTCACCACTGTACGCATAATTTACTTTAAATGCATATAGTTCAATAAAATCCGTAGTTTCTTTGCATTGAAATTCATAATTTTTATATGGGTGGAGCTATCAATTGGTAAGGCTATATAAAGCAAGATCCGTCGTGGTTTCGAACGTCGGTTTCTTATTAGTGAAGTACGGTGAGTGAATAAACACAAACAGCAATATGTGAGTAATTAAAGTGATACAGTGACTGAATATAAATAGAAAATAAAGTGTGAAAATTGTTTAAAGTGTACTTAGTGTATTTCTTAATAAATAGTTGAGTTGATTTATATTTTATACAATACCCAAACGTAAAATAGGAAGAAATCTTGGCAGATCTGAAGAAAACGGTGTAAACAAAAAGAACAGCCAAAAACGAAACAGCCGAAAAGCGCAAACCACGTTTACGTTCCCAACGAACGAGAGTGAGAAGCAGAGAAACCGAAGAACAACGAAATGAACGAATTGAAGAATCAAGAATTGCGACACAATCTTGAATAAAATACTGCGAACGCAAGCAACCCATGAAAATATCGCCCTACGAGGCACAGACAAGGACAAGTAAACAGTACAACCCAACAAATGAACCATTCCATTCGAAAGAATATGATAAACACAAACACGTCGTAATCGGAAAAAATGGATAACATCCGTCTGGGAATACCTCCGCTGGAAATTTTATATTACATGAACGGGGAAACGCCAGACCCAAAACACTGTCTTCAAAATATAAAAGCGTATAATGCCTGCTTCCAAATGAATTTTTTCGTTGTCACTTCGATCAAGACTAACAGAAATGAAATATATTATGTTTTTTTGTTCAAAGACAAATCTATCACAAAATGGGATCATTACTACAACTACCCAACGAAGACTATACATTTCTGCAAGTATATTTTATCGGAAATGTAGAAATAGAAATTTATCAACGATGCACAAACATGGATTGAGACGAGAAATAATTCAAGATGTACAGAGGACCTTACACAAATCCAATCAACTTATTCACAAATTCAAAACAGCACTAGACCGAATGATTTCTTATGACTATAAAATCATAATTCGAGCCGAAAAGAGACCACCTGAAAAACACGAACGTCGATTTATTGCACCTCAAATAAGCGAAGTCGCCATCATAACTGTGGACAATGAAAACACAAGCCGTGACATAACTGTACAACGAAGAAGAGAAGGACTACAACGCATTGCAGAGACACACCATTCATATGATGCCCTCCAATATCCATTATTTTTTTTTGCACGGAGAGGACAGATATTATTTTGATGTGAAACAAATCCAACCTAGAACAGGCGTCGAAACAAACAAGTGACAGAATTCATTCCACGAAATCATTCAAGCTGAATTTCCCAATCCACAAGATACTGAAAGACATAATTTTAAAAACATGATTGAAGACCCATGTGGGTTATTAAACCCCAATTTGCTATATATGAGTGATGGATAAAAAACACCCAAAACCATACTTGGACGACACACAAACCGGAGATGATGGTTATCCCAAATACAGAAGACGATCACCCAAAAAAAGCGACTTCACAGCAAAAATACAAATACGAGGCAGAGACGAGATGGAAATCAATGGTTAGTATCGTATAACCCATTACATTCCAAAATATTCCAAGCACACATAAATGTAGAATACTGCAATTCAGTGAAATCCATTAAATATGTCTGTAAGTATGTGAACAAAGGCAGTGACGTGGCAGTATTTCAAATAGCCGAAAACACCTAACAACAAAACAGAAACGACGAGAATAGCAAATGAAGAGATACATCAACAGTAACGAAGCAGCGTGGCGGATTTGCGAGTTTCCCATACACGAACACGAACCAATTGTGCAACATCTAGCAATTTGGAAAATGGACAGAGAGCTTACTTCACAAAAGACACCGCCAGAAAAATTATAAGTAAACCACCTAAGAACACAACATTAAATGCTTTTTTCCAACTGTGCTTAACGGATCCATTCGTGAAAACATTACCATATGTCGACATCCCTACCTATTATACCTGAAACACAACAAGAAAAATCTTTCAATGATGAAAATAAAGAATTCCAGTAGAGGATCATCCAAGAATCACGCTAAAAACTAATGTACTAGGCCGAGTATACACCGCACATCCGAACAACGCCGAACGTTTCTATCTCCGGATGTTCCTCCACGAAATACGCGGCTTACAAGTTTCATAGATCTCAAGACTGTTGACGGTTACCTATGAATCAATACTACAAGCAGCCTCACTCACCGCTTCAGCTGAAAAAATCAGAGACTTATTCGTCATAATACTAACAACATGTAACCCATCGAATCCAAAATAGTTATGGGACTTCCTCAAAGAGAGTACAAGTAATGACATATTATACCAAATCCGACGAGCTCATCCAGAACTGGCCATCGAATTCAACGACGACATCTTCAATGCTTATTCGCCTAACAGATAAATGTTTAGTAATAAAAAAGCAGACCTTAAGAAAACTTGGGATGCCAAAACCACGACAAGATGCTTTCAGTGTGCTAAACTTCGAAATTACAAAGGAGCTGCAACATCAGCAAACTACTTCAATACATTACTCACAACAAACCACTCCTCAATGACAATAAAAAAAAATTACAACATTATCGTGGACCGGATCAACAACAACACATGCGGAATTATTTACTTGGACGCACCAGCCGGCACCGAGAAAATGTTTATAATAAATCTATTGCGGGCAGAAATATGTGCTAAACAACACATCCAGCATTGCCGCCACACTTATGACAGAAGGAAGAACTACCCATTTCGCCCTACAACTACCGTTGACTATAGCCGCGGAATAATTCGCAGTATGTAAGACCTCGATGACATCTGAACGCGGTGAACTTCTAAAACAAACTAAAATTTTCTTCTGGATCGAATGCACAATGGCACATAAAAAATCTCTCGAAGCCATGGAAGAACATTACAAGACTTGCGAGGAAACTCTGAAGTGATGGGAGGTGCTCTACTTAAACTCTCAGGAGATTTTCGACAAACACTTCCAGTTATATTCAAGTCAACACCAGGAGACGAAGTCAATGCATGTTTAAAAAATCACATCTCTGGCCACACATGCAAATACTACAACTAACAAAAAAATATGAGAGTTGAACTATCGAAAGACGATACAACGGTACAATTTGCTCAAAAAATTTTGCAAATAGGCGATGGCACATATCTTACTGACTAGACGACCGGCCTCATTGAACGTTGCAGAAATCACTGTTGACTGCTGCAACATAGCCACTAATGAGAACGAAGTCATCTACCAAATTTATCCAACACTGCCTTCAACTGAAAATTGGATCTCCGATCATACTATTCAGAAATCTCAACTCACCAAAACTATGTAATGGAACAAGGATGATCGTCAAACAGCTATCAAATAACATAATCAAAGTCGAACTTATAACTGGAAAGGACAAAAGACGCACAGTATTTATTCCCGAAATACCACTGATCTCTTTTGAACATTCCAATTAAAAGACTGGAATTTCCAATCAAATTAGCCTATAGTTTTACAATTAACAAAGCGCAAGGACGAACTTTAAAACATTGCAGCACCAACTTCAAAAAATCCTGCTTTACTCACAGTCAAATATACATAGCTTGCTCTCGAGTAGGAAATTCGAAAAATTTGGACGTATATACCCTGAATAACAAAATAAAAAACGTGTTTTTTATAAACAAGTGTTGTAATATGTTTTCAATAATAATTTTTCACCTCTTATATTTTAAAGTTTATACCTTTATTCTAACTACCACACAATGCCATATCAACTCCCTGAGCGAAGCCGGACACCCCAGTTAGTAATTTTGTAAATTTTTGAAATGTTATTCCAGATGACCACATAAAATGAAGACAACATATTCATAAGTTTCAAAAGCTTTTGATTTTTGATTTGGCATCTCGCAAGTGAAACTTATTAATATTATGATATGATATTCCTATCTACTAGCCCTTGTATTGTATAGTTCAGTGATTCAGACGTGCCACGTTTTCAAGAGAATCACAATAAAAAGCTGTTGAATGTCTCTGTTGTTGTTTCATGAAGTAGGAAAAAATGGAATGAAATCATGATGCGAAGAAAATCTGACATAAATAAAAGTGATCATCGAACATTTGCGAGATGATCCAATAAAGCCCTGGTCAGTCGGTACAGTAACTTCATATAAAAGACTTTGTTTACATAAATAATCAGGTGCGATATTGGTATGATATTAGCAAAAAAGCGCCAAACATACGTGAATTATATGAACAAATCCATGTAGAAAACGCAGACATAAAAAGTCATAAAATTGCGATCCTACAACATGACAGCCAGTAAACTATCTTTAATATTACAACTTATTTCAAAAAGAAGCAATCCATGGTAACGAAATTTAATAAATTATGTTCTACTTCTAAAGGTGTATCAATTTATTTACAACATTTAAGGTCATTTAAGGACAAAAGCAATGATCATATCTCGGTTTGAACGGTTCTAATACATAAGGAACCCATGGGTTTTATTATTAACGGACAATCAATATTTTCAAGAAAAGAATGAATGCAAGATATTTTCAATAAAATTGTAACATAGTGAATTTCATATATGGAAAATATTTAAAAAGGGTCATTGACTTAGAGTGTTATAGATACAAAGCCAGAAAATCTTTTTTTGGAATTATTGTCTGCCTGTTTGTTAATTTGTTCTTTAATGACGCAAAATCAGCTACACGGATTTAAATGAAATTTGATATGGTAATAGTTTGTACTATCATGCAATATATAGGATACTTTTTATCAGAATATTACAAATATTTGTTCACACCAAATGCAACGCGAACCGAGTTGTGTCGGCACAGTCAATATTTGAATAATTTGTAAATAATCTGTTAATATATTAAATTAAATAATCATACCGTCCGATAATACTACCAAAAAAATATTCAATATATTGAAAAAAACTAACTATATTTATAATTGGTTTTCATTTTTGCAGCATTAATCATTTACCAAAAATATTGAATCGCTGTCCGATGTAATACGATGACTCTAATGTCTTATTAACACGCTTTTCGACTGTATGTAGTTAACTGTGTAACGGAATCTGCTAAATTAAATTTCAAATGCTATTTCAAATGTTGTGTTACCATGAAACTTCGTAGTTGTGTGTAATTCTGATGGCAATACAATAGTTTCATAAGATTATTTTTTTAGTCTCAAAAAAAGGACTAAAAAAATAAAGGAATTTTGAAATAATAATTCCAAGAAGTAAAAAAATTTTAGTTTAAACCTAAAAAGTTCTAGAAAAGATAACGGAATTTTTTAATTAAATTTTCACCCACTTCCATATGTCGGAATCATTTAAAATTTTACACACATTTCAAGATTCATTTATGAAATGAAAAAAAATTTTTAAATATTTCATGAAATGAAAAAAATTTTAAAAAATGTACAGTTTAAATATTTTAGTGCAAAAGCGTGGGACGCTTTCTTTTCAAAAATAGACGGTTTTTTTTCCCAAATGAATACTAAGTGAATGAAAATGTTTAAAAAAATGTTAAGCATTCAGATCATTTCAGCCAGATATGAAAACGAAGCGCCCCATGCTTTTACACCTGAATATTATATTCAATAGCAACCATGGCTTACATTCAAGTTCTTTCTGAGTAAATCGAGAAAACAGATTCAAGAATTATGTCTTTGCTTAGTTCAATATTTTCTTATATGTTTTGAAGGCGAATATGTTTTACAGGCATCTAAATTATTATCAAATTGAAAAGAGTAGAAAAAAATATACCTGGTCTAATTAAAATTGCAAATCTCTACACGGGATCTATCTACTGGTGATACGGATATTGAATACAAAAAGTACTTTTTTAATCCTAATTTAACTTCCGGTGGTGTACTCGTTTCTTTTTAATTTTTCAAATGAAATTTCTTTCACAAATATTCTATAAATTGCTGCTGATCACCAATAAGTACATTGTTTTCTTTTCTCAGGTTATTTTTGTTATTATTTGTGGTTATTATTTGTGTTCCGGAAGATATTCTGTTTCTTGGATATAATTTAGAAGCACAAATAAATCATTTATAAAAAAGGCAGCAAATGTCTTAACGGTTCTATTTCCTCTAATATATAAATGAGGTTCATATATAAAATTTGGGCAAAATAATTTTTGTAAACAACTATCAACTCTTTTGTCCCATACACTTGCAGACTTATTCAAGACATAATTAGCTTCGTTTCACTTTGAAACTGTATTTTTCTTACTGGGAAAGTTTATAGTAAATTCGTTTAGACAGATTCGTCTAAGTAATCATTAAGTAACACTTAGAGATCGGTTATCTGTAAATCACACTTAACACCTAACGTGAATAACAGTGTAGGGTTGAATAACGAAGCACTGGTTGATGTTCCTTTATAGTATATTCCACCTTGATGTGTAAAACGTCCTTTCTCGAAATTGCAGTTTATTATCGCTTTCTATTTTTTTAAGAAACATCTATTTGCAATGAATAACTGTGCTAGTTTATCAACTAGTTTCCGTGCTTCATTTACTTCAAATGACTCCAGTTCTTCTTCTATAGCTTAATATTATTTCTTTGACTTTGGTCCATTTATGGCGTCTTCGAGAAGTACCAGGTCTCCCTGTACAACCAGCTCACTTTCTACACACAGATTACTAAAACTTTAGCTGTCAGGTTTCCGTCTTTCTTGCTGTTGATGCATGAATGTTCAATCTGACCAATATTTTTCAACACACTCTTGGAAGTGGTATCTAATAATTCAACTGAAGAACCGTTTTGAAGTTACTTTATCTTCTACATAAGCACTGTCATAAGATTATGCCATGCTCTATATGATGTTAACTTTAGTACGTCTTCCATATTAACCTGAAACATGTCAGAGTCATAAATTGGATCAATAATAGTAACATTTCTGCTGGGGATTTTTTCTTACAACTTTAGTACGTCTTTTGGATTTTCGGTGTATCCAACTAAGTAAAGCTTCACTGCCTTATAATCCCATTTCAATCTTTTTTCGGTACTCGAGTCATAACTGTGCTGCCAAACATATGTATGTGACTGACATCTGTCTTCCAGCCTGTCTTGAGCTCGAAAGGAGTTTCATGGTTTAATCTAAAAGCCAACAATTTATTTCTTAGTTCTATTGCCGTATGTAGTGCTTCAGTCCTAATTTTTTATCTAAATTAGCATTAAAGTAAATATCCAAAAACCGTAGGATTTAGCGCACTTAACACATTTTGTTCCAGAGAGTATGCATTTTTACGCTGATATAAAATACCAGATTATTTAAAAAAAATTAATAATTTCATTTGAACAAAATTGTTTTCCATTATCAGTTCTCACAAATTTCCTACTGACATTTCACAATTTTGACGTTGAGAGTCTAACTATAATTTAATTTGGTACAAACTTCAGGTCTTGTGGAAATATTGTTATTAACTTTCAATATAATATCAATAAACAGGAAATAAAGTGAAGTTATATGTAAATTGTTGTATAGTATATATTCAATGGTAAAAACGTTTGATCAGCACATTATTAACTTGAAAAAATTTCTATATGTCAACGAGATGGATTGAACACGTGAACTCAAATTGAAACATAAAATAATTAAAAGCGAGAAAAGTGAATAAGAAATACATTGAAATAAACAAAAATAACATACCGCCAAAAAAGTTAATGATCCGTGTTCTTAAAGTGTGAATCTGTCTTTCATGGCTTTTTTGTATCCTTTAACAGTATTTTCCTTTACATGCTTACATTGCGTGGCATCATCGGACAAAGAGCTGTCTGATGTAGATGTGCATAAATTAGTACTTTACTCACACTAGTGCGTAAAGTTGTATATGTATATACATATATATATATATATATATATATATATATATATATATATATATATATGTATATATATATATATATATATAAAATATAATATCTGTTTGTATATTATTACGTGATAGTATTATTATACCAACGTACATACGGAACAGTTACCAACATTTTAATTGTGTTTGCGTTCAGGATTATCCCTAAAAAAGAAATCTCTGGTCTTTTTTTATTATATTTCGTGTTGTCAGAGTAATTATTTATAGCGCAATGACGTTTCCACGTCATTGTTACAGCGTTTTCCTTTGCTTCGCATCATGTACATAATTATAGTCTGCGTATGTAAGATGACGCCACTAAACGTTTTACAACTCGAACTACGAATTATTCGCGTGTCTTATAAGATAACTGATATGTTTATGGCGTTTATTGTTTTTCGACCTTGTTGGCCGAGATGAAAACTATGTCATTCTATTAAAAAAATGTATTTCAGTATAAATATTCATACGGTGTACGTAACATGTAAGTCATCAAATGATATCTGTTAAAGACAAATTTTATGTCAATGTCATGCCACAATTATATCAAACACCGTGGCATCATAATAAAATCATGATGAACATCTTTTTTACATCAAATCGCTTCTTATTAATAAAGTAATATTAATTGCTTACTTCAAATTGAATTTTTATGAATTATTTAATATGGCAACCGTCATTTCTTCTGGTTTAGAATATTTTTTGAAGTTAGTTTGACATAACCATAGATAATATACTAAAACATAACAGCTGTTGGTTTAATGCGATTTTATTATGTTAAACGTTTTGTTATTTGTGATATTGAGTGAGTGAAATTATAAATATATAAATATTGCCGTCGGTTGCGAAAGTGCGATACGGGG
Organism: Druceiella hillmani; assembly: GCA_039881145.1. Lineage (NCBI taxonomy): Eukaryota > Metazoa > Arthropoda > Insecta > Lepidoptera > Hepialidae > Druceiella > Druceiella hillmani. The sequence goes on from JAYKKI010000074.1 coordinate 1,893,013, forward strand.
AAGGCACTTAAAATTTAGGTATGTGTAAATACTAAATACATTCTAAAACAAAATTATTTGTATTTTAATTATAACGTACGCGTGTTTAAACAACTTAGTTTTTAGAAAGGATAAGTGACATTTCATTTTGACAGTTTGCAAAGTTTGCAGTAGGCCAACTGATATTTAGTGTAAAGATTATAGCTGTTAATTTAAACACAATTATGATTTCATACAAAATTTTATCTTTAATTATTTAATAAAATAGGCGACTAGTAGACAAAAATGACATATTGTCGGATTACCCATGATTAACGGGACAAGTATTTGAAGTGACAAAGTTTCCTTCCTATACATACTGTATATGTATATATATATATATATATATATATATATATATATATATATATATGTATATATATATATATATACATATACATATACATATATATATATATATATATATATATATATATATATATATATATATACACTTAAACCTCAAAACCAGTTATCAATTACAATACGTGTTTAAAAACAAACATTTACTGACTACGAAACCAAAATAATACTATTTCAACTCATAATATATATTTTACACTTGGGTATACTTATATTGAAGTTTCAACATTCCGAAATTCTGATGAACAGAAATCATTGTTTGACGCCAAAAATCATCCAAGCGTCAGTTTTGGGCAAATTACTACTGTTTTCATTTGCTAAAACTTGACTATATTGCGAATTGTACTTTTATTTGTATTTGTAATTGAGGACAATTATATCAACTTGATAAAAATTGTTAAAAAGGAAAATTTATTATTGAAATAACGTGTTCTGTATACGAAAATGTCAACAAAAACAATGGCGTTTTGCATGGTGGACGTAATGCTTTCTGATTGGTGTTCGCGACGTGACTGAATTCGTAATTTTGCCGAATTCATTTCCTAAAAATGGAAATAATGTCTTCCTTTAATAATAAATAATTTTGTTGTATGGTATCTACACATCATTATTAATCTTTACAAATTACAATAAAAAAGTAGTGGAAACTAGCCTATTACCTAATCCTCTTAATAAGTAAGGTAACGTATAAAATATACATATTATAATTAGCTTACAGGACATAGTATTTTTGACCTTTTAATCGTCAAGTTTTTAAAATGTCCGACGCCACCACAAGATAAAGGAATTTTCCAAAAAGGCGGGCTATTAAGATTACAAGACGTAAAGGTAAATGAAATAAAACGATTTTATTATTTTCTTAAACTTTGTTTAGTTCGTTCGTTTGTATGCCAACATGGCGTCTAACAAGTCTGAGTGGCGGTGTTTTTTTTTCTTTTATTGACAGATACCAACACAGACTATAAAATTCTGTGGACGCCAATTTAATCAACGTTTTACGAGAAGTGGTTCCATAGAGTGCAGCATTTCTATCTACTTGTAACTTTACTGAGCTTGACAAAAAAATATTTTCCTCAAATGGTTGCAAAGTTTTTCATAGGGTTCATCAATATTTGTTAAATATATATTTTTAAATATATTAGCGTTTAAATATATTCCATTTAGAGCTTTGATCATAAAGTAGATATGATTTTCTAAACTGTATAGAGTTCCATAATAGAAAAAAACTAAACAAGTTTCTAAAACACCATTAATTGTACTGAAAATATGTTTTGATTCCCTAATGGTTTTATAACCTGTTATTTTTAAATTGCTTTTAAATATTTTTTTATTATTTACCAAATTAATATCTTGAAGCCTCCTTTACCTTTTATTGAAATCAAAGTTTTATATTTTGACGTTGATTCTAACACGTCGAGAATTATTTCGTTATAATTTTTTTAACAACAAATTTTGAAATGTGAATCAAAATATGTTCAGCAAAATCTATTAAAGGATATAAGTGAAAATAAATGTACATGTGTTCACCAAATACTTTATTCGTAGCTCATCTAAAACCTATTCCTCAAAGTTGTTGAATTTATTACGTTTATATAGACAGGTTTCGTACAGTTTAAAGTGCTTATATCATGAAGATCCTCGTGGGAAGACTTTTATTAAATAGTAGTCAGTAGTCCACTTCCATATAAGTGGTTGCTCGAATTATAAAAAACATAAGGTAAACGAATCGATATCTGGAATTTTATAATTAGGGGTGATTAGGGACCATTAGTACATAATTATTTCTTCTTTAGTTATTAGAAGGTCCAAATGAGGGTAACTCAAATATTACAAATGTTACTCGCAATTAAAATTGTAATCACTGACATTTTGTGCTTATTGCGGTTGAAATATAAAAAAAATTCGCTGTACTTGAGTATGTTTTAGTGACTGCTGTGGAACCTTTTATCGAAGATATATATTTTCAAGATTTAGTTTGTTTACTGTATAAATCACAATATTTGTTATGTGTTACGTGGTTGAAATTTGAACGTTTTCTTTCCAATTATAATTTTTGTGATATTTCTATATGCTATTTCAAGGTCTAAGAAAAAAATCGGTAGTTGAAACTCAATCATATTTTTATAAGATAAATGCAAGTTTTTGGATTCTCTTTATGTTACTTAAGTGTTACTTTATGGTTTGCAACATACATGGAGTTTTTTTTGTCAGATGCACCGCGGAGTTTAAATTACGCCGGCTATTTTTATGCGTGGCACGACAGCTACGAAGAATGCAAAATAAGCGGTGCACGAGAAGCTTTCGGAATTTTGATTTAGATAACTGTTCCGATGAGGACTAAACAGTTGACAATGAAAAAGTTAAAGTTTTTATATGGTGGCTTCAAAAAAGTCGACCAAATCAGGACAAAACGTGAACAATTTCTTAAAATACAATAATCTGGAAGCTTGCAACTCTGGGTCTTTTAGTAGTTTATGGATGACCTCTACTGCAGAGCTGAAAATAGAAAGAAATACACAAGGACAATTCATATATATAGATGTTATTGCATATTATCTGGTGTATATTTCTTGGTTTGTCAATGGAAGTCAGTTATTTAAAAATTTTGGTAAAGTTTTCAATTCAAGTTGGTATTCTTATAATTGTTATTTTATTTTTTGAAATATTCCCACCAGTGTTCATAAAAATTTTGCGCAAGACTAAACCATTTTCTAGCAACATTTGCAGGAAAATGGGTTATTCTTTTGAAAAGTTGCAAAAATTTTGGTTCAATGACAATATTTTGTATTTAAATTAATATAAATGAAGTTTCTAATACTTCTACTTGAATTTTATATTTACAAATAATAATTTCAAAACTTTAGCATTTCACTTATACGTAAGTAAATTTATGACTGTATTAAAATTTTAAGCAATTGCTAATCTTATGCGAGTGCAACACTTTTTGTACAGATTACCTATTGTATTAATACATTATTAATTGTAATTATTAATTTGACAACATTAAATTTAATTTTATGGTAAAATCAGTAGATTGTTCCATATGAAATTAAAAAAAAAATATTTCACAAAACTTGAATAGTTAAAATTGTATTCCACCACAGTTGGCCAACAACATAATGCTATTGCTCGATAGAAACAACCGAAATGTGGCGGGAGTCTCTTCGGTTAGGAATAGGAAAGGAAAAGGAGTTGAAAAAATATCTAGTGAATCAATGATCTAGTGTAGAAAGAAATAAAATAAATACTGACATATACAAATCTTTCATTTAGCATATTGTATATTAGATGGTATTCAAAGAATAATAGGCACAGCAAGTATTTTTATTGTGCTTGAAATTTCATCCCTTTATGCAATGTTTGCCTGATTAATCTGAATAAAGTAGTAATCGATAAGAGACACAAAAATATGGCTAACAATATTTTTTTACTTGAAAGACTACTAAAAAAGTAATATCAAAATAATTTATGAAAGCAATGTTATTATTTTATCAGTAAAAATAAAATGAGGAGAAATAAACTTATGATGCTATACACACAGATTAAAACTGACAATATATAGACAAAGCGGTGTGGAGTTTACGTTGTCACTCCACTAAAACATTCAAATACGGCTTATAAAATTTTATTCACTTCATAAAATGGATCCTGGTGAATTTGAAAAATGAGTTTACCTTTTTAAAAGTTTACAATTAATGACTTGGAAAATTAACAGGTTAGCGCCGGTACAGTAATTATCCTAAAAATATAATACAAAAGTTCAGCTTTGAACAAAGTAAAAGTTTATAAAATTATAAAAATTACATAAGTTTCATAATTGCTGATTTCCTTCGTTTGTTATAATTTTATTTATGTTTCTAATGAATAAATGGGAAAAATTACGTGTACAACATATCTGACAATCAGCAGTAGCAGTGTGCAGTTTGTGAAGCCATACAGAAAACTTTCTATTTCTCTTGTTGTGTTACGATTGGAGTTTTCGACTACCTGTGCAAGTCTCAAAACCGATTGAGTCGGTACTGCCATTTTTCGCTCTTGTTCAGTCAGACCTATGCCATCGAAATGTTTACCACAGTAGATGAATGCATTATAAAAATAATATGTATGCGCAACACTCGGCACCATAATTTTGATACCATATTTAGCTGGCTTTTTAGGTATGTAAACGATGAATTTGCATCGGCTTCTATACGCCAGCGATATTTCATCGATGCATAGGTATGGTCTAGCTATATATTATATTCGGGTCATCACCTTCATCATCGGGATCGCTGAATTCTTGTTCGCTTTCTTCATTCAACCGTTAGTTGATCATGGCTTTTAAAATCTCCGGATGCCGTTCTCTTAGAACTACTAGACGTACATAACTGCCAAACATAACTGCCTAAGAGGGCGTTCATAAAAATTGGGCTAATAACAAAATGTTGATGTCCTGATACTAAATGTAAACAATTCCATTATTAATTGTTTTCATAATTAGGTAGAACAAATCTTTTTATTTTCATATAATATTTTAACATTAATAAATTTACAACAACTGTGTGAACAATAAGTTATTAACGTTTTAGCAAAATCGCATGCAGAGTATATTTCAAGAGCCCAGATCTTGTATTAGAATGTGTTGATCAGAATAAAACAAATAATCTATAAATGAGTCATATACAATTATTAAATAATGTTGAAATATTTTTTGGAAAAATATTATAAATAATGTAAAAGTAATAAAGATTAGAAGTAATTTTTTGCTAATTTGCCTAATATTTTACACTGATGTTTACTGTTTATAAAATGTGATACGGAATATAAAAAATATATCAAAGTAAACTGCGTTTCTTACTTTTCATGATTTTCAAAGTTCGTTTTGTACGATTATGTTTTCACAATTCTCCTAATACATGTGTCAGTAATTTTCTCTTTACACAGTTTTTATAAATTGATTTCACAAACTACTCAATCACTACCCAATTCCGAGATTTAGGCTATTTTATATGAAATCAAGTAACGAAGAGATTGTGTATAATATTAAGAATCAGGGTTGAGAACAATTATGCTGACATATTGTCTAAGAAACACTACGAAAATATAACGATAATACTGAGGTGATTGTTTAACAGACACCTTAACGCTGATGTGATTGACTCGTAGCCACCTACTTACACAGAGCGACGCGCACGCATGCGCACGCATGCGCACGCACTGACTGACTAAGATCTGTTCACGCGCCAGTAAGGTACTGAGAACGCGGCAGTTCCAATTTCAAAAATAACGAGTTAGTGCACGGTTTTCCATTTTTTAAAATAAATCGTGGTTACTTTCGCTATAAGGGAATGAACGCCATAAAATAAAGATAAGATCGTGTTATAAAAATTTAGCGCAATGTATTAACTTTCATGTGTTCTACTTTATCTTTGTATTTTTCAGTTTTATGCTGTCAGAGATAACCGAGAGACATTTTTTGATTCAATATGTTATTTGAAAGATTAAAATTATTGTAATTATATATAAAAAACATTTCGTTACTAATTTGTAAAATTTTATAAATATTGCAAAAGTAGGTTGCGGTTGTACAGATTTAGGGCCACCTAATATCTTGTAGCGCAATTTTCAAGTGATTTACTTTACCATTTCATTTTATTTTTACTCTGTCGGATATCATTGAGCAACATTTTTAATAATTCACTTATTTATTTCACCTCATTCAAAGTCATTTGAAATGATACAAAATAAATAACCTATCATTTCATCCTTCGTACATTCGTATAAATGACACATCAAGAAAGAACGTAATGAAAACACTCAATTCTAGTAGTTAATATATTTATTTAGAAACATTACATGTATAAATGATTGTTAATGTTCTCCACTGTACACTAAAAACTACGCTGAAAGTATTGTACAATTGATCGATGTCTTGCCAAGCCAAATAAATGTCACTATATAAACAGCCGATAGTCGCCTTTCTGTTAAATTTTCTCCACTATATACCAAAAATTACGCTGTAAATGTTACAATTAATTGTCGTCTTGCCCACCGTGATAACAAATAAGTGTATAAAAATCCGGTAGTCGCCTTTCTGTTAAATGTTCTTCACTATACACAGAAAACTACTGAGTGTTACTACAATTTATATCCTGTACAGTCATAACAAGTGTTATTGTATCAGTCATAACAAGTCTTGTGTTAACCAGCCGATAGTTGCCTTTCTGTTGCACTTTACAGTAATTTCGTTTTATTGTAACAATGTCGATTATGACAGAAACAAAATGGCGACAATCCGTGTAGCACAGACGAAACAACGATCGCCTCTTTTCAATGTTTTGTAATGGGATTTAAAACGTCATTTTTTGCTTTCCTATCGTCAAAGGTTTTAATTAAATGTAGAATTAAAAAGGAACTCCCATTATTAGTAAAAAGTAAACCAAAAGAATTGAATTTTTAATGTATATTTTTCCAATATACGTAAATTATGCACATTTTTTCTACCCTGGGCCCATTTTGAACAAGCTCCACTTTTTCGTTCAATTTTTATCCCTCCTTTATATACATTTGCACATCCTTGTGGAGTAGTCGATGATCACTGAGTACCACTTTTCATAATCAAAAACACATACTTGTCTCATATTTTTTAATAAAGCATGCAAAGCTATAACCTGTTGATAAAGATGAAAGCCATTATTTCTGAAACAGATAGTAGTCTTCTGTTGTGTATGTGTGTGTAGTTTCTATTTTTCAGACAATAAGAGATATATCTGTATGCTGTATTGCAAGTTATTATATCAACTACTTATTGCAGAGACTAAGAGCAATGTAGCAATTTGATCTACAAAAAAAAAATTTTGTTAGATCATAGCGATTGCAAAAACTCTGCTCCTGCTATTTGAAAGTAGTTTATAAGCGTTCCGCTCTCTCCTCCCTGTTCCACTTCCACGAACCGTAAACACAAGTACTCATCTTCCTCGTCTATAAATATATAATCTAAGAACTGCGCTGGAGGCGTCATAGAACTGGGCTGGTGCCGAGCCCCACCCATAATCATATAATTTTCATTATATGCGAACAACAACCAACAGCTCTTCTCCCTACTTTACTATTACAACAATACCTCTTTATTCACTCCAAGGAATCCAAAACTGTATTATACTATGAATATAACACGTAAGTAAAATAAGTTTTACCATTAATGTATGGAGATTTTATTCTACCTCTCAACAAAACACCTGAAAAATTGTCACCACTGACTTTTTATAATTCAATGCTGATTTCTATGTGAAAAATTCCACTGGCTCGGACATGCTCCCCATTGTACAGTCTATCTGTTTGGTTGATGAATAGCTTGGGAAATTAAAATTAACAAAGACATTGTAAATTGTGGAAAATCATTTATTTATAGTCTATTGGCATTTACATTTACAAAGTTGGTACAATATCTGTTCAAATTATTTTCTAAAACATAATCAGCTAAATAATTGTGAACTGTTTTTTCTACAGCTATAGATAGTACTTCATTAGCATCTATTCTATCTACAATTACAGGATGAACATGGTTAATAAGGACTGCTCCGATAGCAAAATGTAGTATGAAGTGAGGGACCGATCCGCTAAAAAATTCTTGTCGAAATAATTTGAAATTTCATTTAAATCGGCCGTTTACAACGCCAACTGCTCACTGCACTAATGTAACGCGACGAGTTTTATTACCTGCAATATGGTCAGCTGAAAACTATCCACGTGAACAGATTCTGGCATATATACACTATAACCATACGTCTCAAGTTCTGATAGTACATTTCGCAATTCTCGGTTTACCATGAATACATCATCATTCCTAAAAAAAATTGCACGTGAACCCATTTGCATCCCTAAATAAATGTTGTATTATAACTGCATCCGATTCTGGAGTTGCATAGAGACCTAACATTTTAATTATATACCCATCTGTACAAGTTAATATAAACGGTTTAACTAAGTTCTTATAGTTATGTAAACTATAACTATCTTTTTGGAATTTATAATTACTACCTTTCTGTGTATAAATATATGCATCGTCACAAATAACTATTTCTGGCCGTTGAGCTATTGGTGCTTGAGGAGCACCGAACAATCGTTAGGAATTGTAATATTCCTTTGAGCTATGTCTTGAACAATCCTAAATGATTTGGGCCATACTCTTGGATCAAAAACTGTCTTACAACATTAAGCTTTCTTTCCAAGCTGGATGTTGAAACATTAAATAAAGTAGACAAACTATCATTCTAATCCCCGCTTCTACGTTTCACCAAATACATGCATAAGGCTGCCTTTGGTTGTTTTGGCACCCTTTGTCTTAAAGTTGGTGTACTGATGAATTTTTCATTAAATTTACGTGAATTGAAGCCTATCCAATAATGCAACGCTGTGAGAAAATTAACAAGTTTAATATTTTCAAAATCAAAAGTAGTTTTTTAAGCACTCGTTAAATTATATAACATATTTTCTATTTGACTACTCGTGAAGGTACTATAAGTAATTTGAACAAGTAATCGTTCCCAATCGTAACTATTTAAATGATGTAAACAAATGCGAGCTACCCGTGGAATATATAAGTTAAAATCTAAGAGTAATCTTTCCTTAATTACTATGGGCACAAGCAAACGAAATTCACTTTGGCAACCTACAAATAGACATGTCTTAAAGTAGCCGAAATACGCTTATAATTATGCAGGACAGTGTAGGTGCATCATGAATAAGAATTTATAATAGAACTGGAGGTATACACACACACACACACACACACACACACACACATATATATATATATATATATATATATATATATATAAATCTCCTGGTTTTATGTAGATCACTGGTGAAAGCCGGAATTTATTATTTCTAGGTGTTTAGAAATTATAGCACGTTAAATATATAACTATCTTTAACTTACCGCCAGGTAAAGTTAAATTTACTAATAAGAAAAGTATTAGATATTAAAAATTAGTATTTATAAATATATAAGTATTAAATAAGTAAAAGTATTAAAGGCAGTCCTTCGAACGTCGCAAATAAATTATATCTTACGCAAAAGTAGTAAAGGTGAAAATAGATTGACAAGTGAGAAGAGAGAGAGAGATGCTATGTTGCCACTCGAGAGCGCGTTCGTGGTCAAAGTAAACTATTAATTTAGTCGATTGGGAAATCTCTTTGTGTTCAGGAAGTTCGTGACAGGCTAAACGAAATGTTTGACATCCAGTGGATAGGTCAATTTGGACCTATACGTTGGCCCCCACATTCACCAAACATCACCCCATTGGACTTCTTCGTGTGGGAATTTATTAAAGTTAAAGAGAATAGTGTAGAGGGGTACTTTGATTCGCTTTGTGTTACGACCCGTTTTTACTTCAGTTGATTGAAAAATCAGTACAATCATAATTTGATCTATCATCCGTGGCAATCATAGGTGAGTGATTACTGATTTTATTCTTAAGTAACTACAAAATATGTACATACCTATAAGTGGCGAGGACTCATACACAGATTACCACTGTAAATAGATTAATACTATTACAAAATACTACCATCACATATAATGTGATGATATTACGGTATTTGAAATCACCAAGCGTAACCCATACATACTGCACACAACCATATGCAATTGTCAAAGCTTATACATACATAATATCTATCGAGCGAGCGTCGCGAGTGACGAGATGGGTCACGTGAAGAGTGGTCTTTTTATATTATTAAAGCCACGGAATATAAAAGCTTTTTGTAGAAATACTAGTAAATGTTTGCGGACAATAGCTTCTTTAGACATATTAACTCGTGCATCATTACTTACAACACACGTGCCTTTGCGTTTTAGGTTCAGAGATAGAATATTGGAGCTCTCACAGATACAAGTTAGAGCTAATTGTAGATAATTAGGACTTAAATATCAATAAAATATCTTTTAAAAAAAATACTAAAAAGTAAAAGATTTTAAAAAAATTAACTCAAAATGGGTACCTACTTATTCGAAATAAATAACTAAGTTACTTATTTTTGAAGTTGATGCCAGCACTGTCGACCTACTTAAATAATAACACATCGGGCATTTTTGGTCTAAAGTAAAAAATAAATCATTGGCAGTCTCAAATAACTATGACTACGGCATTACGGAATACTTTGATTACGGCAGCAAACTCGAGTCACGGTTAGAAAAATAAATAAACAGTGATATATATTATGTCAAATCTTCTCTTCTATCTATCTTTCTTCTATCTATCTATCTTCTCTTCTTCTTCTTTCTATAATATAAAAATGAATCGCTGAATGTGTTGCTAAGCGCAAATCTCGAGTGCAGGTGAACCGATTTCGCTAATTATTTTTTTATAATATTCCTTGAAGTACGAGGATGATTCTTACGGAGAGAAAAATTTTAAAAATTGCCTGAAAAAGTCTAAAAACAACACTTTTCTATATTCCAATACAAAAGATTCGTAATAATACTTAAAAGTCAATTTGAACTTTAATACCATTCCATGAAGTTTAAGTGTTAGTGGAAGGGTTCCGGGAAGGCAAAAAAATTGAGTGACGTTAGTATCGTATAAATATTAATGTCAATGTTTGTCAATATTTGTAACATTACTCAAAAACAAATTGTCTATGGTAAAATGTAAATTGTCTGTGGTAAAATGTCACTTGAAATGTAAACGTCTCTTTGCTGTGCGTCTATAATATTACTAAATCTAAACTCTACAAATTTCTATAACATTAAAAAAGTGTTGTGTATTTGTGACTTACTAAATATGCCTCCTATAAGGCGGCGGACAAATTTAGGCAGAAGAACCCGAAATGCAACGAATCAAATTAATTATCAAACTAATCGTATTGCCCAGGAATGTGGAGATCGCAATGAACGTGAAAGAATTCCGTTAAGACAGACCCGTGAAGCGCGACATTCGACTAATAATGGTGCAAATTTGAATCGAGCTGCTTTCTGTTACGATATGTCAATTGATTATACTGCCTACAACTGTGTTGCTATTGGACCTATGAACTCAGTTTGCCAATATTGTCAGGCATTGAAATACAAAAATGAATCCAATTAATTGTGTTTTGCTCAAATGGAAAGGTGAAATTGATACCATTGCTTCCACCTCCAGAGCCATTGTACTCATCGGTCTTAGGAATAGGAACAGATTCCATACACTTTTTAAAGAATATTCAACAATACAACGACTGCTTTCAAATGACTTCGTTTGGAGCAACAAAAGTAGTTCGGGAAAATTTCATGCCAACTTTTAAGGTTTGTAATAGTATTTGCAGTTGTATGTTTATTAATCATAACTATTATAGCCCATATACATTTTTACAATACATTTTTCCCCTTTACAAGGTCAAATACATCACAGAGCAGGTTCTTTGTTACCAGTGCTAGATAGCGACTACAAGTTTTTGCAAATTTATTTTATGGGCAATTCTCCACGAGAAATCAATCTACGTTGTGCACATAACAATTCAGTGAAAAGGTCAATAGTTGAACAATTACAAAACTTATTTCACGAACACAATTAATTGATTATATTATTTAAAAGTGCAATGGATATGATCACAAAATTGTTATCAGAGCAGATAAAACTCCTGTGGGACGAGTCCAACATGCAGGACGTTTTAATGCACCTACTATCGATGAAGTTGCCATTGTTGTAGTTGGAGAAAATTTGGAGTCACGTGACATTGTATTACATCGTCGAAATAAACAATTACAACGTATTAAGGAAACACATCGCTCATATGATGCACTGCAATATCCCATTATATTTTGACAAGGTGAAGATGGCTATGATTTCTCAATCAAGATGATAAATCCCATTACAGGTAATTGAAAGATTGGTTTATGAGATGTTACGTCATCTACTATATCACCTACTAAATAATTTAATTTGTTATTCAACTGTCATCATCATTATAATAAAAAAAAATATTTGCAGGTTCTGAAATCAACAAAAAAGTTAGTTCAATGAACTATTATTCATACCGCCTAATGTACAGAGAAAATGAAGACGGTGAATGACGATGACTTGAAATGCCGGCAATTATGTCACAGATATGTTGTTGATATGTATGTAAAGATTGAAACGGAGAGATTAACATTCATCAGGTTGAATCAGACCAAACTACGATCTGAAGTGTATATTCACCTTCGAGATGCAATTAATTCTGATGGAAATGCAGAAAATGTTGGCAGGATGACTATTCTTCCAGCAACCTACATCAGAAGTCCTCGCCATATGCATGAATATGCTCAAGATGCCATGTCCTATGTTCGGCATTATGGTACTGCAGATTTGTTCATTATATTTACATGCAATCCGCAATGGATAGAAATTAAACAAGCGTTATTCCCTGGCCAATCACCTATTGATCGTCATGACATTACAACAAGAGTCTTCAGACAAAAGTTGAAATCTTTAATTGATTTAATTGTTAAACATTGTGTGTTTGGTGAGAAACGCTACTGGATGTAGAGTGGCAGAAACGTGGATGCACACGTGCACACATTTTGATTTGGTTGGTTGAAAAAATTAGGCCAAATGAAGTTGATGAAGTCATATCAGCTGAAATCCCTAATGAACAAGTAGATCCTGGCTTGCATGAGGTAGTTTTCAAAAACATGATACATGATCCATGTGGAACACTTAATCAAAATGCACCGTATATGGTAGATGGTAAATGTTCAAAGCGCTATCCACGGACATTAATATTGGAAACAATTACTGGAAATGATGGTTATCCACTCTGTCGTCGGCGATCACTAGCAGACAATGGAATATTAACAATTGTCAAAGTAAATCAACAAGATATTGAAATAGATAATCGTTGGATTGTTCCATATTCACCGATATTATCAAAAACTTTCAAAGTACACATAAATGTTGAATCTTGCCATTCAGTAAAATCTATCAAGTACATATGTAAATATATAACCAAAGGAAGTGATATGGCTGTGATTGGATTTGGTGCAGAGAATTCAAATGATGAAGTAACCCAATACCAAATGGGCCGCTATGTTAGCAGTAATGAAGCATTTTGGCGAATTTTTTCTTTTCCAATTCATGAAAGACACCCCACAGTTGTTCACTTAGCCGTGCACTTAGAAAATGGACAGAGAATGTATTTCACAGCTCAGAATGCAGTACAGAGAGCTCACCAGCCACCATCTACTATCTTAACCAGTTTTTTCGAGACGTGCCAAAATGATCGTTTCGCACAAACACTGCTATATTCTGAAATGCCAAAATATTATACTTGGAATCAATTAACAAAGAAATTTATGCAAAAGAAACAAGGAAAACCAGTTCCAGGTTACCCAGGTGTATATTCAACCGATGCAATAGGTCGAATTTATTCCGTTCATCCAAGCAACGATGAATGTTTTTATTTACGGCTGCTATTGGTCAATGTGCGTGGCCCAACATCATTCCAACATTTACGAACAGTTGATAGTGAATTGTGTGGATCTTACAGAGAAGCCTGTCAACGTTTGCAACTGTTAGAAAACGATGCACATTGGGATCAAACTCTCAATGATGCTGTAATTTCATCACAAGCTCATCAAATACAAACATTGTTTTCCATTATCATATGTACATGCTTCCCATCAAAACCAATTGATTTGTGGATAAAATACAAATATAATATGTGTGACGATATTTTATTTAATATACGCAATAGTGAAAGTGAAGAAATTTAAAATCAGGCATTGATTTCTTGAGGATATGTGCTTGATGATGTCAAACAAGCTATTATGTCAATTGGGGATGGCCGCGCCCAATCGCCCAATGCACGATGCTTTTCATCAAGAGTTACAACGTGAAAAATCGTATGATCTCCATACTTTGAAAGAATCGATTCAAATAAATCTTCCACTATTAAACGAAGAACAAAAGTATGTATTTGATACTCTTATGAAAGTAACAAATGATGGAACTGGAGGGATTTACTTCTTGGACGCTCCTGGTGGTACAGAAAAAACTTTTTTGATTACTTTAATATTGGCAACAATTCGCTCAAAAAATGAAATTGTTCTAGCTCTTGCTTCGTCATGCATTGCAGCAACTTTGCTTGAAGGCGGTCGAACAGCCCATTCAGCTCTAAAATTGCCATTGAATATGCAAAGCAACGAAACTCCAACCTGCAACATTTCCAAGAATTCGGCAATGGCAAAGGTTTTGCAGCAATGTAAATTAATAAGGTGGGATGAATGCACGATAGCGCATAAAAAACCTTTAGAGGCTTTAGATAGAACCTTAAAAGATCTACGGAACAACAAAAACCAATTTGGTGGCGCAATGATTTTATTATCAGGAGATTTTCGCCAAACATTGCCAGTGGTTCCACGTTCAACGCAAGCTGATGAACTGAATGCATGTTTAAAGTCCTCCAATTTATGGAAACATGTCAAGCTATTATATTTAATCAAGAATATGCGTGTCATGTTGCAAAATGATCAATCTGGAGACATTCTCTAAACAACTCATATCAATAAGTTGTTGTGGTAATGGCAAATTTCCTATAGATGTGCTGACTTGCTGCATCATCTTTCCTGAGAGTTTTTGTCAGTTAACGCAATCAAAAGGTGAACTCATTCAAAAAGTGTTTCCAAATGTTGCTCAAAATTACTTATTCCATGATTAGTTGAGTGAACGAGCTATACTGGCTGCCAAAAACACTGATGTAAATGAATTAAATTTCTAAATTCAAAATGACATTCCTGGCGAAATGAGGACATATAAATCAGTTGCTACGGTAACTAACGAAGATGATGTCTTGAACTATCCACCGAAATTTTTAAACTCGCTTGATTTGCCAGGATTGCCGCCTCACAATCTTCAATTAAAGGTTGTCTATAGTTATAATGTTCTATATCTGTAGTTATAATGTTGCAAAATATTAACCAACCGCAACCTTGTAACGGCACACGATTAGCGATAAAAAAAATTACTGAATAACGTAATGGAAGCAATCATATTGAAAGGAAAGTATAAAGGAGAATACGTTTTGATACCCCGCATCCCAATGATTCCGACTGACGTACCATTCGAGTTTAAACGACTACAGTTTCCAGTACGGTTTGCTATGACTATAAAAAAATCCCAGGGGCAGTCATTTGTGGTATTAATCTGTTTGTGGTATTAATCTAGAAAACCCATGTTTCTCACATGGTCAATTGTATGTTGCCTGTTCCCGTGTTGGAAAACCATCTGCTCTGTTTGTTTACGCGCCAGGTAATCAAACAAAAAATATCGTGTACCATAAAGTACTACAATAAAAATGAAACTTAATTTAGAATAAGTAAAAATAAAATGAAATATAATAAGTAGGTATCATAATAAGAAATGTGAAATTGTAATTTTCATTGTGATTTTTTAGTGACTATTAAAAGAATTTTAAGTGTTTTATAATTTTTATTTTTTGACACAATATAATTGTTGACTTATCAACTTTCTTTTTCCTTTTTTTATCTTACTAGCTGACCGGGTGTCCCGAATAGCAGAATAAGTATTAAAAAAAATAAAAAATTTAAGAATCGACTGTTAGGCGGTACGAAGTTCGCCGGATCAGCTAGTTGTTATATAAAACTGTTAGTGTCACTTTTATTTTAAAACAGGAGGATGAAATAACAATAGATATCCGCGTTCGATGCTTAGATAGTTAACTACAAACATTTCAACCTGTGCGACAGAGAGTGACATATTGTTTACTTGCCTCCTGCAAGGACTGGTAGATAAAACGCAAACACGCACGTTCACTCGGCTCACGGCTCTGTTTCTGTGCGATTCGATTATCTTTTTCTGTGCGATTCGATTATCTCACTTATTTATCTCTCTCTCTCTCTTTCTGTGCGATTGGATAATCGACCTTTGCTCGATTTTGCTCGATTATCGACCTTTTGTCGATTATCGATACTCTGTTTATGTGCGATTCGATTATCGACCTTTGCGATTCGATTATCTCACTTATTTATCCTTCGACCTGGCTCGTTATTTTTGGACATTCGTTTTTTATTTGTGATTTGGATGTGTTTAACACTGAATAACAACCTTGGCTTTTTCTAATGAAGATTTGATTTGGTGCATCTAAAACTAAAATGGAAGCGCACGATTGTATATTGTGCACTCAACGTCGACGCAGATTGCACTACAGGAATATGAAAACACTATTTGACACCAACCCTGCAATAGCAGAGTTTATAAGTCATGAAATAATACCACGTCAGGTAACTGTTTTTTTTAAATACATATTATTCTCTTGGATATCGATACGTGGTATGCGAGTCGAGACTCGAGCGAGTCGTATTAAGTGAATGGCTGGCTGACCCAACACAAACGCTACTCATATTGTACTGTAGGTATTATTTGTAGGTATATATTGTGATATACAGTATTATTTGTGATATACAGTGACTATGCCACGTCTTAGCAGTGGTACCTATATGACATTAATGAAATACTAGATGATTTAACTTGACATAGAAAAGTTATCATCATCGTCAGCCACTATACGTCCCACTGTTGATACCTCCTCACTTTGAGGAAAGGCCCACTGCGGGTCGGCAGACTTAATGAGTCTTCAAAGATTGCTAGACTTCTTAGACACGCAGGTTTACTCACGATGTTTTTCTTCTTCGTTAGAGCGTCCGTAAAATGTTCGTAAGACAAATCTCATCGGTACATGGTCGGGCCGGGAATCGAAACTGGGCCTCCGGAATGAGAGAAGGGTATGCTAGCCACTAGACCACGGACGTTCTAAGGCATACATAATACCTAACTGAATACGTATGTACCTACAATTTCATAATAAATCGCGAGTATGCGACTTAAGCCGGTAAGCGACAGAGCGACTTATTTAAGCATACGCATGTCACTAAAATCATAACATTATCAGAATGGAGGCCTGGAAGCAACTAGAAGAACTGCTCGCTCGTTCTCTGATGTCAAATAGTGTGAAAAAAATTTTAAGTAAACATTTTCCAGCAGGTTTTTATTAATAATATTGTAATCTTGATCCGAAAGTGTATTTTGAATAGATTATTGTTACACGTCGTACCTTTATAGAAGATAACGATTGCTGGCGTAATGTTTTTCTGCGGTCTCATCTATTATACTAACTGATCTATTCCGTTGACTCGTCTATTATTCTACTAACTAACTACTATTATATTACTAATATAGCATTATCATTTAGGTGGCATTCAGTAACGAAGAATACGTCTATCGACCGTGCTGGCAAAGAGCTGAACGCGCAGCAAGACCCCATCAAAACGTTATAAATCAATACAATCTAAAAGTAGCAGACATTACAGTACCTGGTCAGCAACCAAACATCGTCACAGCAACAAACATGGTTTTGAGCCCACAAAGTGAAGAAGATGCCGATAGGCCAGTGATTCCGGTTGAAGTAAGCCAACCTCAGGTAGTGCCTGAGTACCCACGTGCATCCTGCGCATCTGCCAGAGGTGTCTATTGTATAAATGTAGAATGGGTCTCGTCTCCGAATCTCAGATGCTCTTAAGAGTATGCTTTTAATATATTTCAATTATTATGTCCCAGATGCTGCAAAAGTCTGCCAAGAGCATTTCATGGTAAACGACTGGGATGAACTGTTTGTTACCCCAAATGTTTGTCATGACTTTAAAAGAGCACAGTTTCTAGGTATTATGAGGATAATGAAAAAGGAGCATTAATTGCCCCTGAAATAGATTTTGAAAACGTAGAGGCCATGCATCCAAGTGATTTATACTTTCGAATAGACTTCGTTCTCACTTCAATCAAATCCTAATGGAAACACCTTCATTGCAACGAGCTTATAAAAAATCCAAGCAAACCCTATGACTTTATTTGATGAAGCTCCGTAATAAAGCTCCGAACCAAATGAATGTCTCAGGGCCAGTTTTAACATCAGTCGTTGTACTTTGGAGAGACACATGCAGATTGGGGACAAAGTCCATGGATTGCTTATCCCAGGACTTTGTACCTGCAAATCTTAGGTCTCACAGATTGTATCGATTTAGCAACATTGATTTAGGAACTTCAGAAAAAAGGCCATAACCATATGTGATTGTTTCGTGTGATGGGCATATACTGGAAGTGTTAGGGCTATCTGCCGCTACAACAACAGATGCCAATATAATGAGTATGTTGGAAAATAATGAATAAAGCATGTTGAATTGGATTTACAGAGTAGGTGATATCTTTATAAGGAAGGAGAGTCTTCCATAACGCAGTGCCAGATCCAGAGACATGCGGCTATCAAGTTGCTATTCCCCCTACTAGAAACCTAGGAGAAGAACAGTTGTCGACAATAGAGGCAAACAAATCTAGGCTCGTTTCTCTATGTCGGTGGGTCGTAGAGTTCTTTTTTTAAGAAGTAGGATACAATCTCGGCACATACGTTCTCGATTATACTACACCTATGCAATATGCGCCACAAATTTTCCGGCAGAGAAGCAATAAGTCATTATTATTGTTCGTGCGCTATGGGAAAACGGACACTAGGATGTTGTGCCTACGTAATGTCCGTAATATGGTATCCGTTTCTTGGTATCGTCCGTAGCACGATACCAAGAAACTATTCGTTTACCCGCTGCGATTTTAGATACTATTATTGGAAATGAATGAAGAACTTGTAATGGTTAGGTACTTATTTGTTCTGATAAAACCTCAAAACTGATTTCCTTTTTTCATATCACCCTATTTTTAAGATATTGTGTCATGTAATAGTACAATAACATCAAAATTATACAAAAAATATTGATATAATCATGACCGACCGGATTGGGAATAATCGGTCCTGGCTTCGAATCCACCACGGTGCGCCATGTACCAATGTGTCATTGGTGACAAGTACAAGATCACTCACACAGTGAAAGAACACATTGTAAGAAAACCCCACATACCACAGAATAAATCCTGTGCCATGTGTAATGTGCCCAATATGGCGATAGGTTCGTCCCCTACCACATCGTGGAATTAAAATATGGGCGGTAAAAGTGAGTTCTGTGCACCTCTGCCTACCCATTTGCGGATAATAGGCATAAACGATATATTATTTATTTTTTTATATATAACATCAATATTCTCTGTAAAAATAAAATATTTAATATCAATATTCCCTATAGGAAAAATTATAAAAAAAAATTAAATATCTAGGAAACCAGCCTATATATTCACACTTTTTTTTAATATAAACTAAGACGAATAGTGCACTCTAGTGCAGCTAATTCCAGAGTCTGCCGTTGAATTTAAAAATTAGACCAAACTCCGTACATTTTTCCCATTGTCTTTTATAATTTAAATTAATTTATAATGTAAATTTAAAACCTTAACTTCAATGCGAGTATATTAGAATAAAATGAAAACTATAAAATTTTACATTTGTTCAAGTTGATCGACGATACTGGCACCGACTTCAAAAATAAGTAACTTAGTTATCTATTGCGAATAAGTAGGTACCCATTTTCAGTTAATTATATTTTACTTTTTAGTACCGTCTTTCTTCGAATTCGTTTTTTTAAAAGATATTTTATTTTAGAATTTTTAGTGAATAATAATATAAGTCTTCACACTATAATAAAGGTACAATTATTTCCTTTGTTAGAATATTGTATTATTATTAAAAGCCATGGAAAAAAGACAGAATATAGATAATTTCCTTTTTGTCTAAAGTTGTTTATCAACAACACACAGAAATGAAACGACGTAGTAACTGTCAGTGATTAGCTGTTAGCCGTTGAGGAGCTTCGTTCTCCATGTCCGAAGTCCAATATCAAATCTTTGCACAGTACATCTCTCACTTGAGGAGATCTGTTCTCCATATCCCAAATCCAACATCAGATTTTGCAAAGTAACAACTACCAGTAGCAAATATCTTGAATCACGTTTAATTTACTACCATCCGTTAAGGAGTTCCATTGTTAATCTCCAGAATTAATCATCAAACCTTAACCTGATCGACGGTGTAGTTATTTTACAAAGTAACAACTACTAGTAGCAAATATCTTTAATTAAGGTCGATTTACTAACATCCGTTAAGGAGTTCCACAGTTATCACCATAACTTATCATTAGACCCTGACTTGGTAACTGGTGTAGCTACTCTGCAAATATAACGAACCTTAGCAAATATCTTAAATCATCCCTTAAGGAGTTCCATCTTTCATTTCCGGATCTCATCATCAGATTATCATCATATTTATATGGGACCACACTTAAGGTACCCTCTTTCAAATAAAGAGATAAACTCGGTAAATAATTATCGCTGAACATGTATAAAAAAAAGATTTCAACGAATTGAGAACCTCCTCCTTTTCTTAAAGCTGGTAAAAAATGAAAATTGTGTAGTTAGTAGGAGTATACAGGAGGGCATCTATATATTCCCTCATACACTTTATCGATGAAGATGGTCCCGCAAAATTACTGTAGGTGGCGAGTAAAGTGACCGCCCACTATCAGTGAGAATTTTGTCAATCCTTGCAAAGTTTTCCACCTTTTTTGTAGTTTCGGGAAGCAAACAATAAAATATATTGTCGAAACATATATTTAACGTAAACAATATATATTAATTTATAAAAACTATAAAATGTACGAAACAGATAGAATTCTATGAAGTTGACATTTGGCAACGACTGTTCCATACATAATAGCCATGTCGACAATACGCCATTTGGCAGGAAAAATAAGTAGTGACCAATCCCATTGTTTGGTGTTAACTATAAGTAAATATTTATGTAAAATATGAGAAATAACTTCTCCTGAAAAATGTGCATCTCTATTAGCATATGCCTGTAAAGCACGGTTCATCCAGGTTCAACATTTAAGCAGCTCACCTGGAAATCGGCGTATAGTTAACATCACAATGTCTTAAATAGCTAAAAGAATAGGCGCATTTGTAATTTTTGAACGAATGTTAATAATGTCATGGAAACAAACACATTATGCATGTAATATAAATTTATATGTATCTCAATGATTATTTAAAAAATTATATTAATTACCTCAATACTGGGAGGTATGCATGACATAATTTATTTCTCTGGGCACCTGCAGTTACAGTTATGCTTCCAGTTCTTGCAATGGAAATACCACAGCCCAGACTGTTCTGTGGCCAAACTCTCTCATAATATTATCTATCGATGACTGATGCTGAAGAATTTCTACGCATCGCTAACATATAAGACGTATTGGAAATGTATAAAATTAACATAAACGCAAGCATGAGTGCTAGTAATTAAACATTATTTTAACTAAAAACGGAACCATCACATTTCCGTCGTAATTAGTATAAATCATACAAAATTGTCAACCATCAGTGTGTAATTTATAACATTCACACAAAGCGTTTGATAAAGTAGATATTACTAAGATAAATAATTAGTTACGGTTATTGAATCAATTCAAGAATTAAGTATTGTTCTTCAACATCGCTGACATTTCGTCTTTGAAGATAATTCAATCGTATGGGACAGTTTACACAACTTTGCGCTATTTTGTAGTATTGTAATTTAGTTAGTAACAATTTATAAATAAGAATTGTAACAACAAATACAAAAGTATTCTCAGATATGCACATTTGTCCTCTATGAACAGTAGTGTGTGAAAACACACTATGAAAACGCGACACGATGTGACGTCTCGACACATGATGGGGACCGTGCGTGCACATATATGACACTCCACGCGATGCCACAACACGCTTCGTTAATATCGTAAGCTCGCGTCGGGCGGAAATGTCTGGACGTCGCCATGGATTCACTACTTAATGAAGAGCTGGGTAAAGATTTTGAAGACTTGTTGCATCATCTATTTTATACAGAAACCGTTTAAGAAAAAAAAGACGTAATAGACGATACTGGATTCATGAAGTAAATCAAGAGAGAGCT
Organism: Druceiella hillmani; assembly: GCA_039881145.1. Classification (NCBI taxonomy): domain Eukaryota; kingdom Metazoa; phylum Arthropoda; class Insecta; order Lepidoptera; family Hepialidae; genus Druceiella; species Druceiella hillmani. The sequence goes on from JAYKKI010000074.1 coordinate 1,915,294, forward strand.
AAGTATGGTGAATATCACACCCTTTATTTACATAACATTGCTCCGAGATAGTGAGAGATATCATTTATATTTTCGGATGAATGAAACACAATTCGAAATTTTGCATGACTGTTATAAAATGACATTTATAACAAGAAAACGAATTATCGTGAAGCTATAACAAAATAAAGATTAGCAGTATGTAAGTCCAAAATGTTTTTCTATCTCTGCCATCCGTTTTGTCTAGTTTCGTGAGACGATTTCATAACCTTGACCATTTCTTGGTCTCTCTTGGTATCTCTGTATTTCTTACGTTTTGTCCTGATAGATAAAGAGTTTGAAGTTGGCATTATCGCAGAAAACAAGCTTGGTGTTGGTGTCCTCGCCAAAAAAGAGCTTGAAGCAGAATATATTGTGGTGATTCAGGTTCTCCTGAAAATTGCAACTCTTGTGTTGAATCGTGATTCATATCAGTGGACACGTTTGTGAATGTCTTTCACCACTCGACATAGGGTAATAAAAAGTCCATTTGTGCTTCATATTTCCATGGAACGACGGTAGTTGATGCTTGATTGTTGATGGTAGTTGATTATTGCGTCTCTTGAGGGCATTGCTAAAGCAGGTTCTCAATTTTCCCCATCCCTCTTTACTAAAAAAAGTAAAATAGGATTTTTTAACTTTCTAATTCCAAAATTTCTCAACTAAAAAAAGTAAAATAAGATATTTTTAATTAAATTGTAATATAAATGTTTAACTTTTGTTACATGTTCTTAGCCACTGGGAATTCATTTAGATCATTGGGATTCAGTTATCGAATGGGGTTCAACACAGTGCGAAAAATTGTGCATGATGTCTACGAAGCAATATGGAATATCTTGGGTCTAGTATATATGCCTGAACCAACCACATCAATATGGTGAAAATCTGAAGATGGCTTCAGAAATTACTGGAATTTTCCGAATTGTTGTAGCGCATTGAACGGAAAACATATAAACATCATTTGTCCAATAAATACCAAATTCAATAGTACTTCTGGCATTAGTGGATCCTAAATATAAATTCTTGATTGTGGATGTAGGATCATATGGAAAAAACAGTGACAGTGGAATGTTCACTAAATCCGCACTTGGAGAGTCATTAGAAGAACGCAAATTAAAAATATCTGCAAATTATTAATAATAAATACAAAATATACATCTATAGGCTAAGTCGTGCCAGTTGAAAATTCTTTCGCAATCTTATGAACAAGATGGTACGTATTCGCCCAACCTATGGAAGTACAGCCTGATGTAGTCGTCAAAATAATTTTAGCAATATATTGCTTACGCAATTATTTAGGTACTGATAATTTGCCACCAGACTGTCTAACACAACAGGAAAATGATGAGACATCGGGACCAACAGCTTTTGAAGACTTGGATCCTTTACGCAGAAATTCTACACAACATGCTTTTTCTGTTCGAAATAAATTTAAGGAGCAGGTACTTTAATTCTAACGATGGCGCAGTTCCGTGGGAAGTTGATATTGTTAGGAGAGGAAGACAAAATAACGTAAATCTGTCACATACACATACAGGTACAACTCTATATTTTATAATAAATTAAATTTAGAAATACTTATACATATTTAATTTGCTACTTTATATAAGTCAGCAGTCCAAGCTATCCAAAAATCAAGCAATTAAATTAAAGCAAGTACAGTTCTGTTTATGGAAATAGATTGTTTTGGTGTATAATTTGATGTGCAATTGTTGCCATGTAGACATAATTTAACTAATATGACCTGTCTGTACCATAACAATTAAATACCTAATTAAGTAAGATCTAATAACAATAATTAACTAATCATTTTATGTTGATTTCAATAATTAACTATATCTATATTATGTGAAAATAATCGTAATGATGCTCTGCAATTTCTTCCTAAGCATTATTTCTAATACCTTGATCGCGGTATTCGCCTGAGCTCATATCATGTAACACTGGGTTTCGTCTTATTGACACTATTAATTGTTCATCCGTCATTTTTAACAAAAACTAACCAAAAAATATTTCAATTGCAGGAACGTCATCAAATAACTAACGCGTGGCGTCGAGTGTCAGCTAAAAACACATTGCGTGTGATGCGTCAGGTACAGAGTAGCCTCCAATAAATCCGAGTCAATATTAAAGGTCGCTAAAACTGATTCCGCTTGGGGCGGATCCATGATTTCATTTGGGGAGGGGCGCCATAGCTTAGTAGCGGTCATGCCAACCTTACTGAAAATTCAGGAGATCTACTGAACTCAGTTCGAATTTCCTAAAATACTCCTTTTTTTAAATTATGATTAGATAACTCTATTGATTTCTCTAATTTATAAATAAATGGTACACAGAATGATTTTTCCATTTTGAAAATTCTTAAATACGCCAATATTTATATTAAAATTGAAACAGGCAATTTAATATTAATAACTACTAACAATTAAATTCGAATTTACCGCTTTTCTGTGATGGTGTCCTCTGTAGGATTCTATGAATTATGTGTCCGCTAAAATCGGTCAGTAATGCGTTATGCGTTGATTTGTAATTTATTTTACATTTACAACCATTTATTGTGATTTAATTATATAAATGAAGATTAAAACATAAATTGAAAATATGAATGATAAAAAAATCATGGAAATATAATCTGTGAGGTTTATCCAGTACTTGATTCTAACGGTAATTTGGAAATGTTTAAAATTAATAATATTAACCATTACGCTTTTATAGTGAGACCAGGTAAATAATACAATTATTTATTTTATTATTCATTTATAATATTGATTATAGTTCTGAAATGAATTAAAAAAAATTATTTAAGCATAGTTTTGATAACATATAATTAATTATTTATTAATATTTGTTACTGTGATGTCTTATAGGTAATATTTTCAAGTACGTTTACTGTAACTTGTTATTATTTTGAGGATGAAGATTTATTGAGAGATGATGATTCTGATGAAGATATTACACATACATACACACATATATATGTATACATATACGTATTTCAATGTTCCTTATAGTAAGTTGATATGAGCAATAGTGAATACCTAGATAAGAATATTAAAGATAAAAATGTTATGTTTAAGTTCTGTTAAAATTAATTAATATTGGACAGAAATATATTTTATTATTATTTAATATTGCGTACGTTTTTTGTCAACTACAAAAAAATTTTTAAAAAAAGTAAAAGTTTAAAATATAGATCGATAGGTTATCAACGATAACACAGTAGTTGTTCTAGTCAGTGTACTGTTACTATAGACAATGTAATACCTACTCTGTAGTTAAATATTTACTTTAAAATTTCAAGCTCAGTTATTTTTTTTTCAAGTTAACAAAAAACGTATCCATTGCCTGAAGCTGTTTTGATTTATACTTCAAAAGTCGTCACATAAGTCGCTAAATCATTTTTGCCGTCAAAACTTTTTTTGTCGCCAAATTCGCCATTTCTAGCGACAAAGTCGCTAAATTGGCTACACTGGTCGGGTAGTGTGTTTGCCCACTCTTCCGGCAACACGCCGATCTGGATCGATTGGGTATTGTGGCGTCGGATTGCGTGTAATCACGTGACGTGTTGTATATTTGCATCTGACCATATTAGTTACATGGATTTCATAAGTACTGACACGCTTTGGATCTCGTCACGTTGCATCGCGTTTTAATATTATGTTTTCACCTTAAATGACAGCTGCTCAAGGAGCGGCATAGAGCTTTCAATGCACAGAATAGATACGATAATGTTTCAATGTTTTGTAGACCTTTATCTTTATAATTGATTATATGGCGTTCGTTCTCTCCACAGAGAACCTTTGCCAATGTCAAGTGTGGAAAAAATGCTAAGCAACACTGATTAAATCATATTTCGGATATCTGCCTTGTTAACAAAAGAATAAACTATACAGGAGAATACAAAATAAGTATATACAAACAAACATAAAAACAAAAATAAACAAGAATATAAATGTGAAAGATTCTATATTTTGATGTCGTTCTTTCTTGTGAACTAAATGATTAATCCTAAAATGGGTTTGTTGGCAATAGACAAAAGTGATCTTATGTTAATGGGCAATTGAATTTTATATTTTACTAATTTGTAAATAAATGCAGGAAATCTATTACTCAATGGACATGCAAAAATGACATGATTTTGATCACCTTCTCCAAGTCCACCGTCGCAAATTGAAGGTTCCCTGACACGCAGCGTAGCCAATTGGGTAGGAATAAAACTATGTATAAAAGATTGGATCTGGAAATATCCCGCACCCCAATCTTGGATGATCTTTCCCACACCTTTTGCCAGTCAGATGTCATCCAGAAACGAGTCATGGGAAGCAGATCTTCAATGAAATTAATAGTGAAACATGGATCGCCGTTCACGGCGGCGAACCAAGCTTTTGCATCGACTATTTCATAACCTACTATGCCACAGTGACTCGGAATTCATGCAAGAACGACATCGGATCCCGATCTCTCCAAATCAAGCGTAAGTTGCTTGATCCGGAGAATCAGGCAGCCACAGTTCGAAGAAAATGGATTACCGAGAAGGGACTGTAAACAACTTAAAAGGAGTCAGAGAAGATTAGAAGCCTGCGAATCTTTTTGAGTAGAGCATAATTCAAGACCTCCACAATAGTACGGCATTCCCCGGAGAATACCGAACACTCCTTAGGAAGGCGAAAATATGCTGAATGAGCGGTGAATGGAGAGTAAAATGACAATCCGACATAGCCATCTCTCAGGGTTTTTGATGCTTCTGTATATATTCGCGTCCAATCCATCCAAAAAGAATTCTATAAAAAAATAAATAACACAAATAATAGATAACTTATTGCAACAAAATAGACTAAATACCACGAAAATAATAATGAAATAATCAGGCTGCAAAAAATCTTTCCACTTCTTTTGACAGTTTCTATGGCAATCGTTTTCTAGACCTAAAATGTCGTTGTTAACTTCCGGGCATCTAACGTATTAAATCAATCCAAATATAAACTCCACGTTTTTAATCATGAAAAGTACACCAAAATAATCGAATTTCTTAATGTCAAATGCAAATTTTAGGAATCGGTCGCGATTATTTTATTAAGAAAAGTGATTTGAAAAAGTTCCCATACAAAAGTACGGTTTTCCAAGGAAGTGTAAGTTATAAGTTGTCCACTTAATTTGCATTCTTAGTAACAGGAAACAGAATTTGCATATACAAAGAGGAAGTGATTAAAAAAAAAACCCAAAAAATTTAAAAAAAAAATCATGTGTGCAATTCACACGTGATAGAAGTGAAACCATCAAAAATTTTAAATTTTAGTTTTTAAGTTTAATATAAATTTTTAATTTTGATAAAAACTAAAATAGAAAAGTTTTTATAATTCCCCTTCCCCTTCCCCTTCCCCTTCCCCTTCCCCTTCCCCTTCCCCTTCCCCTTCCCCTTCCCCTTCCCCTTCCCCTTCCCCTTCCCCTTCCCCTTCCCCTTCCCCTTCCCCTTCCCCTTCCCCTTCCCCTTCCCCTTCCCCTTCCCCTTCCCCTTCCCCTTCCCCTTCCCCTTCCCCTTCCCCTTCCCCTTCCCCTTCCCCTTCCCCTTCCCCTTCCCCTTCCCCTTCCCCTTCCCCTTCCCCTTCCCCTTCCCCTTCCCCTTCCCCTTCCCCTTCCCCTTCCCCTTCCCCTTCCCCTTCCCCTTCCCCTTCCCCTTCCCCTTCCCCTTCCCCTTCCCCTTCCCCTTCCCCACCCTCTCCCCCTTCACCTTCCCCTTCCCCACCCTCTCCCCCTTACCCTCCCCCCCCCGGCCATACACAAAACGAAAGAGATGAAGAGCGCACTCTATGATTGAACAGTAAATTAAAAGGTATCTTAAATCTGTACTCATTTACGTACCTTCGCAATGTATTTCTACTATCCACAGTGCGAAAAAAACGTGGGACACTTTTCACTATTAATGAAATGATTTATGGAGATTTCACAGATATAAAATAACTATTAGTTCCTAGATTGGATAAAAGTATAGATAGCGATGTTGTAAAATTGTCGGATATAAAAGTTCTCAAAGTTAAGAAAAGAGATCCTAATGAGATCCAAATAGTATACAAAACTTCAAACTTTGAGGATTTTAAAGAGCTTGATTTGAATAAAAGAACAAATAGAAATAATCGCCCACAAGAACTTAAGCCGCTGTATCAACGTAAATATATCTATCGATATATCTAATATCTGGAAAAAATTATATGAAAAAATGAGGCTCTTTGATGTTGGTTTAATTCCTAAATATTACGCCTCTTATAATGAAAATATATTTTAGTAAAATTTAATTTTTTGGTTACGCGTGAGGAGAGTAGCTCCATAGAGCGCATTGTTATGCAGGGAAGAATAGAAGGCACTAGACTACGTGGCTGCGGTGAACAAACCAGCTCAACTCTGCTATTAGCGGTCTCTTGTATAAGAGCAACATAACAATGATAAATAAGGAGAGATGGAGAGGCATCGTGATGCGAGTAGCAACGGCCACTCATAACAATACTGCATGCTAAACACAACCGCTCTGTCAAGAACAAAACGACGAATAAGAAGAAAATTTAATTTACCCAACGCTGATTTTGAAACCTAAGTATATTTCTTTAATTTTATGCATTTTTATAATTTTTTTAATGTTCATTTTAATTTTAAGAAAAGTTTACGTTTGTTGTTTAATTAATATTGATACCAACAAATATTTGATTTTGCACCTAAAAATGTAATGGTTTTTTTAGGTGGTACAAAAAATAATCTACTCATTTTGCCAAATAAATAAGGTTCTTTCTAATTATCACAGAATTCTGTTTCATTTTCATTTTTTTTTCTTTCTTAACATGTCAATAGATGAACGTCAACTTTAAGTATTTTTTTGCAAATTCGGTTGGTCTATGGAAATCAAAAGTGGCACTATCCGGAAAGTATTTTTTAAAAATAATATTATTTTCTGAAAATAATTTCATATAAATTTACTACAAGCAAATTCCTTAGTTATTTTAAAGCAAGATAGCTAAATTCTTAAGTAAAGTTTGTCGCAGTGTTTTATTTCAGTTGTTTTTACATATTGATCACTTACCTTCATGGATAAATTTAAAGCTCCGTAACGAAAAATAAAAATGTTTGCATAACATCACTTATGTTTTCAAAATGTGAAATATTCCTTTTAATTTTTTGCTCATAGTTTCTCTCTAACGTGATATACGTTGGTGATTAACAGTGAGATGCAATAAACTGGCAAATAACGGGAGATGCAATAAACGGCTATGTTTTTGCATCAAGAAGTGAAATCACATTAATTTATCATTTTGTTATGAAAAAATATGCACAGAATATTTGAATAGATATGGCTATATCACCTTAATGAAAAATGGCCATTTTATCCAGTAGTGCTATGGTATGGCTAAGTATTCAAGTCTTGCGTTGCTTGCTAAATAAATTTAATTTTGAGGACATATTACCGTTAAATCATTATATTTAATGAAAAACACAGGAAACTATAATTGTCAAAACTGAAAACATTACAATCAGTTTAAAATGAATATTTAAAAAATTCTGGTATAGCTTTAAAATTAATTTTTAGGAGAAACATTTTTTTCCATTAGTACATTAGTAGCCGTCGTTTATTAATATTAACTGTACACAGGTTGTGTAAGAACATTAAAATATTTCGATTAGTCGTCTCATTGGACTGGCCATATTATTTTGAATTATCTTACTCAAAAACATTTACAAATGTGAAACAAGACATATCATATACTATCATATATTATATATGTATAAGGGCGAACTTGTCATATATTTTAAGTGAATTTAATTATAGGCCACAAGGGAGTACAAAAGTTACTCTTTTTACAAAGTATAAAAGCATTCACATGTATATTTCATAATTTCGTTTAAAATCTATTTATATTATTTGAATATATCGAAATCCACTACAAATATTTTCAAATTTATTAATTTAAACTACAGCCCTAGTACGAACAAAATATTAAAAATATTTTGGCCAGGTTTTTGTATATTTTTCCTATAGCGTTACTGCGATAATCACAAATCTGCTTTATAATTCAAATCTATACTAAATAGGGCAGAGGATTATTTAAAATAAAACAGCTTGATTTACCTAGTAAATTATATTATCTATGCAGCTTAGCTTTGGTTAGTTTGAAGTTTGTAATTAGTTGTCAACTTATCGGACGGTGACGGAAAATATTATACCGCGAAAAATATTATTTTACAAGCTTTCGGTTCTTTATTACATTATATAGCTTCTTTTATTATTAATGCATATGAAAATTACTAACCTTGTACAAAAACAGTCATATCATAGATAATATACTAAATAACTTATTAGACGGAAAATAGTCGTATATCAAAACACCAACAATGTCCAGGTAAGTTCATATGTTTAAGTTTTTTATCAAGTTGCATTTTCATTACATTGCAAATATGTGTGCTGCGAGTATGCAAAAGAAGCGGATTTTTTTATAACAACTATTTGATTTTATTAAACTAAATGATGCTTTTAAAATAATTTTCTTCAGTTGCCCGGGGGTAGTTCTTAGCGGGCATCAATTATTTTTATATGTACACGTTAAGAATGAGCGTTACATCCTTATTAATTTAATATATAAGTATACAATTATTTTACCATACAGTAACGAATTGTTAGGTTAGAATTATTGATTACAGCAATATAAATCATTTTTAAAGATTTCAAAATGTCGGTTGATTTTTCAGCACCAGTTTAAATGGTACAGTAACACGATTTTATTCATGTTGTCTTTAATTACTGATTTCTGTTTCTGCTGTCTAGATTTTCATTATCTGCAATTCAAGTGGGACACTTCTCTCAGTTTTGTCTTATGTTAAATAGGTAAACTTTAATTGTATTGTATATTCAGTCTCTTTGTGATTATTTAAATGCACAGGTTTCAATCCCTTATGTTACTGTAACTATATGTAAAAGTATAAATACAGAGCATTCCAGTAGTATGTAAATGGGGTTGTATGGGAAGTAGCAACAATTGTACTTTCCATTGGTGAGGGCTTAAAATTTCAAGCTTGCATTTTTTTCAAAAGAAGGAATTAATCGACATTTGTCTTATGCACTATTTTAACCCATACAAAACATTATTAAATACCCTATGATTATTACCATCTTGTATTTCTGTAATTTAATATTTTATAAATTTCAGGAAATCATACACAATGCGAGAGATGAAAGATATTGTTAAGTATATTGTTCATAACAATGCGTATGCTGAGACGAAAGGTCGACAGTTATGGCAAAAATATGCTGCAACTAATGTGAATATTTTTTCATAAGTTTATCAAGTTTCTTTACTAAACATATGAGAACATATCAATTTCATCCAAATTTTTAATCTGTAGCTTTTAAAACTTTTTATACATTTACTTACAAGTACCTTAATTTTAACATTATCTCGAATTTTTCTCAGTAAAGTATTTTTCACGTTTATATATTTTTATGTAACAAAATATATTTGTTGAAAAACTAACAGAATTAGCATACAGAACTTTTTCAAATTTGTATCTTTGGTTTTGTCTTTTTTTTCAGATCCTTTCAAAGTGGAATTATTTTATTAAAATTTTAATCATTTTTAGAATACTTTGTTGTTAAATTCTTTTTTATTTCTGCTGACTTGACAATTTCATTTCAGAAAACAAACAGAACGTGGCAAAGTTTGAAAGAGACGTTTCTCAAACGTATCTTAACTGATATTGCAAATCCATATTACGAACTAACACTGGAACAAATAGATAGTTTTAGATCCGGGTAATTAATTCTATTGTTGTTATGTATGACATTTATAACATCGTAGACCTTTATTTCATTTTAACCGTTATTGTCCCAGGTCCAGTCTAAACACTCGTTTTTATAATAACTTGGAATGGCATGTTAACGATAGCGAAGCTGGTAAGTGTTCCTTAAGATAAAATTCAGAAATATTATTTATGTTTTTAAAATTATTTCTGTTGTAATTGTGATCTTTTATTGCTTTTCCATTTAAAATAATATTTTTGAAAGAAAATTCTAGGAATTAAAAAAACAAACAATTTTTTAATTTAGTTCTCCCATATATTCTTTTTGATGTGAAAAACACTATAACTTATTTTGTTTTGTCCTCTTGAAAAATACAAAATATACAGGAATACTTATTAACCTTTAACGAGCTACAATGTGGACACATTTTGAAATAAATTTTTGCTTTATAAAAAGTTAAGTAATTATTACAAAAATCATACTGATACAAGTTTAAAGGTAATATACCTGTATTATATAATTATATTTATTTTATTTATGTGAAACATTGCGGGTATACGATTATTACAATTTTTTACATATAATGTTAGCTCTTACCGCCTTATTTACAGCTTACATTGCTTTTGATAATGATAAGATTTCAAAAATTTCTGAATACTCTGTGAGAGTCATGTTTCAGTTTCATGATAGTTACTTTATATTTATTACTTTCATGGCTATTGTGTATATTTATTGATTGTTTAAAATAATTGGGCAAGCACTTGTGGTATTTACATGTCAGGTCTATGATAAACTGTCTTTATTTAATAATGATAACTTTCATTATTAAATAAAGACAAACTTAACTAATATATTTTTGTTTAGTTTACGTTATTTAATATTTATGTAACTATGTTTAGTTTGTCTCTAACAAAAATTAGTTTTCAGGGTTCATTATTTTTATGTCTTCTTTAAATCGTTATCACACCAATCACTCTGCTGTCAAATTCTTGCCACACCATAGCTGTCTCTGATAATATGATAATTCCCTGGGTAATTAAAATCTATCAGCCTTATTATCCGCACATTTGTAAAATAATTTCCTATATATTCATTCATGCTATGGTGCTTCCTACTGTACGAAGGACATTTTTTAAGTCTAGAATCTATGAACGATGCTGTGGAATATGTTTGCATGATGACTTTCACAGTATAATTTAAAGTGTAAAGTAGAGAATAGACTACAATTTAATTCATAGACCAAATGTGCTATTGTTTATTGAGTATTTCCATTGAACCATATGATACTGCAAATGTTTTTGATATAGTTATTTGCTTTTTTGACCTCATCTACACTGTAATTTGGTCAAACAATTCAAGTAGTAAGCATATAATAGCAAGGCTTTCCACTCCATCGCAGTTAAGATGTAAATGGGTGCATTGAATACCTTAATGACAATTCGACCTACTGGACATAGATGTGTTACTGGAAGTACTGTTTGCAAATTCAACTTCATATAGTTCTGGAGGTAATTCAGAACCGGGTATTTGACTATACTTATTTTATTACTAAAATAGAATAAGTAATACCATTAAAAATGGTTGAAATAAATATATCGTACCTAGGACTTTTCATTACAAAGTTATAACAACTTAAAAACTTACGAACTACAATTCGCGTGAAAACACCCCATACAAAACACAATTGGATTATGACATCGCTGGCCTGTATTTAGCAAACATTACAAGGGAGTTTATTATTATATCTTTAGTATCTTGTTCAATATTGTGTTTAAGTTATATATTGCATATTATAATTTTCTCATTTTTTTGTGTGGAAACTAAATACATAATAACTTTTTCTATTTAATGAAAAAAAAATTTACACTTTTTCCTATTTAGAAGTTTCAATTAATTGTTTGTTATATGCATTATTTTTTTCATCCCACGGTTTTTTAAACCTACTCTACAGTTTTAAAACATTTTACAAAAAATATCGACATCACTTAAATATCCTATTGTCTACCAAACTTACTCGAATATTTCTATTTTCAATAAATGTATTTTGCATTTATAATTTTTTATGTTATTGTTCAATTTAGCATAATCAAATTTAAACCGCCTGAACTGACTCCATTGATCAAGATTATTGAATCATTATCAGTTAACATTTGTCCTAAAATTGTATATGGTGTCAAACCCGCACTATCGATATTATTCATAAGGCGTTTAGTTTTACCATTTATTTCTATTCATAAGTTAGCAGGGCTAAACATGTACTACTATATACTAACTATCTCTTTTTTCCTCATTATTCTGTCGTGCTTTATAGACATAAGATAGACTCTTGCTCATGCAAAGCGCTTGTATAGGAATCTAGAAAATGTGATTTGATATTTTAAAAAACAGTCATAAGTTCGGCTTCGATAATGTTATTTGATAGCTGTTTGACGGTCATCGTTGTACCATTACTTAGTTTTTATGAGTTGAGATTTCTGAGTAGTATGATCGAAGATCCAATTTTCAGTCGAAGGCAGTGTAATGGCATGCCTGGTACTTGGCAAAGAGTTCTTCAACGTTTACCATCGTGTCGATCAATTTGTATATTCTCTCTTCACCAGAAATTTTCTTTTGAATACTAAAGTTGATATTGTCGACAATATTATTTTTAGTTGCCAAAATTGGCCTCTGAAATAGCCACTCCAGATTAGTATAGTTGTGAACAATGTTTGGATAAATTTGGTCAATGAGTTCGTTCTCAGTATGTTGCAGAAATCAGTGTTGAGTTTAATGAGGCCGGTCGTCTGGTCAGTAGAATATGTGCCTTTGCCTATCTGTAAAAGTTTTTGAGCAAAATGTGCTGTTGTTTCGTCTTTCAATGGTTCTGCTCTCATATTTGTTCTTAGTGGTAGTATTTGTATGTGTAGCCAGAGATGTTATTTTTTAATCACGCATTGCTACGTCTGCTGATGATGCTTGACTTGACTTGGGGATAACTGGGAGTGTTTGTCGAAAATCTCCTGAGAGCATGTATAATGCTTTCTAATCACTTCAGAGTTTCCTAGGAAGTCTTGTAATGTTCTGTCCATGGCGATGGAAAACGATTATTGGTGATTTTTTATCTGCCATTGTGTATTCGTCCCAGAAGATAATTTTAGCTTGTATTAGAAGTTCACCCTGTCCAGATGCTCTTAAGATTTTACATACTGGGAATTGTTTTTCAACGAGATTCAATGGTAGTTGTAGGGAGGAACAGGCAGTTCGTCCTCCTTCCATAAGTGTGGCGGCAACGCCGGATGATGCCAGTGCAAATGCGATGTGGTGTTTAGCACGTATTACTGCCAGTAATCTATTTATTAGAAATGTTTTCCTGATGGCGCCTGGTCTGTCCAAGATGTAGTAGCTTCTTTCTTTTGTAATTTCTTAGTTTAGCATACTAAAAGCATCTTGTCGCAGTATACTTAGTTGTACTAAGGTCTGGTTTTTTATTACTAAACATTTATCTTCTAGGTGAATGAGATGTCGTCGTTGCATTCATTGGACAGTTCTGGATGAGCCTGTCATATTTGGTACAGTATGTCATCACTCATATTCAAGTCATTTGAAAACAGGCGTTGTACTCTTTTACATTTTGAAGAAAGTGTTTTGATTCTTGAGTTTCCCCGGTCATATAATGTAGAAATTCCTGCAGAGGTGCTTCTAGTGGTGGAGTACTCACACTTCACTGTTTGTTTTTATTCACTCACTGCACTTCACTAATAAGAATCTGACGTTCGAACCCACGACGGCCCCCGGATCTTGCTTTATATACCCCTACCAATGGGTAGCTCCGCCCATACAAAAAAGGCTTCAAATAGTCCACAATGTTCCGGAACATTCCACAACTTTCAAGAGTGTTCTGGAATGTTCTACAATGATCCGGTCGGATCCGGAGGATATTCCCTAATATTCCAGACTATTCACAAACATTTCACAACAGTCCAGAATGTTCCGGGATGTTCTGGTATATTGTGGAATGCTCTCGAATACTCTCGAATGTTCTGGACTATTCTAGAAATTTCTAGAGGGCGAAACTTCCAGCCCTTAAGCATGCCCATTAGGTAAAAATGGGAACCTTCTTCATGGATGGGAGATAGAGGGCTACCACACCATATAACTGCCTTGATTTTACCGGGACTCGTTTCTGAGTTTTAGCGGCATGCACATTGTACGCTTACTTTTATAATATATATTGATTAGGAGTATCTAGTATTTCTGTTAAATTCTTTACAAACTTGTTGTGCCCGTGACTTCATTTGCGTGGAATTCAGAGTAAGAAGAGTTATTAATAAAAGCTCTTTTTTTCCCTTTTATCTCTCAGAACTCTAAGAAAATAATGTTGACTAAAAACGCTAATAGGTGGCATAGGCAGCCAAATTGATTCCACCGGTTCTGATATGCGTGCATAACTAACATAAAACGTGCATAACTAACATAAACTAAAGATTGATGAATTTTTTTTATTTGTGAACCGATTGAAATGAAACCAATCAATGCCAATCTTCAATGTTAACCCAAGCTACTCTAAATACATCACTGAAAACTGCACCCAAATTGGTTCAGACGTTGCTGAGATTAGCGTGCAAAACGAAGGTGCGCACAGACAAAAAAAAATTGTAAAAATTGTTGTTTTATGCTTAGTAGCGTGTCTTTAGTTGGTAGCACTTAGTTTTACTTAAAAATAATCAATATGTTTTTTTACGATTTTATTATATGTATTTACTAGATATTAATATTATTCTTTAACAATGTAAATATATAGCCTAATTATCTTTCATAGTATTAAAACTATCATGAATATCTCAAAAATTATGAAATGTAGAGTTATTTTTATAGTTTTCTAGTAAATTTCTAATAAGGTTTTTTTTCATCATTTTCACTTCGACAGTTTTGGAGATTAATGGACAAGTCCATATTTTTTGTGGATATTTTCAATATCCAGAACTATTTTAAAGAAAGTCCTGAAAAATATTTTATTGGAATCATTGTAACTTGTTAAAATTGTCGGATACAACCATTTTTAAAATTCTTCACGATAATCTTGGGATGAGTAAGGTCAGCGCAAGGCGGGTGCTGAGAATGCTTACTCCGTCTTAAAAACAACACCACGTGGAGTGTTCTCATGCATTTTTGGATCTATCTAGTGAAGACAAGGATGAACTATTGAATCAATTTGTTACTGGAGACGAAACTTGGGTTTATCATTATGAATCTGAGTCCAAACTATGCAGTTCATATCAAGATGTATTTTTTACGCACAAACATATCAAGATGTATTTTTTGCAAATTATTTCTTTACAAACTAAAAAATGATATTAGTTCTTCCTGCAAATTATTTATAACTGGAGATTATCTTCCATAATTAGTTTAGATTTAGGAATTACAAGGTGTGTCTAATTCTATGTATTCTTCCTTGAGCTACATTAGCATTGGTTTGAGTGCATCATACTCAATACAAATTTTTCACCCTCTGCTTAGTAAAGGTTTGATTTTTCTTTATGGTACCACCATGCAATTTCCCAATTTTTTTTATGTTTTTTTTTGTTTAAGTATGCATAGTGTGCATCACTATTTCATTTCACAAGTTATGTCACCATAATTCGATGAAATGGGCGAATAGTTTTGTTATCATAATTCGATGAAATATCTATTTAATGAGAAAAAAACAATATATACACACAATTTACATTCAGTCTGATTGGAGTGTGGGGAAGTAGAAATGTTATATAACAAAAAAAAACATACCTGTCACTAATTTCAACCATCAATAGCCCTGCATAATGTGAAGGGTGCTGGATAAAAATTAAAAATAAGAGTAAACATACTTCAAATTGAATGATATTCTTTCAGTGTTTTTAAAAAGATCATTCTTCTAATTGCTCCTCTAATCTCCACAGCAGTCCCTATCACCATTTTAGCTATATTTCCAGCTCTTTTCAGGAGAGCACACGTCACTGATGAGTAAGAGTTTACTCATTTAAGCAGCACCAGCCTTGGCCTATTTTCAGTATGGAGCAAGATTCTAAGTTGGCAACCTTTATATAAAGATAAATATTTTAATATATAAAGATAAATACTTTATATAAAGAAAAATTTATTTAAAACTTTTATGTAACAAACATAATTTAAAGGATCTTTAATAACAGAGATTCACTATTGACAATCATGTGATGACAATCATGTGATAAAGTTCCTCGACGACCTTTGTTAATGTAGTAAAACACAAAATGAAATACGTTTTTATTAAACAGAAAATTAACAATGAAAAATGAGAAAAGAAATGAAACATTGATATGTCTTCTTTTTAAGAACAACGTCGATTTGTTAAGGAATTGAGTGAACCAAATATTACACATTTTGAATGACGCGGGAATGTTAGGTGAAGTTAAAAAAATTATGTTCTTTTTCACTATATGATTTAGTTGCAGATTCTTAATTGTCCCTTAAAATTTCATCACCAACCAAAAGGTAACCCAGTATAGTGTGAGGAATCATTTGAAAGAGCACATGATAAGTGCCTCGAAAATGGATTTTTCATAATTTTAGGTAGTATGTCCAAAAATATAAAAAAAATATGTTCTCCCTTCTCATTTCTGAAACTGCTCGATCTAAAATTATGAAAAAAATGAGGTTTTTAGAAGCTTACACAAAGACACATAGATCTTATAATTTTTTAAATATGCACACATATCTTATAATGCTTACACATAGATCTTATAATTTTTTAAATATGCACACATAGATCTTATAATGCTTACACATAGATCTTATAATTTTTTAAATATGCACCATGTTTTTATGCCTGTGAACGATATAATAGCCAATATGTTTATGTTATGAACAATTAATATTTGTAAATAGTTTCATAAAAATGCTTTGTATCTTTAATCCTCATAGTGCGAATTCTACTCGTGCTAGAAAGGGTTTATTATTATTATTATTTGCACTTAACAGCACATTAAATTACTCCACTCTGATCTTTCCTACTCAAAAGCCAGTAGCTGAGTAAAGCAATGAAAAATAATTTCGATTCTATCACCAAGATCTACCGTATGGGTTGTTCCAACAGAGGCATGCTTATTATGATTAGCCGATTTGACATAAATTTTTACATTGCTAGGCATAAAAACGTCAATCCTAATATTACTATTAAATTTAATGACTGGTGCCTATGAAATGTTTGGAAACATACTTAACAATTATGTTTAAATATAACAATTTATGTTTAAATATTAAATAGTATAATCATAAATTAAATGAATGATTTGGCATTTAGAATTTTCGTCATAAATGTCTTCTAACTTTTACATTTGCTTTTTTTTTATAATATCCTCATACGAAAATGATTTAGCTATCTCTACTGTAGATATCTTTTGATGAGCTTTAACTTTGGCTACCGTAACCGAGATGGATTTGAAAATATAGGGAACTGTCCAAGTGTTCAGAAATTTGCCTTCCCAACATTTATCCATTAAAATCGGCATGATTTACATTGATTGAAATTTGCTGACAAGGTTTATTTGAAATATGATTATGTATCAAATGACTTATGACAGTAAAAACTCAAACTTTTCCAAATGCTCTGTAAGTAATGTGGTCTCTGATATGGCCATGGGATAATTTTGCTTCAAATATTCCTCTTCAAAAGCAATTTTTTGTATATACATACTGATATGGCACTGCTTTTTAAGCTACCAACTTTGTTTTCACATTTTGTTTTGCAAATATTTTGTAATGTTAATTTCTTCAGACGCTTTTACATTACTTCCCATTTCTTTGTAGAGCTTATAAAAAGATAAATAGTCAGAGGATTCCAAATATTGTAATTAAGGCCCCTTCTTAATGACATGAATTTAGCTACGCGTGGACCTGCTATGACAAACCAGCCGTAGTCCCAGTCAACAGTGTTCTATAAGATATTATGGGGCTTTGTTAAATATCTGTGCACAAGAGCATGTACGAACAGAGTGTTCTAGTGCTTTCCCTCGACTAATTGCGTGTAAGCTCGGCTGAAAAACACACAGTTTATGGCAGGCTATGAACGCATGTTAACGTGACTGGTCATATGTCCAATTTATACGATCGAGGACTGCTCAACTACATGAAATGAATATAGATCAAGATTTGTTGATTAACTTAATTAAAGTGAGACTGATTTTGTAGGACAAGACAACCGAAGAATATAGATGTTTAACATTTGAAGTCTGGGAAAGACAACATGTATTTACTGCCATTCAATGACCTGTTAAAAATATGCCATTTATTTGTTGTTATATTGAAAGTGCATTCTACATATGTCCTTGCTCTGGTGAAATAGTAGTAGAAAATTCTTTTTGCTTACTCTAATGCCCTTCATATGGACAATATAAGTGGTGGTGCAAAGGAAATGCTTCATCACCAACAAATACAAAAGGCAGTTCACAGTGATACCAGATGTCAATTTAGATTTTGGAATGTATAGTTCATCTAAAAATTTCCTCCAAAATGTAGTTTCTTTAAAAAAAGCTGAATCACATTCCTTGCCGTGTGTGCCAACATCAATAAAAATGAAATTGTAATTAATATTCACTACTAATTAATATTGTTGAAAATGTGTCTATAATTAAAGAACATTGATTCACTTTCTTGAGGATTTTCATTCTTATATGTTTTCTATCCACCAAACCCAAACATTGAGGGATATTGGCGTGGAGTTCGAAGTTTTTAACCATGCGTCTTTAAATGACATATTCATATATTCATTAGAAAACTCGGGCTATATCTAATGACAGACTTCACGAACAATATAACTTATTATTTTTATTTCTGTTCTAAAGCTGTAGTGAAGATACTAAACGTATTTCCTATTGCTAAGTACCTGAATGGTTCAATAACGTTAGTTCAAATACGTATTGTGCTTTTTTGCTGGTAAAGAAGTGACGAAAAAGTAGACAGATAGATTAAATACTTTAAAAAAGTTATGAATGTGGCTAGGAAGCTAATAAAATAAAAAAATGTATGTTCTATAATCAAACTCATGCAATAGATTCGGGCCAAGCTCCAACATGGTCAGCTGTAGAAAGCTTCTTATTTTCTGGACGTGCTCCACAACATCCAGCTTTACAAATGTCCACAAGTATTACTAATTTCAAAGAACCGTCTACAGCAGATATTCGTATGCTGGACTCATTTACTAAGCCTTTAGGGGGCATCCATTAATTACGTGTGGCGATTTATCGACCCCCTCCTCCCTTGGTGAGATGTCGTGATACTTGGCTTGACCCTCTCCCTCCCTCTAATTTCATGTGAGATTTTTCAAAATGCGTATTTTCAGTGTAAATCCGTTACTCTGTGCTTGATTGCATTGGATTTATTTAAAAAACATAATTTGCTTAATTATTTTTATATAAGACTACTAAGAACGTAGTCTAGAATCACAGTGGGAAAATCGAACAATAAAATACTTAAATAAGAACTACTAGAATTCGTAAAAGAACATTCACTCTAATTCAGTCCACGGGGAATCACGTGTGATCTCGAGAGTGACTACTGGAACCAACGTGTCCTTGTGATTTTCAGTAAAATCATCTGCTCCTTTAACCTCGCTCTGATTTAGTCACTCTAAACCGTTGTCGCTTGCACACAGAAGCTCAGTAGCTTGACGTGTGACCAATCCGTGAGCGTCGCTCTTTGCGCCCTGACGCAGCTTGTGCACTGTGGACTACACGCCGGTACTCTGCAGCTCTTGAGATGGATGTCAAGTTGATACCATATGTACTCCAGCATCTCTTTTTTAAATCACCACGTACACTTGGGCAATAGAGGTCATAGGGCATGCTGATGAAGGGGTGCAAAGGTTGAATCGGTAATTGGTAAATTAAGAAAGGAGCAAATGACTTTCCTTGATGCTCTTCAGGGTCCGGGACCGTCAAATGCCCATCGACCTAAGTGATAGGGTATGGAGGTGGCAGAAAACGGTCGAGAAGAATCATATGCAGAGAGCACTCTGGTGTGGCCTGCAGTAGTCCCGGTCATCTCATTTCACAACCTAGAACAGTAATTCAAACAAGTCATTATTTTTAACTCTACATACATAAAAATGAATTTGTGGGCGCTCGCGCTCGTTACAAAATATAAAAAAACATAAAAAACCACGCTTGAAATCATATTAATAACAAAAGGTAAACTACTGTGAAAATGCATATGAAAAGAAAACAATACATTATTAAATGTGAACAAATTGCCGCATACCTAAAGTAAATATTGGCTCTCTCTAACATGCTCGGTGTACCATC
This sequence comes from Druceiella hillmani, assembly GCA_039881145.1. Taxonomy (NCBI): domain Eukaryota; kingdom Metazoa; phylum Arthropoda; class Insecta; order Lepidoptera; family Hepialidae; genus Druceiella; species Druceiella hillmani. The sequence continues at coordinate 1,935,379 of JAYKKI010000074.1, forward strand.
CTTCGGCTGGCAGGTCTGGGACGCTGGAAATGGTGTTCGGGTCTATGTATTTAGCAATTACTTCGTGTCCATCAATGCACATTGCAAACCATATTTCAGCCAAAATTTCCCCTGCCTTTTTGAACTTATCCTTTTCCTGGCTAACGTCTACTGCCACTGGAGTCAAGATGTGTCTCAAAAGAGTCATGGGGAAGAACAATACCCGTTAGCTCTCGGCTCAGTAGATCTATACGCCTCTCTACTCTATTAAAAGTGTTTCTATCAGGGTCATTAGATACTATGAATATTGCGTACAGATCCTATTTTTTTAAATGCTCTAAGGCGTGTGCGATCACTTTATAATATTGTGGGTTCTCGTTGGGGCCGCCATCACTCAAAATGATAAGAACGGGCTTAACTTTGCCGTCTCCATCATAAAATGGTAAAAAGCTCAAGAGTTAAAAGAGGGTCCAAGTCTTGAATGTAACTAGTTACAGTTGTCGAAGAGTGCTTGTCATTTCTGATTGCTATATGACTTGGTCCACTATACAAGTTGGCTTCTGGCTATCCTATCTAGGACTTCACTTCACAAAGAACATACACGCTTGGAATCAATTTTTTGCCTTAAAAAGTCATGATCTGGCGGCGACACTTTGTATGCAACCTGCTTTAGCAAGAGCGCCTGCTTGTTTGCCACTATGAGTTCTATGGGAACATGGGCTTTATCATCCTGAGATAAAAAAGTCATGGAGTGAGGACCAAGTACTGAAGCTATCGTCTCTAGCGACCTTATAGAGACCACACAAAAGTATTGGTCTTGGTTTGCTTTATAATGGTCAGTTTCAGGACAACTCAACATCACCAGGATAGTCATTATGTGTTGCTTAGCCTCGCGCGTATCTGCCCGTCTAGGCAGCAGTCAAATATAAATAGCGCTTTGTAATATATTGAACCCCAGCACAATTAATTTATCATTGAGCTCTGAAAGCATATGGACGGGGCGAACTACCTCACAGCTATGCCACTCCCCAGCAGATGCACCAAACATAGCTAAATCAACTATTGCTTCCAGCAATTTAGGCTGCTCTTCTAAACGTGGATGCAATTTACGTGTTTTCTCGTGTTTGGTGCCGTCTGTGACGAGAGACCCTTTGCGCTTTTCCATCAAATCCAGCTTTACACGCAGTTTAGGGATCTTTTCCTTTATAATGTCTTGTGCCGGAGTGGAACGCATAGCAAATGGCATGGAGTTCCACGTGAATAACAAGAGGCTGAATTCTCCATTTTGGAGCACCTGTGCAGAAGAAGAAAATTTTGATTTAAACAAGGAATAAAGGAAGAAAACATCGCGCATAGGTAAGAATGCGAATACTAACCCGTCAGTTGAGATTGGCATCAAGATCTTGATCCCTTGGGTGCTGGGGAATCTGCGGATCAGGATCACGTTTTGACGTGATCCACGGATTCCACGTTTTGAACACTCTAAGCACTCGTCTCAACTTGAGCTGAAGCACCGTTGGAGGTCTTAGTGTTTCCCTGGAATTAAAACATCGCGATGAAGACACGAGACTGACAAATTAAGAAGATTGTTTTAGTAATTTTGTCTGAGGCGAATATAGAAAAAAAACTAATAGTGCTCTTCATTGAATGCGTGTAAAATAAAACAATGCATTTTTCTTGCATTAGAATGCGTAATGCACTTATTAACATTTACATTACAATACAATTTTAAAAAATGCATCTTTTATGTGCATTTCAAGCGGGAGAATTTTCTAGGGAAAACGTCAGACGTGCCCTTTTGTTATAAAAAGAGAATTAAAATGCACATTAGAGCATCACATATTCACTAGTGCAATATTATACGAAATCAGCCTAAAAAAACACTACGTTGTAGCTGTGATTTCAGCATATCTCGAAAGAATTTCACCACTCCGTTTTATTTTTGCTATGCTGATTGGTTTTAACAATGAAATTTTAAAAAAGACATCTAAATAACTGGCTTGAGTATTCCCTCTCCGTATCGCGATCTCGAGATCTCTTGTGTATAAAATAGAAAGAAAGATGGTTAGCCTACCTTAAAGAATGTCAGAGCAGTCCGGGCCATTTTCTCCGCCGCTTCTCTGAGGAGCTGTTCGATTTCATACTGAACATGCAGCACCAAGTCTTCCTTTTACGGGAACCTCTGCTGTGCTGCATCTCATAACTTTGTCACTTCTTCGTCTTGTAGGCGTGTCTTTTTACATATGCATCATAATATTCATGATAACTCATTTTGAATGAGTGACAGCGTTGACTGAGCTGTCGAGTAAACACAACATTTACGGGCGTAAAAACAGCAGGGAGAGACTTGTCCACAAGTCGCTGCCATCCAGCTCGTACTCCACAACGTTCGTCGAGTCATGCGTTTGGCTGGCCGGTGGTGGCTGAGCAATCGAGGAACTACTGTGCTACTTTGTGACATTCGCATATTTAACAGTGATAAATATTATTATGTAGAATTAGCTATATTTTAGTGTAGAAACATGTTTAATAAACCAGTTTTCTTGCAATTTTACACTGCCTCTTGCGAAAAAAAATTACGTGATATTTGCCAAGCCCCTACTCTCCCCCGTGTGAGATTCGGGTCGACCCTCTCCCCCGTCTAAACACCTCACATTATTAATGACGCCCCCTTACGAGTTCGACTTTGCTGCAACTTCTCCAGAGTAAATTGAAGTTTGATATATTTTCTTAAATAAATAACTTAATACCGTCACAGCTGCTTAAAATAAGTGAGAACTATTATAGTAAGTTTAATAATTTTTTTACAATCCACTTTTAAATGTTTGTAACATTAAAAATGGATTTTTTAATAAATATAGATTTTTATCTTACCTTAGAGTTACAGTTACTCTTTTATCAGGAAGTTATTGAATGAACCCATTGCTTTCTTTTTCATGTTTCTTGTATTTTTTTCAATCTTTTTACATATAATATACAATTATAATTTTTCTTGTTTGCACACTAGCCATTACAGCCGTCGACACCAACAGAAAAAATACTACTGAAGAGGTCATGATTTTGTTGTCGCTTATAGGTCCAGTCGAATTTCGTGTGATCAACGAATGCCAAGGGTTTTTCTTAAGCATGGTTAATAAACCGTAGTGCTAAAAGTTCATGTTCCTATTGAGTTGACTATTTTGTTAGAAAATGACAACGTTCAAACTGTTGCAAAAAACTTCATTGTACAGTGACATTCCCACAAATTGCTCATCACACCATCACATTTAAAACTTTAGATGATGATTTGTATTTCTGATGGACATATAAATACAATGAAAACATGCAATATGTGTACAATTATTGCCTACTTGTCTTGAGTTCATAAAGCTTGAATATAAACAAGAACAATGTCGAATGCAAGCAATTAACACAGGTCCAGGGAACAACGAAGGAAAATTTGCGGGAACACAAGTAATAATGTACTACAATAATACAACTAGACCCAAGAATATCGATGCGCCCAGGAAAAAAGTGATAATTAAAATCCTTTAGTGCAAGAATTCAACTACAATAGTGAGGACTGTTGACAGTACTTCAGAAACTGGAGATAACTTGATGGAAAAAGCATCTAAAGCCAATGTGAGCAATTGTGCAGTGTATGTGAGGATCAGGTGGTGAAGGACGATTCATTTCTTGACTATGATGATAAAGTTTGATATAAAAGAAACAGATGGACAATGTTCTAAAATACACATCTTAAAAGTTTCATATGTAAATAAAAAAAAATGTAATTTGTTACTTTTTGACTCGGTTTTCTTCTGGATTTAAAATCATACTGAAATTAAAATAGATACCATCTTTTATTGAAAATACACAAATTCATATCTCCAGGTTCGCAATTCATTATGAAAATTTTGTGGAAACTTATAAAAAACCACACAACAAATTTTTCATTCAGAAATTATTAATAATATTGTTATTCAAAAGAGTGAAGTTTGAGATATTATTCTTTATTCTTAGAAGAAAATGGGCTGTCATTAATAGTGGGAAGCCAATCATATTCAAGAAATAAGTAAGGTGATCTGTTACAGCTGACTTCCATATTTGGTATTACTACTGCAAATGTTTAAAAATCTGTCTGTGTAAGTAATAATTTGGTATTACTACTGCAAATGTTTAAAAATCTGTCTTGTGCATAAATAATTTTTTTGAGAATGCTTAGAGTAGAGTTTTGAAAATGGTCAGAATTAAAGTTTTGTTTGTCGCTATATTTTTTAGATATTTTTGGAAGGCAAATGTAACAAAGGAAGGCTTTTCTCATTTTGCAGTAAGTTCAAATAATTGCACAGCCACTAGTGACAGATTTGGTCCTGCTATATATCGAAGGTTGGCAACTTCTCAATCCTTTTTTGATTCCTCTCTATATACGTTACCTACTTTGGTATTTGAGATGTTATTTTTTTTCTTTGAATCCCTTTTTGTTCTGGTTTCAAGTAAAATTTTTTTTAATGGAAAGATCCACTAATGAACAGTTATATGCAGCAGAAATGAAGTTAAGTGGAGATGAACAACTAAAATCTTCCAAACAATTAAAAGCTGTGGTTACCGGACAAGATACTGTTTCTACAAAAGTATACATACCTGGTGTAGCTTTAGCACTTGTTGGTGCAAAACTTACAAAATTTCAGTACAATTTAATAACAAATTGCAATTACCCATAACTCTAATTTGTATCTCCCTTACGAAACTGACTTCTACACAAAAAAAAATGCTATCCAAAAAATATATCTACAAGTGAATCATCTGTGGAAATAGCTGTTCAAGATTTATTGGATCACACAGCTACGAGACTTTTTCAGTCATTGACATGAAGTAGTAAACACGCTTCCTAAAAATCAATTGGAAACCATATGTATGGTCACAAAATGAGGATGCGGTGGAACGTCGGGACAAGCTAATTATAAGTAGTTATTTTAACATGAGACAATTTGTAACTCTGGAATTTTTTTTAATAACAGTTGCTCCAATACAATTATAAGTAGATATTAGAGTTAAAATGATTATTTGGAGAAATCGTTCTGCACATTCTTCTAAAGGTTGCAGATCATTAAAGTTACTTTTTGCCAAGAAGATTCCATATTAACACCGACAATGGAAACAAAATATTACTGAGACGTCAATTAATTCTTTGTATGATTAATGGAAACACTGTAAATGCCAAAACAAATTAAATTCCATCAATGATGTTATCTGTGTCATTTAATGTTGAAAGATTTCAATAATATATCGCATTGCTTATACAAAAAAATTAACAACAAAGCTTATTTAAATTTTGGAATATCCCTGCTACATGAATGAATTTGTATGTTTAAGTGTTTGATTTATGTAAGTTATTAACTGGATATATGTTAATGGCAAATTAGAGGTCCAGAAGAAAAAATAAAATGGACATTTTAAACAAAAGCGGGTGTCATTGTAGACAACCCTACGCCCATATTTGGTGGTACGAACAATGGGAAAATAGCTAGGGTTTTTTCACCTTTATGAAGATTCCGCAGAGATGATAGACCTAAATAAAGATTATTTATCAATTTTTATAACACATTTAGCACTAATGTGTCATTTTCCGATAAACCTAAAAAGATTTAAAATTGTGTTTGAAGGTTGTTGTCTACAACTGTAAATAATATATTAGTTCATGGATGTGAAGTTATCGAAAATTGTATAGTTCTTTTAGGTTTACTTTCAGAAGAAACTAAAGAATCAAGGAATAAGGATATTAAAATATACATAGAATGTCTTTCTAGAAAATTTACTAGAATTCAAAATATAGATGTGGTTAAAAACCCCCTAATATCCAAAAGAATTAAATATTTTTTAATTGTGAAGACATAAGAAGGAAAAAGATACATAGTCACTTTTTTTTACATGTAATAATGACTCTTTGATTACTACTTACGTTATTTTCTATTTTCCACATCATTTTTAGTTGTTTTATAGATAAATTAATGGTTTGTGAAGTTCTGTCTGTATGCAACTGTATAAATACATTAGACATTGTTTAATAATAAATGTATTATTTATACATAAAAAATAGGATATTGTTACAATTAAATCAATTGTTTCCTTTGTATCTTTTAAATAGATTTTAAAGTATCAGTTTGACACTATTGGGAAGTAATGATACAGAGGCATACTGAGTGTTTAATATGTACACTATAGGAAATTATTCACAGTGGATTGCCCATTCTGTTTCCACATGCTATGAATTATTTTGGATCGGTTCACATAAGGCAGCAGGCTAAATTCATAATATTTTGAGGCTGTCCGCTAGATATACATAGATCTCAGATAACATTTTATATTTCATTTTGTATTTAAAGTAAAAGATATTAGCTACTGATATTAATACTATCATTTCAGGACCTTCCAATGAAAGTAAAAACTATGATAAAGATGAAAAGCGACAGGATCCAAGTGATGAAGTTGGGGAGTCTACTTTCCAAGAAGGTGAGCTTGGTGATTCACAAGTATATAGAGATGGGAGAGAGGACTCTAATTCTAGAGATACTTTACTTCTACACTCTAATGATGAGGGTAAACAAAAGGAAAATGAGAATGACAACAGTTCAGTAAAAACATTAATTTTAGACGAAAATAACCAACATTCTTCTCGAGAAAGTGGTCGTATTTCCAAGCTGAAGGATAAACTAGTTTTTCTAGAACCATTGACACCAATGATGCAGGAAATGATTTCTGATTCAGATATATCCAGCTCTAGTGATTTTTTGCAAAATCTAAGTCAAGGTAATGAAGAAACCCAAGAAAAAGATGGAAGCTTGAAAGAAGATAAGGAAAACGAAAAAACAGAAAATATGAATGTTATGAAAAATAAAGATATATCTGATAAGGGATCATCAAAATTAAATGTAGAGAAAGTTGGGTGCGAAATAGAATTGAAAAAAGGTGATTGCATAATGGAGAAAAAAGGTGATTGTAACAACCGGAATAATGATAAAACCACAATAAAATCAGATATGATTAATGACAAATTGAAAGATAAAGTGAATAAAAAAATACCATCTGAAATGCAAACTTCTAATCCAACAAGTGGTGAAGATGATAAAAATAATTTTAATGCCAGAAAAGATGAGAATGACAGTAACCACTTGACAGAAATTGAGAAAGATTCTATTGGACATGAAATAAAATCGACCACTAAACTTGTGAATTGTCAAAGCAAATTTATACCAGTGAATAATGAAAGTGGTAATGCTATTGTTGACATTAATGAAATAATAACTGTTCAAACATCTACTCAGTTAGAATCAACACGTGCAAAAGTTCAAGAAAGCAATATTGCAAATAATGGAAATGAAATACCCTCATTTTCTCTAAAGAACACCTCTCTATATTTGAAAAGTAGTTCAGATAGTTTACACAGTAGTGACGATGTAGAACCGTCACAAGCTACACATACTGTACGCAAAGCAGAAAGAAGTAAATCAAAAGGTTTATCAAAAGTTTTCGGATTTGTCAGCGGTGAGTCACTTAACAGTTTAAAAGTGATTTTACTCTGTAGAGCTATTCATTTTAATAATTATTATGTTTATAGAAATGTTATTTTTTATAACACTTCTTTAGCATTACGTCATGTGTTGTGACACCTGATAAACATTTAATTCAAAGTATCTCAATTTCCCCTGTACTAACCACCGAGGTAAACAATGTCAAATGTAGTCATTCGAGACAGGTACCAACTCAAAAAAGTATTAACTTTACGATGTCTGTCTAGATGTTGATGTGATGGCAAATGTAATCTGAATTTATGGACTTCAGATAGGAGTAGCTTGTTTCTAGTTTACCTATTACATTTAATATAAACAGTGCCCTCGTATTGGCAATAAAAGAAAATATTTTTCAAAGTTATTATTTTTCATTGGGGAAGATGGTATTTTAAACAGTAGCTAACTATTAATAGCATATCTATTATATTCAAAACTAATATTATTTTAATACATAACTAAATGTGTGACATATAAATATAACACTTGCTCACTAAATATTCTTCTTTCTGCTTTGTATTGTATTTATTCTGTTAAGTCGTAAAGGCAATTGAATTAAAAATAAACCTTAAATTTCAGGTGAAAGGAATTTGAAATTCGTCACTTCAAAGAAGAACAATAAGAAAGAGTCTTCAAAAACCAAACCAAAAGATTCCATTAGGTAAGTAATATGGAAACTTTATTTATACTTGCTTAAAATATCATCATCCATTTGGTTGTTTATAGTGTCGTTACTCAAGCGAGTGATATAAAACAGATGGATGACTAATTAAAAATAGGTGAACAATTAAAAAAACACTGCAGAAACTATGTCTATATACATAGAGGTGTTGATTAATTGGTACAGTAAGAATCTTTTTTTATGTTCATTTTCAAAATACAAGACAAAAATAATCTGCAATTTTTTTCATTTGAACCTTTATTACAGAGAAATAATTACTATTTGATTAATGTTTTTTTAATTTTCAAGATTTTCTTGATCATAATTACATTTAAATATTTCAATATCATAAACATAACCTCTATCAATGTTGAGAAAAACACTGTGTTAACAGTGGAATAGATTTTTCTTTTAGTGAAATAATACATGTGTACATATGAGTACATCAACACTGTATGACACTTAACTCTTACCTTAACATGACACCTTAGAAATAAATAGCATCTTTCTTCTTTCTTAGACATTAGGGAAGGTAAGATTTTTGTATATGATCTTCGCATATATATAGAGGGCTAGTTCGTAATGTCAGGTTGATTTGGTAAAAATCGAAGAGAACTCCACAGAAAAACTATTTTTCAAAGATAGTAAATCAGCCCATTCTGTTAGAATAACGAATGATAAGCAATACTTTAAATTTCAAAATCAGTCAGTTGTTCCATAATCTTAACCTTAAGTTTTTTATCTATTTAGTATTTTTTTATTAGTGCAAAGGACGCTTTCCAAACAGCTATGGAAAAGATGTCTAAAAAAGACTGCGACCAGTGCTGTATTAAGTAGTTCTGACACATTTATAAGTGTGTAGATTGTATAATAAAAATGTAATATTGGTTTCTATTTTCTTTCAATTACTTTCAAAATTTAAAAAATTTTAACACTATTATGAAAAGTTTCTTAAGATTATTAGACAGATTAAAATTGTTATGCATAAAACATACAACGTAATTAATTCATATTCTTTCTACTTTTGCGTTAGATAAAGAAGAGAACCAATCTATATTGTCTTAGATTGTCTATCGCGGGCTCTAGAGCTCTGTGGACTGGTTTACATAAAATGTTGCATTTGGTAATTTTTTAACAAAAGCTACGGTTGGAAAGTTTGAAACTTCAAACACTTATCCCATTAATCATGTGTAATTTGACAGTATGTTATTTTGGTAAATTAGTCACCTAATTTATAAAAAATTAAAGTTTAAATTTTGTTTGAAATCATAATTATGGTTAAATTGATACCCTATAACCTTTACACTAAATGTCAGTTCGTTAACGTGGCACACCTGTTGCAAACTGTCAAGTATCAAAATGAAATGTCACTTATCCGTTTCAAAAAATTGGAAACAAACGTACATAGTAATTGAAATACTAATTATTTTGTTTTAGAATGTATTTACGCTTACCTAAATTTTAAGTTTCGTTTCCGTGTTTAGTGTCTTCCCCATACACACTGCACTTTCACAACCGATGACAATAATTTTTACTTTATCTACGCTGTGCGTCTAGTATTTGAATTTTGCTCCCTTCAAAAATAAGTTTATTTTGTTCCATATTTATCTATATTGTTGGAGAAGTATCACCTGATATCACTGAAATAATGGGCATATTCTCCCATGTTACATTGATAATAACTAGACTTGATTATCGGATAACATTCGACATACATTCTTATGGCTATTATAATGGCATTCGGCATATACTAATACCGTATTCCACCAGCCCTAAAATCTACATTCGTAATTCCACTCACTCTGTATCACAAATAACAGACACCAGTGACGCACATTAAACCAATCAACTGTTATGTCAAAACTAAACTTTCAAAAATATTCTAACCAGAAGAAATGTGTGACGGTTGCCATATTAAATAATAAATATAAAAATTAAAAATAGGTGAACAATTAAAAAAAATACTGCATAAACATATAGGTGTTGATTAATTGGTACAATAAGAATCTTTTCTACATTCTTTTTCAAAATACAAGATAATCTGCAATTTTTTTTATTTAAACCTTTATTACAGAGAAATAATTACTATTTGATTAATTTTTTTTTCATTTTCAAGATTTAGATGAAGATTGAATTTGAATAAGCAATTAAAATTAATATTCTATTATTAATAAGAAGCGAATAATAATTTATCTAAAGGACAAATGAAAAAATATCGTAATAATAGTTATTCCGACAAGTTTATTTTAGAAGTCTACAATAATATTTTTTATAATCTTTAATATTTGAGGGAATAATGAATAGAAGTTAAAGATTTTAAATGGCAATAATTTTGAATTACGAAATATAAACAAAGTCTTAAAATTAATTATGATATCCTTTCCTATTTTTTTATCCTTTTTATGTAAAACTATGCAATGAAAGGGATAGTTAGACAAGTCAAATTCACTATTAAGCACTAAGAAAAGTAATCATGCAATACTGCCACATTTCTTACATTTATCAGAATATAAAATATAGATTGAAGCATTTTCATGTTAATGACTTTAGGGCAAGTTAAGCAAAATATCAGAAAAAAAGTGGTATGATTTTAAAAGAAAATAAGTATACTGCAATTTACCCCTAATGCCCTATTATGGATTAAAGTCCTTAAGTTTCCTCACTTTACATACTGTATATAAATATTTTCGAAATAGCATAAAATATTTCGAGTTAATACTATTATATTGAGTTATTTAATAATTTGTTTGTATTTATTACAGAGTGACTCAATATCTTCTCAGTCTATTCTTAACTCAAGAAATCTGAGGCTATTTCTTTAGTTTAGTCTTCAACCATAAATTACAAATTTAATCCAAACAATTTATTAAAATTGCCCTGACAAAAGTAGGGTTATCATAAGTATAGCCTAACATTTTGGTATAATCGGTTTTGCATTAGATACAAAAGGTTATATAGTAAATGCATGTGTCTAACTGCCTGCTCCCACCTGCTAGTTTAGCTAAAGTGATAAGACTGTGTGTATTTTGTTTTTATTTAGATTTGTGGTGCACATGTGGAGAATACTGACGTCGTAGTCAATGCGATTATAATAGGTCAATCACTGGTGTGATTATATAATTCCTGTCCAAAATGGCTTCAAGTGATAAATAATCGTGCACATCCTCAGCATTTTACAAGTCATATTCTAAAAACGGAAAGAGACTCAAATAGAGTAATATGCAGAAATTGCGATTGTTACGTGTTCATTACATATAAAGAAACAGCATATTAAAAAACACCTTAAAACTGTAAAACCAATTTTCTCGCATACCATCTATTATTGTCAATCAGCTGAATTGCCAACAATAGATGGTGTACAAGAAAAATGGAAGTGTTTCAAATGATTCCCTGAAAATTGACATAGAACCATTAAGTCTGATGCTTTTTTTAAATTTTCTGTTTACACTGTCTGAACCGAATTGGTAAATTTGCAGTTACATTGACATCAATTACAAAAAACTACTGTATGACATCAAAACTGTTTGGTTGAGCTTATTTTCAGCAATAGAAAGGGCTCGTGAGACGTAGGAACATATTAAACACTACTTCTTTATGTACTCCCTTATATCAGTTTCCCTTTTCAAGAATCGTGAATATTGATAAAGATAGCAACTATATTTTAGATGTTACAAGAATACTGCACGACACTCGTGAAGTGCTGTACTTTGTGCAGAGTTAAACTTTATTCTTCTTAGAGATGGGGAATAATTAGCCAAGTGCACCCGTGGGGAAGCAAGAAATATTCAGACAAAATTTAAAACGCATGAACAAAATTATATCATGTATCTCGTTAAATGGATAATACCATTAGATGATTTCAAAATCTTTGAATGGATACAAATCAAAAAGGGTGAAAAAATAGATTTTAAACAATACCTTCAATAGCAAAGGCAATTGAATAGCAAAGGAGTCATTGTCAAATGATGTAAAGTTGTTTGATAAAATTTCTTCCTTCAATGCGTTTCTAACATTAATTTTTTGGCATTCTGCTCCACAAAAATTGAGTCACAGTCTTCCAGAGCTTAACAATATCTTAATTCTTCGTGACAATGAATTTTTATCCTTAATGATTGTACGTGTGAGAAAACTTCGAAACTTCGAAAAGATCGGGCTTGCTATTAGTAATGTGCCAGGATATCCGTATAGCCATATAACCGGATATATACCCGCTACTTTAAATACGGACCTTAGATAAATGAATTTTAATATTGATAAATGGATTTCATATAAATGAATTTTGATCTTGATTGAAGGGTTTGTTGCTCTCTCACATATTGTCCGGATTAATTAATTTAAGGCGATCCCTTCGCCAAACAAGAGTAAATTTAGTTAGTAAACCAAATATTTATAAAAAATATTCAAACTCTTTATGAAATGATAATAACTTCATGTCTTATTTATGTTCGATATTAACCAATTTAAAAAATACTTCTTACTATTTCAAAAATATTCTAAAATAAATAAGTGAAATTATCTCTTTTTTACGTTTCCACTCTATAACCAATATTATTTGTTAAAAATTCATTTTCAGTATTACACGATAACAAAAAGCTAAAAAATCTCTAAAAATGCAAAATTGTGTTATACAGTAATGTTAGCTGATTTTAATTTTTTACATACAAACTTGTTCTCAAACATTTTTGTAATATGATAGTTTATAGTTTTCAGATTTCCACAGGCAGTATTATGTACATATGTAATATAAATATTGAGTTACAAATAATAATATCCTCATAGTCAGAAAAAAAATTGCTGATCTAGGTACTTTCGTGACAAATGCTGAGAAAACAGTAAAATTAACAATAAATTTTGGGGAATTATAGACATTAAAAATATTTATTATTCTGGTGAACAAAAATATTGAATGCAATTCGTGTCATAATCAAATATGTGATTAGAACCAATTAAGATATCGGCAGATAAATATTGAAATTTTTCGTTTCAATTTAATACTTGCTGCTTCCAAGGACGAACTGTAAAATTAACAGCTTTTCTCAACAGTGAATATTCAACTTTAGCTACGTTAAATGAACCTATATGGTAACAATTATCTTAAAAGTTGCTTTTGTTTGTTTTGTTTTCCCAAAAGTTGCTTTTGGTTAAATAATAATAATTATTACCTCTAATTATGCCTGTAACTACAGAATTTGCATATGACGGCTCCTTAACTGTTAGATTTTTAGAAGGGTATATAAACATGAAAATTGGAGATTAGAGCAAAGGAAAATCATTTTATAAACTGATGAATCAAAATTTTAAATGATTGGTTCAAAGAGACTAGGATTTATTCACTGAAGATTTTATGTTGGAATGAAAACTGATTGTCTTATGCCTGCAACATACAGGCGGTAATGTCTTCCAAAATGATAATGTTTCAAAAAACTCAGGAAGATTATTGTGTGATCTCCATAGTCACCAGACCAGTCTCCTATTGAAAATTTCCTAGATAAATTAAATTGAAGAACCAAAGATGTCTACTGCAAAACATTGAATAATTGTAGTTATAGTTGCCATCTTTCCTCTTTTACCTAGACACTGTTTTTTTTTTCAAAGCTTTAACTTTTAGGGCCGTGTGGCGGATTTTTTTATAACCACAGTATAAAGAAAGTTATTATTAACACAAATGTAGATTTTACATTAATATAATCAATGGATTAATAATAGAAATAAACTGAAACTAGAAACTGCATCTTAAATTTTTAAGAGTAAATTTACTTCCCAGGAATTTTAAAACTCCTAAATAGTGGTAAACAAACTTAAACATATGAGTGACCAAAATTTATTTTTATTCTTGATATAACTTTTAAAATTAGCCAACCGTAAAAAGAAATTTGGTTATCTTATCTGTTGATTCAAGTCTCAGAATTGAAATAAGGAATGTAGATTGAAAAAATTATATTTCAATTTGAAAAAAATTTAATGTTTATGCAATGAATGAAACTTTCTAATTATTTCTTATACGACAATGCATAAAATCTTTTGTTTATGATCAGTGAAGTAAATAAAACGAGATTGGGACAAAATAATGTTAGATAATCTGTACGAGTAACTTAAATTAACCTAATATGAGTTTCTACTTTAAGTCTCTGGGGCTATAAACTAATTGCCCGGGGTTTTAGTTTGCCATTTCTAATTTTCTTAAAGTGTCTTATTATGGTTACCCAAATTGTGGCAATATTGAAACGAGACTTGGCATTAAAAGTGTGCAAGATGATAATTTGAAAAAAAACTGCTCGGAAGAATGTCTAGAACCTGCGAAGCTGTTTAGGGTGAAAAGTGGTTACATTGAGGAAAATAACTTGTTATGATTTAATATTGCCTATACTTCTGAAAGCTAGGTAAACAATTTTTTAAACTTACCGACGGTAGTCTTATATCTATTTTGTTCTAATCTCAAGATTTAACTTGATTTTTTCAAGGAAAACCATTTTAGGGTACCTCTAATATAAAAGTTAAACAAGTAGAATATAAAAGTTAAACAAGTGATTGGTGTATGGCAATGCAATGATAGTGCTGTAAGGGCCTGACAGTACAAATACTTTAATATAGTCAGACAGTATGATACTATAATAAGCCTAGCAATAAAATAAAATAATACAATTTTGCTGTAATGTTACAAAAAGATACAGACTTGTATTTTGCAAGAAACTGTATAAAGCATGGCTGAATAGTAATTAATTATATTTTTCATTCCTTTAAGTAACTTTTGAAGTGATAAAAAATTTACTTAAACCATTGCAGGAATAATTCACCTATTTTAAGTAGCTGGGACTCTGACACCAACAGCAGTTCTGAAAGCGACAGGGAATATCCATTAAACAAGTTAAGGTGAATATATTTTGTGTCCTGAATATATAATTATTAATACTAGGGAATAGATATAATACTGGGGAAATGTTCAATATATCCTTGTATATTTATTTTGATAAAAATTGATTCAATTTCATATTTAATGTAATATATTGTGTCATCGTTATCTTTTGTAGTTATCATGTAATTTGTATTCATATTCAATTTATAAGTTTAAACTTTGTTAAGCCATTAATTTCTTATCGTTACCAATAGATTACCTGTAATGTAACGATAAATGTGTGTGTGTGTAAATAAATAAATATTGAAAAAATGTTAATGGAAATAATTATAATGAAAAATACATACCACCAAAGTAGTTTTTAGAAAGCTATAAATAGTAGTTTTCATGAAGAAAGCCATGGTTTTAATTCAGCCAACCATTTCTTTTATTTTAGATGAATGTTACATTTAATTGGTCCCTAATATATATTTTTATAGATCCCTATAAATTTTTATTTAATGACTTAATTAAGTTAATGGTACGATTTAATTGACTTATCTTTTTTATGACGAAAAAGCCCAATTCTCCCAATTTTTAAATTATTGGACAGATTTTACAAAAATTGTTGAAGTAGGTTGATATAATAAAAACTTGTGTTCTCCGGCATGCATTCTCTGACCCTTTTTGCTACTCACGGGATGCACATCACAAGATAACCGTATATTAATTTCTCCATACTTTGTAAGAAAATAGGAAAAATTAAGGTAGTTGTTGTGTAAAATGTGTTGTCGATGAAATTTGCTGAATTTTTGATATATTATTCAAACTATAAACATCTTACATACTTTAAAATGAAAAAAATTATTATTATTGTTTAGTTTGGTAAAAATCGCTCTCAAAATTTGTACAATTAACGTTATAGGAAAAGTAGTTATTTCACTACACTTAATTTTTCTAAGAATGCTTCTAGCGAATTGTCTAAAAAACTAAGTCAATATAAAATGTAATATTAACAGTTTGAAAAAAAAAATATTTACCCTTTGGTTTTGGTAAAAATCACTTTCAAAAATTGTACAATTAAGATTACAGGAAAACTAGGTATTTCACCACACTTCATTATATTTCAAAAAATGCAAAAATGTTTGTTTTGTCCAAACTTAAAATGATGTAATATTAACAGTTTGGAAGAAAAATAATTTTCAATAAAAAATTTTGTTTTAATTTTTGGATCTCAGTGTCACACGACAACTACCTTAGCTTTTGTGCAGTGTGTTTTATTATGTATATTTCGACCTCCATGAACACGTTCAGTGTGGAGGTTGACACATTATTGACATAAGTAGTCTATTCTGTGTGTTTGACGTTGACATATTTTTTAAGGTTAAAAATATGTTACAATTTTTTCGTTTAAAAGTGAATTTAAAGTGTAAAGAAGTTGAAGAAAAAAATTCAATCGACTTAAAGTTTTTTTCTATTAGTGTAGGTGCTGCATAGCACGTCTCAAATTACCTGTCGCACTGAACGTGTTAAACTTGGAGATTCAGGTAATCATTAATAACATAACTAAATTTTGAAGAAAAAAATATAATCACCTCCGTTCCAAAATTATAATGACATATTGTATTCATTCCAGACAAATTATTCAGCCATTAGAAATGAAGGCTCATGTGACAAATGGAATTCTTATGGCTATTTGTGGAAACCACATGTATCCTGTTATTAAGCAGGTCGGATCCAAACAACACTATGTGAAATGGAATGAAGATGGTTTGTTTTTATTAAAAAACAAATTTTATACGACAATACTGCACAAGTAGAATTTGTTTTAGGTTAATGCTGTGGGACAATATATAGTAATAGATTTCTAATTAGCTTTCTAATAAAAGAGATCAACATCTTAAATTGTTCCTGTTCATTTTTAGGGTTCCACAAAATATCAATTTATTTTTATTGGTTAGAAAATATTTTTAATATATTTTTAATTTGGTCCAATCTGTCTGACGATTGCCTCTAATTTGGCTCATACTGATGTTATCGAATCCACTTACGCGTGATTTAAAGCATCGAATTGCACTTTTTGTGCACACTTATGTTCTAAAATATTATCTCTTTTCTTTTTTATAGGAATAAGCAAAATGAATATTGCAAAAAAATGTAAGGAATCTAAGAAAAACCACAAGTATTTAACCAGCAGATGTGATTACGAAAATAAGTGAGTAAAAGAAATATGTACTTTTTACGTCTTTTATATGAATTCCATGATGTTCATTTAGCAGCAACAGCATTTGGAGGAACCATCAAAGCTTTTGTAATAATGTGTACATGTGGAAGAAATTTATTTGAGCTCAGAAAATTTTAATCTCTTCCTTCAGACTTGAAGCTAAAATGTAAATCTCACAGGCGAGATTTTAGGCAAGTAACAAACATACAAGTACAAAATTCAAAATTAGGGAAATAGTGAAAAACTATAAAAACTCACTACTGTATATATTATATTATTTATTAAAAATATTCCAGCAATTATTCTTAATAGCCAATTATAAAATGACAAGAATCTATGAAAAACCAAATATGATGATATAAACATGTCTGTACCACATTGTATGCATAGTTAAGTGTACTTTGCCATCTTAATGTATCAAATGTATTCGAGGTGTGGCTACAAAATAATAATATTGGTGCTTCTGCAGAAGAACTACGCATGTGCTAAAGTAGTACAACTGCCAGCCGTATAGAGTGAAATCTTCTCTTTCGATTGCCACGCCTCCTGTGTTTGTAGACATATTACATATTATACTTCGTTTGTATAAGATCTGTTTTTTATCCAAAAAATATGTGTTTTAGTAGAGCAACAAATTGTCGTGAAATTTCATATGAAAATTGCAAAAACCGCTACTGAAACTTATATTTTATTAAAATGATTATATGGCAATGAATGTTTATAACGTGTGTGGGTATTTAAGGATTTAAGGATTTCCAAAAGGTCGAGAAGAGTTGACGATGATGCACAGCTGGGTCTCACTTCCATGTCAAAAATGGATTAAAAATATCAAAGAAGCTCACGGAAATGTTTGTACTGGTACTTTCATGGACATTGAAAATGACCCAAACTTCTTGGGAAGAGTAACATATGATAAGTCTTGCTTTTTTACTTATGATCCAGAAACTAACCATCAATATACGCATTAGAAGAGCCCAACTTCACCGAGAACTAAAAAAGTTTGAATAAGCGAATCAAAATTCAAAGCGATTATGATTTTTTTTTTTTCAATATTCATAAGATTGTGTATCTTCACTGGATTCCTGCAGGTCAAACTGTTAATCAACATTACTATATTAAGGCACTTGCCCAACTCCGTGAAAAAATAAGAAAACAACTACCCAAATTGTGAAGGAACAAGTCATGGGTTCTTCTTTATGACAGAGCACCAACTCACATTGCATTGTATGTCAAGAGGTTTTTAACTAATTATAACATCTCATGATTAGACCAATTGCCTTATTTGCCTGACATCGCACTATGTGACTTATCTGCGTTTCCCAAAGTCAAATCTGCATGATAAGGATCAAGATTTAAGACCGTTAAAGCTCTGAAAGGAAAAGAAAAAGCTTCCAACACTATTTAGAACAATGGAAATTTGCATGGAGCATTATAGGGATATGGGCAGGGTATATATTGAAGGGATTAATAAATAAGTATGTATAAATTTTAAATAAAATGTTTTACACCGTTACAAAGTAACTTACATACATAATGTTTACAAAATAACAAGACTTGTTATTTATAGCCACACTTCGTATTGGAGCAATTTTTTCACATTTCATTTCAGTGTGTCATATGTAAAATTGCACATTTTTTTAAAATATGTTCTTCCATTTGTATCTTTTTTTATTATTTTAAGAGGCAGGTATATGCCAGGTGAAATATCAAAGAACGCGTGGCTACCTCAAAGTGGGAGGAGATCGCGTGGCGTTCGTATAACTTTTTGAAACAGTCGGGTATAGTTTGTTTCAAAATATGTTATATAGGACTGTAATTCGTTATTACCAAATATGTATCGCACGAGGTTTATGAAAGTACATTTCAAAAACAAGTTTTCAAACAAAATGATCACTGTGTAAACTATTTTAAAAACTATCTATGAAGAGATACGTGTATGTTTAGCGAGTTTTTTTTTTATTATTAATATGTTACTAATAGAGACATATATGTATATCTATACGTATAAGAAAATCGTAAGGAAGCCATGTTTGCATATCGAATATTTTTTAAATAAGGCACAGTCGCCTAACAAGGTCCACATTTCACAAAATGTTTATAAAATCAGGGAATTGTGTAATTAATGAAAACTACCATCAGTATGGAAGACATTGTTTAATTATGGTTTTAATATTGAAAAAAATCACCACATTTTGATGCATTTTTGTATTAAAAAGGCACCTTAAAAACCACAAATATCGATCTTGTTAGGAACCTTGTTTCGTAAAAAGTTTCTATCACACAGCTATGTACATTAAGTAAAATCAAAGTTTATAATTCTTATACGCCAAATAATGGTTTATAAATTTTAGTTTAAATTTAAATTAAAGTCTTAGCAAAATAATTTAGCAAAAATAATTATGGGTCTTTTTAGATCTATTAAAAATGAAATTTGTAATAAAATAAACAATGTTATAAAATGAAAATGGACCTTATTTTCTCTTTTACCGCTAACTAATAAGTAAAAAATAAACACACAATTAATTATTTTCTTATTTTATTTGTTGCGGGTAATCTGTAATTTGAATCAGTCATAAATTTTTAATAACAATTTACCTTAGGTCTTATTAGGAGTATTAGAAAAACACTTAAACAAATTTTGTTAATAAAGAAACTAAATTCTCTTTTGCCTTTAAACAATAATCTATAAAAAATAACAAAAATACATTAATATAACTAGAATTTTACAGCTATGAAAAAATGTTAAGGGAAAACCGACACTTATTAATCACAAAAATCAACGAATTTTTCCGTCTAAATTCTTACTCGCACTTAGGACACATGAAATCTCCCATCTTCTCTCTGTCTTTATATTCTCCATGATTACAAGCTTGGCATTCTGTGTGTTCTATCTTGCAACCTTGGTAGTACCACACCTCACCCTTTGCTTTCTGTTTGATATTCTTTCCTTTGAATGGATTTCTACTTTTTAACTGCTCTTTGACTTTTTCGTCGTATATACTAATAATACGACGAAAAAGTCAACTTTGAGGTTCTTCCTTTTTTATTTCCTAGAATTTTTTTAGCCTTATCTTTAAGAGCATTAAACAAAATTTTAGTATACCATTGTATACCATTGGCCATTGCAAAATTTAGAGTCTGAGTTAGTTCTTGAAAAAACGTTTTTACAGTTAATGTTCTTATAATTTTGATAAGGTAGGTTTTTCTTCAGAATCAAATATTTATTTCCTTGGGTGTTGGTGTTGGTTTATGTCATCTTTGTGACGAGGATCTAAAGTTACTAAATTTTGAAAAATCAAAGTTTTTTGGCCCTAAAAAGAGGTATAAATATCAATAATTCTGGAGCGATGTTGATATTGATTTGAGAGAGAATACTTTACATGCTACAGATATTGCCGATACTGATGTGTTTATTCAATACTCTTAGTAAGGCCCAATCTTTCTTATGATACGACAAGCGGGCTTTATTAGGACATTTCTGCGTTACAGTAAAAGCATTGTTAAGAAACAAAATGGTATAAAATAGTGAAACTTATTTGGCATTCAATGTTTTGAAATTTAAATAAAAAGGTCTAATAGAAGAAACGTAAAAATGTTGACTATTTTCACCAAAATTTTTAAAAAAGTTTATCGTTTAGATTATTATACTCAGTCATTAACAAATTGCTTTTTTTTTTGGGGGTTGCACTTTTTATTAATGTTTTCACATAATTGCCCAAAATTTTTATTTATTTAGACAATTTTAAGTGTTTGTCTACTTAGGAGTCAGACCTTGTTGGGCGACAGTACCTTAAATACTTTTTATAATGCTTTTTATTTTTAATTGTATTTATGAAAGTGGTTAGTAAATGAGTAAGTGAGTGGGTTATTTGTCATTAAATAGATTTCCACATCACCTTGATACTATGTAAAGGATGCGTCCCCATTATTTTACATGGCAGATCCCCAAAGGCCTAAACCATGAAACCCCCACCCCTTCCCGTGCAAAAAATATCTTACAAAATTTGCTTGAAAAGTTCGCTAAAACAAAAATAGAAATTTGACCAGACACAAAATGAAAATGACTATTTGGAACGTTAGAAGAATACAAAGCATTAAAATGAGTATAAATAATTTAAAAAATTAATTTCGACTCTTTATCTTGCTTGATAGTCTTATAATTAGGGATGCATTGATATGCACTTATGCCGATACCGATATTTCTAAAAAAGTATCGACGATACCGATGCAGATACTACAGGCTTCAAAAGGTGTAAAAGGTAAAAAGTTGTGGGTTTAGCGTAGAAAATGTAGAAACAGATAACATTACTTACATGTATAATATTTATATATGTAATTTTAAATTTAGAATGTTAACTAACGAAATTCGGAAATTGTAATTTAACAAAATATTAGTTATTTTTTGAAAATAGTAATTAAATAAAATATCAATTTAATAACAGTTCAGATTAGAAATTAATAATTAAAATTCACATTTATAAGATTTTTATTTAGAAAATGCAAAATCCTTAAATTATTAGGTAAAAGCCGATTTCGTAAGTCTTGAATTAATTCCACTTTAGCTGTCAGTGACATTGGTAGAATGACTGCTACTTTCATGTTCTCTTCTTGGTCACATTTTACCATAAAAGTATCACAGTCACGACTCAAAAAATCTGCCAAACATATTTCTGTGCCTTTCTTAAACATAACGTTTGGTGTGTATGGCGTAAGATTAAAAATTATCCGTTGCAATCTTGTTGCAGCTGATTGTATATTTTACTTGAAGATTGTTTCGGGTGATTTGTGATCCAATTCCACTATTAGATATTTACCTTACACATACTCATGAACCTTTTTGCATTCGACTAATATGGCGAGTGTCTCAATCTCAGGATAATTCTGTTCATATTTGGTCAACGCCTTTGCGCCATAAGGTTGACCTTCTTGAAGAAGTGCCGCCCCAATGTTTTTTGAGCTTGCGTCCACTTTTGAAGTTATGGGTTTGTTTACGTCATATAATCTTAGTACTGGTGGATTTAATAGTACTTGTTTTATTTTTCCAAAATGCTTGTTTATGATGGGTTTCCTAGGTGAAACTTGTATTCTTATGTAATAATTTTCTTAATAGATGCATTAGGTCCGACATGTTTGGAATAAAGTTATTTAAGTTATCATTCCTAAGAATCTTTGTAACTCTTTTTTATTTGTCAGTGTTTTCATTACTTGTATGGCTTGTAGCTCTGCTTTTAAGCCTTGGGCTGAAACAATGTGTCCTGAGAATTTTAATTTCTTTGCTTCAAAGATACACTTGTTTTTATCCAGTTTAAGGCCTGGTGTTTCCAATACTTCAATGACTTCGCTTACTGTTCCACGTAACTCCTCTCTAGTTTTTACGTGTATGTAAATTTCTTGAAATATTTCAGGTGCTGAGGATACGCCGAAAGGTGCTGAGGATACGCTTAAAAGAATATCTTCCCCACGGTGTTCTTTTTGACAACTTAATTTGCTAGAATCCTTTTGTGCAATTTGATAATGCAAAAATTTGTGATCCTTTTATGTTTGCTGTTATCTCTTCTATTGTAGTGAGAGGATAGTGTTGCCTCAAATTGTTTTTGTTCAGGTCTGATGGACCTATGCACATGCTTAATTTACCTTTTTGTCTGACGACTACCATGGGACTCACTGAGGGTGTAGACTCTGTTTCAGGTTTGATCCTGTCAAGTTCTTGCTTAACTTCATCTATTATTGCGTGGGGAATTCTCCTTGAAGATTTTATCTCAAATCTAGGGTTCTTTATTAGATATATATTATATTTATACTCTTTATAACAACCTAACTCTTCAAATATATCGTCTGTCGATTGACTTTCTTTCAAAGTTTTTACTCTTACCACAAGTCCCAGTCTTTCGCAGGATTGGAGTAAATTTTTCCTTCACTACTTTGAATAAATAAGGTTGTTGCTTCTTTGCTTTTTAATTTACACTGTAGTTTTACCTTACCCGCCATTTACAGACGATGTATCAACTTATTAAATTTTTTGTACGACTCAGTTTTAAACTAGATATCGCCAGTATATTAGTATCAGATGCTTATTATGTTCAAAAATATTTTAATTTCAGTTTATTACTTGTTCAAATATAGATTTTTGCTAGATTGAAGTTTTTCGAAACTTTTCAGAGCGATATGTGTTTCCTCTTTTTAGACATTTTCTTATAAAAAAGTTTCTTAGGACGAAATTATAAAAACCTAAAACATAAACACAAAATTAACGTTTGTTTATAAAGCCTCACCATCTCAATAATTTATCAATAATAAGGCTGTATTTAAAATTAGCCAAACCACTAATTCCTTTTTTAATTATTTAGAAAAAATTGATAGAGCACTTAAAAGAATCTGTAGCGACTTTTTATAAATTAAATCTGTTGTAATGGATAACACTATAAAATAGCGCGATTAAAAATGTCAGCAGCGCAAGTTAATAGATGAAATTAATATTTTATTGATTAAATAAAAATATCAGCATTGCAATTTAATAAATCAAATTAAAATATGTTTGATGATACTAATCAATGATACTAAACAATGTGCTTTTGCAAACAGGTGTCAAACCAATTAAATCCATGTTTCCAACTGCATTGATGCCAAAAAAATTAATATACTATTTGATCTTTAACTTGTACGTAGGTAAATTTTAGTTTCTTTATTATTTGCCTAAAATAACCAATGTTTACTTATATATATATAAAATAAATATCCAAGTTTTATAAAAAAACATCAACACAGAATCAAAATATATTAACTAAACCAAATAATAGCCATTCAATAATCAATGAATATGTGATATTAATTCAATTCTGTAAAAAAATTCAAATTCACCAAACTATTTGTAATATCAGTTAAATCACAATCAAATTTTATATAGATTTATGCAGCACATAAGACTTTTTTTATACGTCATTTAAAAAACAAAACGAAGCTTGTTTTATTTTATGCAACATTATATGACTATATGATTAGTTTTAATTTATTTAGGTCCTGGCTAATTATTAGTTTTAATCTAAACAGAAAGTACTAAAGAATATTTTATGTTTTACACGCGTAACAGCCGTACATAAAAAAATGTGCATCAATACTTTTCTCCTATTCCAACAGAAATTATACTGAATAAAAAGTCTATTATTAAAAAAACAAATGTAAATTATATTTTTTTTTGTTACAACTGTAGAGATCAGTTTTACAATTAAAATTATTCATTTAGTATTTTCGGCTGTTTCAACTTCTATTTATTTTAAAATTAAACTCTGTAGATTTTATTTTCTGAAAACACGAAATATTTTTTTCGACACCCCCGCAAATCCCTGCGAGGGACTATTTTCTTGAAAAAACATTTATCCTCATTCATTCCGAATTTCAAGTCAGCAGTTCATATTTTTAATAAACGCAAAATATAAATTTTTAACGCCCACGCAAACTCGAATACCGATCGATGAAGGAAAAATTTTTTTTATTTTTCATGCTTTTTTCTTTTTGTGAGAATGAAAGATCTTTCCCCCGTAAAAAGTATTTTTGACTACGACCCTGATGACAAGTTATCGCCAGACGAACATACAGTCAAATAATCAGACAAACAGACAAAAATGCTAAAAACTATTTTTGTGGATACAAGATACAGACATGTACATGCAACTACTTTTTTTAAAAAAATTTCATGTAGAGATTATTTTCTGGTTACTGTTTTATTATATGTATTTATATACATATGTATGTATATATATATATATATATATATATATATATATATATATATATACATATATATATATATACATGTGTGTATATATATATATATATATATATGTTTGAGTATTGTAAGACGACAGTTACCCAACATATCTGAGTTGTGTTTATACAACGTGAAAACAATTAAATAATGTTCACATGTTGAACTTGCTGTGTCAGTTATCAGACGCAAATCTCATAAAATAATGTTTCAGCTCTTATGAAATTCAAGTTCCGTGGGAAGAAAACCTAAAACCAGTTAGTTTGTTATATTTGACTAAGTGCTTTGTCCCGAAATTATGAATAGAGGAGGGAACTTGACAACTTGTAGGTCTATTATTATTTTCAATGCCATATCCTAAATAGTTTGCGGTTTTACTGTTTACGCTCTGGTCAAAGGGATTGTATTTATTGCTACTAACAGAAGTGCATGATACTTTTAATAAATGAATAACATTTTAATTTGTATCTTTGATTTTTCCAGTCTATTACTGTCGAGTGCTTTTCAGAATTGTACGTAATACTGGACAACTTTTGTTCAGACATCTTATAAACGGATGATAAATACTTTTAAATTAATACCTTTAAACATGTGTATGTATATAATAACAATCAATCTGATAATGAAATTTGACCATAATCTTTATGTTCCAGTAACTATTCTATCGAATTGTCTTCATCATCCGAGTCTAATACTGTTGGAAAACCTTTTCACAAAACACGAAGGTGAGTTAATGTTTCATTTTATTTGTAAATTTCTTAAGAATCCCTTTGTTTCTTAACAATTACTTGTCACACTTGGTTTAAAAGACAAGCAATATATTCACCATTCATGGTAGATCCCTTAAGTGGGTAATCTATGAGAAGAATCCCCCCTCACAATTCAGAAAATTTTGACCACAAGTTTTAATTCAGAATTTTCCACTTTGAACTTCGCTAGCAGCCTTTTTCCGTTTTCAATCCACTCCACTGACTCCTGTTTAGATTTACAGTCATAGTATCGAATTTTATCTGTGGTTATAATTCATTATCTTCCATCCTAATGAACCCATTCAAACCGTGGTAATCCAAAATATTAGAATATTAGAGTTATAAAATTTACTTATATTGGATGTATGTATCTGTCAATGTTGTCTACCCCCTCAATATAAACTCTTCAATATAAATTAGCTTTAAAATATATTTACATGCTATGAATTATTTTTGTTATAGAATTTTTTATTATTATAGGTATTCTACAGAAAAAATGATGTCAAAATGCAAATGTAGAAATGAAAGTAAGTATAAAAATTCATCTGTGTTACTATATTTCCTATTATCAGCCGGTCATGAACCTCCTTTCATCTCATAAACCAGGAGGTTGGCAAAAATGGGCCTGAGATTACATATAGAATATAATTTTTAAAGAAGCTGTTATTTTTGTGAACATACAAAAACATATAATTTAGTGATTGTCAATCAAGAAAGACCAAAAAATAAAATATAATTTGCAACCATTATCGCATATATTTTTAATAAATCAAGAAATCTTAATTAGAAATAAAAATAACCATTAAAATCTAAAGAAGTATGTGTTTTTTAGAAGTGATTACGAAAGATTATCAGTACCGATTGGTTTTTTAATTTGTGATCATTTATGGTCATTGACATTCATTAAAGCTATTGACAAAATGAATGCCTTCTTCAGTCTTCAAGATTTCTGTTTTCAACGACCTCGACGATATTACATCTGTGCATAGAGTGATTAACGAGATACAATCATCATCTTGCTGTTTTAAACAGTTCTGTGAAAGCGCAGCATTTGCAAACTTTTAAGGACAAATATGAGATTTAGCTGATCTCTTCGTTTTATGATTTAGACCTAAGTCTTCCCACATCACTACTAATCATTATTAAATATTTTCTAACCATAATTCTATAGTTCTTTGGACTTTTCTATGGACAGATCTAATAGATCGTAAATTAATAAATTAACAATTTCAAACACTTCTGCAAACTTTTGGCTGTATTATTTCCATTATAATAAAACCTTAAAATTAAACCTAGTATAAAACCTTAATGTCCAGAATCTATATATGAATTGATTTGATTCTGGAACTATACATCGCTTACATATTACTAAGGCACCAATCATACAAATTTAGATGTCTCTTTACGTAGAGATTAATATTCAAATATAATAACTCCAGGTGACAAACTACCAACATTCTGAATTATAATCACACAGACCGATAATGAATAACTCAAATTATTTGTATGGGTCATATTAATACTAAAAGTATGAACTTATTTTGGATATAAATTCTAATTTAAAAATAGTAGCTCTTTAGAGAAAACAGGGGTAGAAAACTTTATATATTGAATCTGTGTTCTACCTGACAGGACACATTTGTATACCACTAGGATGCAGCTTATGCAATCTATTCCCGTAACGTCCCACCTCATACAAAATTAACAGAGCTTGTGCAATCTATTGATTTTTAAGGTTTCTTGAAAGAAAAAAAGTGGTGCCCTTATAAGATCACTCTTGTCTCTGTCCATCTGTCTGCCACTGCCTTATGTTTAGAAACCATTTGAGGTAGAAACTAAAGGGATGTTAAAATATAATTTAATGTTAAACACTCAAAAATATTCATATTGAAATTTTAGAGATGCTAAATCAAATAACTGTAAATATTTTATTATTTTATATGTTGTTTGGAGTAACATTTGAAAGTGCATATAAGCACTTCTTCAAATTAATTGCTCTGAAGCGGCCATACTGCTGTGTAAATTCAAACAAATTGAAAATGGACTAAGTCAACAGGATATTTCACTGCGTCAGTTTATCTGTCAAATAGTAACAGAGTGCATGTTGTTTTTTATTTGAGAGCAAACATGAATGACAGTAAAGTTGCAGAATTTGATGAGGTGTTTGCACATTGTCATGCTATATATGAGATTCCAGATTGGATAATTAGAGCAATAAAATTCAGAAGAAATAAGCAAGGCAAGAAATATACAATATGTTTATTAAGAATTTTTCAAACAAAAATGATAATAATTAAGCAGTAGATATATTGTGTTATTGTTTTAAATTACATATTTTGCCAAAATTGTCCTCTTTCTGGGCTAACAAAATAATCTGCTTGTTTATTACTTACAACTGCAGCATTGCTTGACGAATTATTATCATCACTTTGAATGTTTAGTAATAGATGGGTGAGTGATAATTTCTTTTGCTAAGTAAATTAGCTGGCACAAAATGTACTTGAACAATATTTTTTGTAAAGGGAATTTGAACACTTATTGGATGGTAAACAGTTCTCTACTTCACAATTAAATGAAACTACGTGATGTAATATTATTTCTACTTTATTTAATTTCTTTACCACGACCTAGGTTTCGTTGTATTACAACATCTTCAGGTGGGATATTAGCAAAGAATTTTTTTTTTTTAATCTTTGCTAATATCCCACCTGAAGATGTTGTAATACAACGAAACCTAGGTCGTGGTAAAGAAATTAAAGAAAGTAGAAATAATACATCACGTAGTTTCATTTAATTGTGAATAATGAATTTCTACAAAATTAACGCCAAATATATTCAATAGTTCTCTACTTATTGGCCAATCCTCCACTTTGTAGAAGGATAATTTTAAATTTCTCACTTCTCACTTAAGTAATTGCTAGCATAAATTCGTTGTATAAAATCCCAAACGCTTTTTCTCCAACAGAAGAAAAAGACAGTGGTTGTTTGTTATTTGTTATGGGAATTTTGCAGATTTCTGTAAAAATCACTATTTTCTTAAATTTATGAGTCGAAGCTTTTCCATACAATCCTATGTCGATATGTATAACAATAATTTGAATTACATGTCACTACAAGAACTAAAGAAAAATAATTTTTATAATTATAATGTAATGGGCTTTTGTGTTTTGGTTTGATTCTTTCTATATGTTTGCCAATTACGATACCCAAGCAATTGGGAAAATTTACTTTGGTGTAAAAATAATAATTAACTAGACTTGTTCTTGAAGTTCAAGTGTGTAAATTCAAATATGAAGTTCTA
The DNA here is from genome assembly GCA_039881145.1 of Druceiella hillmani. Taxonomy (NCBI): domain Eukaryota; kingdom Metazoa; phylum Arthropoda; class Insecta; order Lepidoptera; family Hepialidae; genus Druceiella; species Druceiella hillmani. Next base: position 1,964,434 of record JAYKKI010000074.1, read on the forward strand.
GTATCTTTTGAGGATTTCATATATCGCTTGACACGTCTCCCACAATAGTACAAATTGTTGAAAGCCCATGTTCTTAAGAGTGATATAAATTTGTAAGACAGCAAGCCTCTGAGAATTACCTGAAAAATAAAATCATTTTATTTTTAGTTTTATAAAATAAAATGAAGTCTACCTTTTTCTATGCATAAAGACCAACATGCAAAAAGATATACAAAATATAGGGCGTAAAAAACTAATGTGCTGAAGACACCAGATAGTGCTATTTAAAGCACAGATAGACAGTAAGTATGCTATGAATTAAGTAATCAAAGGCCAGCTGACGGTTTGGTTGCATAAATTGTTTTGTAATTTCATAATAAAACAACCAGGCTAGGTATTCCCTTTGATACCATATACTATATCTGCTCCTTATTCTTATCTGGCTCTGTTTTTTCCTTCGCTTGTACCTTTTATCTACTACTAATTTTGGTACACATAATACTTTTCAGGTTTGGTCCCCTTTATAAAAGTTTGAGCTGTGTGTTAATGTATCAATCAGTTTATTTCTTCTTCTACATTATATTTCCAGCAATACAAATAAAAAAACTTAAAGATTTGTAATCATGAACACGATATACAACAAGCACTAAAAAGTGGGTGGGGTACATTATCATATCGAAAATATAAGCGATCTATTTCAATTTTTATCATGCTTATCCGAGACCAAACCTGGTTATACTGAGCCCTAAATATCTAAAAAGAAGAAGGAATTGGAACTGGTAAAAATCAGACTAATAAAAATATAATACTCCTTGATAGAATGCATAAAAAGGACGATTTCTATTGAAAATAACCGTGATCAATGTTTTTTACATCATTGTTAAGTAATTTTAAGAGAATACTTGATCACAATATTGATGTAAAACATGAAATGATTGGTCAAATTGTATTGATGATTTCTTCATACAGACTCTAATTTAATTAATAGCACTCTTACCCACAATATCAGGGTTATTTTACTTCAATAAATCAAACAATTCAAGAATGGGCTAGTCACCAGTAATGCCTGAACTACTATCAGTGGATGTATCACTTATCTACAAGAAGTTGTTTCCAGATAATAATGACATTGTTTAAGCACTGTATTTGCAGTGTACTTGCGTGATTTTAATTAAGTTAAAAAGTAATTATGATTTTTTTTTGAGTGTTGTTATAAATAGTATTTCTTCACAAGAAATTGTAATCTTTCATAAAATTGTTTTCTTTTTAATTTAGGTAATATTAAAACCTTTTAATGTTTATAATCTTTTATTTTTTAAAAAAAAGTTCAATGACTTGTATAAAACAAAGCGTTAATTATACTATATATACAATAATAGCACCAAAAAATGTTATTTTATTAGAGTTGATTGTGAAATTGAATGGGCAACATTAGAGCAACAATAGTATATGGGCAGCGCTTCAGCCGGACTATAATCATGCTTTGCTGTGACTAATTTGAAGGCGTTATAAGGATCATAGCTCTAAAGATATTGGCGAAAATGGCCACAAAAGAAACCCTTTTCTCTGAAACTGCCAGCTCTTCACTCTCGTGAACATTCACGTGAATTTCTGTATATTGTGTACAGCCTCTGTGTAGTTTATTTTTGGTGTGTCCATATGCAATATTCATTTTAGAAATTGTTCAATTTAAGGGAATCTGATTAAGTGAATAAAAATGTGATTTTTAGAAATGTTTTATATGAAAAATTAATTCAATAGTTTTGATCACGTACAATTTATTTACCTATTTAAATATACAAACATGTATATAATATATTGAAATATTATGCAAATGTTTGTATATTTAAAATATATATACTTGTTGACATGACCACAATTGTTGAACAATCTCTTCACTCTAATGGACATCACCCATATTGGGCTAATTTTTTTTGTCGGCCAACAAAAAAAGCTTTGTTTTTATAGAACAGACCAATATTAACATTTTTCATTATGACCTTAAAGCTCTAAGTCAATTATCCGAAATGATATTCTAATTCCAAAGTTTTGTATTGACTTGTATTGGCAGAAACATCCTAATATAAAGTGGTAATGCAAAGTGTCTTTCGCTAGAAAGGGCTACAGGAACGCGCGGCACGTGCAGTTTCGTACTTCGTCCATGAGACTCTTGTAACATCGAACGGCTTCTCAGTTTTCTATAATTGTTTTTGTTTTCGTCACTTTTGTTATCGCTGTTTTTGTTACCATTATTTTTGTAAACCATCGTGAGTCATAAACCATGTGAAAATCGAAGGAGCTATAGATGGAATTCAAGAGAAGAACAATACTTGACTATTGCTCAGATTATTATCGAGGAACTGTTAGCGAGACAGGTAATAGGTATTATCGAGGAACTGTTAAGTTATTTGTCGACCATGTTGGCAAAGAGCTGATAGAACCTTTCAATGACGCGCTCGTGAGTTACATCAAGACCAGATGCCAGATGAACAACCCTTTGAAAAATCTAATTGGACCCACCCAACACTGAATTTACCTGAATATTTTCGTACTCCAAACTCAACTGTCAATTCCATTTTTCAGCATTGCCAGAATGCCACTAGACTTAGAGTACCTACAGATGTGATTATTCGTATGATTGAATGTTACAACCTATTGATACCAGATAATGCTTGCATGTGTAGTGAACACTTGGAACAAAACCTTTGGCAAATACTTCTTGTACAAGATAATCTCATAGAAGATTTTACGGCTTCCAAAATAGTTAGTGCTCTGAGTATGATTAAAAACAGACATTCTAAACTTTGAGGCATATGAACTCATAAATGCAAACGAATTTCACAGTTTCATGGGACTTACTCACGAACAGTTTTCCGATTTACTCGAAAACACTCCAAATCTAAACAACAACCGACAAAAGAAGACTGTACTGGCAGATGTATTGGCAAAACTTCGAACAGGAAATTCGAATGCCTGACTTGCGTTGCCTTTCAAAACAAGTAAATCCCGTTTTCAACAGATGTTAACTTCAGGACATGGCGCACTATTACATGATTTTGTTCCCTTGCATGTAGGGTATGACCACATGAATCGAGAAGAAGTGGCTCTGAGAAACTTATTCGTGCCTGAAACACTATTTGGCAATGTGGGGAGCCCTCTAGAAGAAAGATTCGTTATAATAATATGTGATGGTACATATATATACAACCAGAAGGACTCGACTAATTTCTCCAAAAAATTTCATACAGTATCAGTCATCTGACAAAGCCTTTTTTGTTCTCATGTTGTGACGGACATATTATTGAGGTGTCTGGACCACATGCAGTAAGAATTTCTGATGCGGCAATTATGAATTATATTGACAATAAAGACAGTGAATTTCACAGGTTTCTAAGACCCAGGGACGTATTTATTCTTAATCATGGTTTCAGAGATGCTGTACTTCCCCGACAATCGCATGGATATACGGTACATATGCCCGAAACAAGATATGCCAATGAACCACAACTTACGACGGAACAAGCCAACAAATCAAGACTTGTAACTATATGCCGCTGGGTTGTAAAAATGATAAATGGGCAATTTAAAAGAGATTTTTCATTACTCAGAATCGTTTTTAACAATCGTGCCTTACACCACATGATGGAATATCTTAAAATTGCTGCAGCCATAATTAACGCTTACCATCATATAATTATGGATAATATGCGGGCCCCAACAGTTTTAGGAATAGTTTGTAAGAGAATTAACGTATAACAATATATGAGGGGATCTCGTAAACAGATATAACTACAACAGAATACATATTCAGTTTCGGCTAATGACTGCGAATATGCTCGAGGTCGACACGTTCCTGTTGTGTGTAGTGTGGCAGAAGTAGATTTAATTTTGTTTGCCCTTGGTACTTATCAAATCAAACAGGCCTGGAGCTATTATGCGGAGCACCTGTTGCCAGGAGGTGCATTTATAATCGAACTCGGGTGTCAGATACCTGCTGAACATATTCAAGAACTAGAAGGAAGGGACCTTTACATACTGCGAGGTTGAATTCAGTCCCAACATGTTCGTTTACAAGCCTATAATGTATATATTGGCATAGATAGTGCTGTCAGAGGTCGACAAGCTATTGCACACTATTATTGCATCTGAAATATTGGCTGCTGTTCATATGTAATGCGCATTATATGGTACGTGGAGTACGCAAGGCATGAGCCTGTCATAAACATTCCTACCGAAGATTTAGAAGATATTATTGTGAGACGAGGTCAATTGTAATCACAGTTTGTTTAATAAAAAATCTTGGAATAAGCGAAATTTCGTATTTTTTATTTGGAAAGTTTAAAAATAAATGAAATGTTTTCAAACAACAACAACATACAACAAAATGACAAAAGTACATTAAAAACTATAAAATATAATAACAACAACACGCTAAAGATAATAACATTGTTTCAGGACATAATTCTGCTGCGTTTACCATTTTTACGTTCATGGCAATAAAATACTTTATGACTGAATATCACATCACAGAATTGATTTAGAGCTTGTTATAATGTTATGTTTTATAATAATAATAATAATATATTTTTATTAAGGTGATGTCCTTTGACTAGAAATACAAAAAAACAGTAATTTTCTCCATTGGTGATGATGAATATGTATTACTAAATACATATTCATCATTGAACTAAAAAAAGTTAAAAAACTAAACAACAAAACAAAAAAGGAGGTCTAGAAAGAAAAATTAATTTTTGACTCAAAATGTTCATTGTGGAAAACAATTATGGAAATTTTTTTTTCCAATTATTTTTATATTAATAAGGTAAAATAAAAATATGAACTGAAGTTAATTAGTTTTTAAATTTTGTACACCAATTCCAGGATTTTGAGAAAAAGAAGATTAAAGTTTACAATATAAAAAACCCATACTCAACTCGGAAAATTTTACCTTTTTTTGTTGTTTATATATTTTGTTTGTATTATTTACATATTGAAAATTCAACATGTATTGAAAAAACACTAATTCAGTTATATGATAGCAATGGATTCAAAACGACGTTGCCACTATAATTTTTTAGCGCCCATACTCTCAACACTCGTGTATCTGTTACTGTGAAACTTCTGTCCCGAAAGTCTTGAAACATATCTTTCCTTTCATATAAGAACTCCTTCTGTATGTGTTCTAGTTAAAATCTATTCGAAATTAATTATTTGATACTCAATACTTGTGTATGTGTTACCGTGAAACTTCTATCCCGAAAGTCTTGAAATATGTTTTCCATCATCTTTACTTCCTTTCAGATAAGAACTCATTCTCTGTGTCTTTACTGGTTAAAATCTATTTTGAAACTATTTACTTTAGGTACAGCCCAAATATAAAGCCAGGTAAAAACTATGAAGAAACTAGTCACTTCTCATAAATACGTAAACATCTATGTAGTGTAATAAACCTATTGTAATGCACAACATAGATGAACGACTTTTGTAGGTGCCGAGTCACCTGCTGATATCTTGTGAATTGTCAGATAAAAAGTCATTGGTAGACCTACCTCGAGAGGCTGCTCTGCTAACTAATATCTCCTTTCTTGATCAGCATGTGTTTCAGTAACATTTTTGATCCTTTTTTCTCTTGGCATATTTTAACTTACGAATTATTTATAGGATTAGACCAAAGTCACTCTGATTTTTTGTGGGACCAATTTTAGTAGGATGTGTACATTAAAGTGTTAAATATATATTTTATTTTCTCTTGATTATTGTCGGCCATCTGCATTGTGCTTAAAAATTCAAGCAAAGAGCACGAGGATTCTTTCCAAGTCTAGCAAACGGCCTGCACTCCAACACAGTTGAGAATTTTTTAATAATATTATTATGGAATATTTTTTGATAGTATTACTATTCATTAAAGAACAAAAATAAAATAAAATTTTTTAATACCTTCAGAATTAAGAATCCTTAACATTAAAAAAATTATTTTGTGTAGTTTTTTAATATCTGAAGACGAGATGTGACATTTTATATCAATTTATAATGCTACACTTTTTTAATAAAACGTTATTGAACGGAAAAATTAATATTTTGCGATCCTGAGATTTAATATGTTTGCATATATTATTTTCACAATAGGATATTTAATAAATAATTTTTTCTTTATGCAGGATGTTCAACACCAAGTCATAAATGGAAAAATGAATTGATGTTAGAAAAACAAAAGAATGAAAAGCTTATGCGGTAAGTTTGTTTTCAAAATATAATATTTAATCTTAAGAAAAATTGTACTCTAAGGAAATAGATTTTTTAAACATGGACAGGGCAAGTCAGAGTATATTGATATGGTGATTATAAATCCTTTTGCACAAAATAAATTATAAATAAAAAATTATTTCGCTACAAATACATTTTTTCTCTCTTCTACAAAATCAGTTTTCCTTTTCAAATCTGTATTCTTGACAGTAAAACATATATCATCATGTCCTTATGGACTAAAGGAATTGTGTGATCCAGTCGCACAATTTTTTTTCTCCGATCACGAGAAGGTTTATAGAAATGACTTAATTTATAATCTCAATAGACCACTGTTGTAGACTATTTGTGAACCAACCAAAAAGTTGATCTGTTAATAAGATTGGCAAATGACAAAAAAAAACCTTTCCAATATGTTGCATGCCAGATTTACCATAACCAGTATTGAATTATATTTTATTAATTTTTTTTTTAAATACTTAGACTTACTCATTTATCAAAGTTTATATTGGTAACCTCTTGTAAAAAATTGTAGTCTTTATTTTTAACAAAATAAGCTATCTGACTCGTCTTCAACAGTTCATTCCAATTAAAACTTAAATTTATGTTTGTTAAATGCTTTTCCTTCCATTACATAATTGTGGAAATATGTGCTGTCTTTACATCACTGAAATTTATTAAAGAAGGCGCATTAATTGTGAAATGTACCTTCTTTAATCAATTGCAAATGTAATTTGCACCTTCTTTAATCAATTGCAAATGTAACCTGCACCTTCTTTAATCAATTGCACTGACGGTGAAATTAATTAAAGAAGGTACAGGTGCACTGAGCCCAGGGATGACCAATATATTGTGAGTCAAGCTTTGCAAAATCGGAAGTCTACCTACAGAAACATCAAAAACAATCTCAAAGAAGTGAGAGGTGTAAGTGTTAGCCTATGTACTGTCAGGAAGTCTAGAAGTCTCCCCACTTCTGGAAATTGATATTTACTGCTGAAGACCGGCTAGGGTTCCTAAATTACTCCGTAGATACCGTATTGCAAAGTCGATGTTTACCCAAAATCGTGCGACATGGACCGATGTGGTGTGGGAGTAGGGTTTTATTTTCTGATGAAGCCAGAATCTCTTTATTTGGTGAGGACTGAAGTCACAAAGTGATCGAAAGAAAAAGTGTTAATGCAAACATATATTTCATATAGATTACACATTAGACGGATTTTGTTACATTTTTGTTACATTTTGCATAAGTTTAATTTTTTTAAGATCGTACGGAGGTAATTTTAGTTGGCAATGGTTATCTGAATGCACAACGATATATCAGCGCTCATGTACAACTACCACTAGTTGTTACAGGAGCTGCTGCTGTCTTCATGGATAATAATGTTCGAACACATTAAGCGGGCAAAGTAGATGCTTGTTATGTGGTTGTTTAAAATGGCAAGCACAAAGTTCTGACCTCATTCCTATTGAGCATCTATGGGACATTTTAAAATGGAATGTTAGAGCTGTATCTAGCTCCACAGGATATCCGAGAAATAAAAAAAATTATTAAGTCCGAATGTGGGTGTATTCCCCAAGTAATCATTAAAAACCTTTTCCAGTGCATCTCACGAAGCATTGCAGCAGTCATTTCAGCAAAAGCACGCCGCACTCTGTACTAATTTCCTTTGTTTTCTTTTATAACTTTATTAAATAAAGGATATTGCCATTTGAAAATCTCTCTTTTGTTGAAACAAGTAAGTTGAAGACAATACACAAAAAAAAAACAAATTGCAAAAGTCTAATTTACAAGCCTAAACCTTTTTTACTTTTCGTAAATAATAATTATTTCATTTATTGTATAAAATCTAATTTTTTGCAGTGGAGTATATAATAGACATACAAGAAATAAGGAAAAGGGCAAGAACTGATAAGATTTATAACAAAATTTAAAAAATGTCTTAATATAACAAAACCTAAGATCGATTGATTGTGTGAAATAAAATGAAATTGAACAAAGGCTAAAAATTTACATAAACAAAACATTAGTTTATTATATCAATGGTGTTAATACATTTATGTACAAGAATTCAAATTAAAAGTGAAATAAACGGGTTTTATATTTAATTGTTATATAATTATGTTCTAAAAATCATTTAGGTTGCTGGATAACCTTTTAGAGCTTAAGGGTCAGAAGTCTCCTGTGGGAAATGCTCGAGCACTGAAAGCTAAGATCACAAGTCAAAGGTGTGTATAAACTATTTGAATAAATGAACACTAATATATACTTTTTGTTTGTTTGAATTATTCTCAAAAATGTAATGTAATGATATTTTTGCTTTTCGTGTAATGTTTTAAATTTAAAATAAGTTTTATATTTGATAAAAAAGTGGATTATTGCTCTTTTTTTATTCAAGCCTCTCATGGCTGTTATAAAATAACAATGATTTTGCATCTTCTTATCATTCTCTGAAATTGTTTGTCAACTAAAACGAAATAGGATACCATCTATCGACCAATAGGAATAGTCTGCAATGTGTCCAGTTCCAATCCAAATAGTTCTTCTTTAGTTTTTGTAGGACCTAGGTGTAAACCTTTCAAGGTCGAAAACTTATCATTTTGCGTACGAACGTACACACAGAGTTCGATGTGACGCATGCTTATCCACTGATATTTCCGTTGGAAGCACCTTTCTTCCCTCACTTTCATTGACCCCTTTTGAATGCTAATGCAATACTTTCATAATTTTAATAGAAGAAGAGGTAAACTTAAGGTTTACCGATTAGATAACCCTAATTAATTTTCAGTAAAAATGTTAATATAAATCAAACTGTGTGTAAAACCTAATGCTCTATAGTTCTTGACAAATAGCATACGCTTCAAAAATACTTTCAAAATATGTGTCAAACCCACATGATTTGGTGTGAAACAATATGCAATAAAAAGTATTTTGCTATTTATTTCCTAAATTAAAACACTATACTACAGGCGCAGAAAACATAATTTTCAGCTGTTTCCAAGTTATTGCAGAATTAAAAGAGATAAAGAAATATTTAGATACTAGCGTGACCCGTGCGAAGATTTCGCATTATTTATTCCGTTATGAAGCTCAGATGACAGATCAAACAAATATTTTACTAAAATTGACATATAGAGGCGCAAGTATCAAAAGCATTGAGCTAAAGCGCCACTTTATTTATACGTGAGTGGATTTGAAATTAAACAAAAATTTTACCGACCGTCAATCATATTGACGTTGAGCCGTTAGATGGCAGCATTGCTGTTTTGTGTATATAATTTTAATAATTAATTAATTTGCAAAAACAATAGCAATAATAAATTTTTTAGTTGTGGATGCCGGTAGAGCAAGCAATTATCTATAAAATGATATATAATTTATGTGGATTAGTTGTGAGGTTTTTTCTAAGAAGGGCGTGTAACATCTTAACCTTAGCGTATTAATATATATGATGATGATGATGATACCTTTTGTAGCTTTAGCATCAATAAACAAAATATTGTAAAAGAAACATCTAAAATTTATATGAAAATAAACCTGTAGAAAAATCTTTATGTTGTCAATGATCGGAAGTGTACCGATGATATTACAAAAGTAATTTATAATTAGTAAATATACAATAAACAATCACTGTAAAATTTACTTTTGCTAAATATCTACTAAATTAAACAATCATTTAAAATATATATGTAAAAAAATTTTCCCTGTAATTGTCATTATTGTTTAAGCATTTTCACCATAAAATTAGCAGTTCTTTTAACAATGTTTTGCAAAGAGTATTTACACAAGACATTTATACAAAAATATAAGTTTTTATAACACAAATTTTTTTCAGTACTACGCCAGATTTACTAGAACCTGCCCAAATTGATCTGACACATGAAGGTATGGTAAATGATCCAATTTTAGAAAATATTTTAAATCATAAAACTTCTCATCATTGAAAATATCCATTCCATTTCTATATTTCTTAATTAGTATCCATGTTCCTTTTTTTTATCTTCATTTTGAACTAAGCTGAGTGCTTATACACTACCCCAAATACCTTGAAGAATTCACTAGAACACAAGCACTACTAATTAAAACTGAAATGAGAACAAGTTAAATTAAAAATATGAATAAGTAAATTTCAAGTTTTCCCTGAGGGAACACACACCCGCATGCACACAAGCGCGCATGCACGCACACACACCCGCATGCACGCACACACACCCGCATGCACGCACGCCCACACATGCACGCATGCGCGCACACACACACACACACACACATATAATGTAAATGTCCAGTATCAACCTTATAACATACATAACAGAAGTAAATTTGGAAAATTGTACAAAAATGGAGCAAATTGATTATTAAGTGATATGAACATTTTAAACAAGCCAGAGAATTTATTAGAGAGTCGAAGCCACCATATCTAACATCATTGAAAAATTGGAAATTATCATCTGGGCATGAAAAAAATCAGTGCAAAATGGATACCCAGAACGTTAACACCACCTCAGAATCAATGATATGATGAAACTTGATGGTCTTAAATTCATCACTCTGAACTTGAATCAAAACAATACTTCATGTCAAATCATTGCTTCATCTAACTTACAGTCCGGATTTAGTCCCCGTGACTTCAGATTTTTTTTGATAGGGAAAAAATTTGCAAGTTGAAATTTCCTAATTCATCTGTCACAGGTGAATTAGGAAATTTCAACTCACTTTGAGGGTAGACAAAACTTATTTAATAGACCTGAAAAATATTGCCATTTTTTATTTCACATACAACCCCACCATTCTTCAAACTTTTCGACCATTGCTCATTAATGTGTTTAACAAGTAGTAAGTAATATAGTGGTGCAGTTGAGTATTTTTGTGACAAATAGAGATGACTTGTGTTATATCACAACTGTACTTTTCAGACTTGCCAACGACAACAAACCAAGATAACATACTACGAATTTCAGCATCATATGGCGATAAGGTAATTCTCATTTATATTAAATGTGGAAAATATCAAAGCTTCTGCTTACAATGTAATGAACATTTATATATTTGTATATATTCTCTGTTATTCTTAAGAGCTACACTGCCACCACGCCCGCTTTGCTATGCATAGGGCTTAAGGGCCACGTCACCAATTCCATGCGGGTATCCATTCACTTATGTCTTTGCACAGGCTCTTAGGATATATTATACTGCACATTTATGAAGTATGTAATGTATAAATTATGATAACAATAAGATTTAAGTAAAATTATTTTGAGAGAAATATGCATATTTTTTTTTCTATGGACTTCAATTTTGGCAGTGAAACTGTTAACTAACTTGAAAATGCATTTTGGTCTTGTTAAGTATGTATAGTGGCCTTAGATTTATATAATTTTTTTTACTATAAGTTTAACAAGATGTGAAAAATAATTAATTACCTGCAAATTCCATCTCTAGGCCATACAAATAGAAGTTAAGGACAATCATATAAAAAATCCCCTGCAAAAAATTCTTGAAGCACTCGAATATGATAACAGAAATGAAGCAGATACAATGCAGGAAAATGAACAAGCAAGACATGAAAGTAAAGGTAAGGTTGCAATGAATGAAGAGTTAGAGCTACCAAATATCTTATTGAAACATGTCAACTTATACAGTACATTTTGCAATCTATATTATCACAATTACACTTTTTATCTGATTATAGCGAAGCCAAAAACATTTCTACATTTATGTTTGTGGGTTTGTTTATGATCTTGGGCCTAAATACATAATATATTATTGTTTTATTTTGGTTCACTCAAATATATTTTTTGCAAACATCTGCTGAACAGGAAACAATGAATTTTTTGCTTTAAATTTTTAACTTTAGTTATTCTAATTCTGAAAATATTGTTGCCATAAGATCTTGTAAGTACAACAGAAATTTAAAGTTGTAGAAGTTAAATGAGGATATATCCAAATTTAACTTCTACAACTTTAAATTTATCCATTGTGCCTTTTGTGGTTAGTATTATCTTACAGCAATTATCCATCACTGCTTGCAGTGCTAACAGTACATGTCTTTTATTTATGTTGTGACAAGTCACATAAAACTTTAATAGATAATGCTAGCACAAGACCACTAGATTGCCTCCAGGAACTTGTAGAGGCAAATCATTGAAGGTTGGTAATCTTGAGGATTCTTCTTCATGAGATCATAGGAAAATATTGCAAAATAAATGACTTTTGACTTATAGAGATCTATTAACCTTAATTACTATTTACTATTCAAAATATCAATTGTTTATAAATTTGCAGAAGTTCAAGCTCGAGTTGACAAATTAGAGGAAACAATATTTAGCACTATAGTTGAGTTAGATAAATGTGACGAGAATGCTACACCAGTAAATGAAGAAATGCAAGACGAGCATAACAAGACTGAAGCAAATCTGTCAACAGGCACTCGGTTAGTTCATTTATTACGGCTTCGACTAAAATTCATATTCCGCGTTAATTAGTTAATAGTTTGTTTTTGTAACATTCAAATAATTAATAAAAAATTTTACTCTAGCCCTGTAGTCAGCGTGACTGAAGAAAAAGATAGCACAAACACAAAAGATGTGATTGTTGATTCGCCAAAGCATTCGCCGAAAAAACGAAAAGTCACAGTAACACAAAAACTTAAATCATCACCGAGGCATCGAAATAAAGATACGTTAAATGTGCCCATTCAAAATGAAAGCGAAACAACGACAGTGAGTGTATCCACTGTAGAAGAAAATAAATCAAAAATAATTGAATCCTCTGCGCAAGAAACTCATATCCCCACTAATCCTAAGATACGTGATAAGAAAAAAAATAAAAGAAGTCGACTAGATGCAGGCACATCTATTGTTGATAATGATATAAATAAGAATGTCCCAATGGAAGAAAATGATGTCAACAAAAGTAATTCGATGGAGGTTACAGAAAATACACCTCAAGTAAATAGTAATGATATAACATTTGATGACAGTGATCAAGAAATTGTTTTTTCAAAGGAAAATGTAGGGAAGTGAGTACATTTGATAAATGATTTCGTTACCATTCCTTCATTCTAGCAACTGTTATATCTATATCAAGTTTATATATATCATTAAGAAATAGAATAATCTTTTTTGCCTATTGGCATTATTAGCATTGAATGTGTTAAAGCGTCATAGCACATAAAAGGTCATAACTATCACAGAGTATTTACGACCTTTTACGTGATACAAGGCACATATCGATGAGTCAGAAAAGTCTATAAAAACAAATTAAAAATTATATGTACACACACATTTCCTTCAAATAAGCCTCGAGTGCTTAGTTTGTTAAGAATATAAGTATAACCCTCAACATATTATAAAACTCAACATCTGTCTTTTCATGGCACATTATAACTCAAAAATTGTTTAATTGATATTCAGGTGGTTTTTTTACCATATACCTTTCTTCATTTGTTCAGATTCGGCCTTAATTTAATTGAAAACAATTAGTGTTCGTGGGTAATAAGAATATAACATACACATTTTCAAACATTTTCTTGAAAACACATATTTTATCTGTGCAAGAATAAGTGGACGACTAAAAGTTAAATTTTTGAAAACAGTTTCCTTTATTTCTTGAAACTAGAACTAAAAGAAGAAAATGGTCTGTTTCCCATTCTGTTTTTTTGCCACTAGTTTTTGCCACTGTTTTCATGTATGACCTATCGCTCGCAACAGTCAAAATTTTTTACAAATGTGATGCATGCAGCCATTCATAAAGTTAAAATGTATGTATATGAATTATACCAGCGTAAATTTTTTATTTTCGCAGTCGCAGTGTCAATTTTGTTATTTTATTCTATTTCCCGTCGCCAAAGAGTTAAGATCTTTGCAAAACACTACCGTATGGACTTAATTTTGATAAAATATTGACTAGATCAGCTTACAAGTAGAGAGCAATTAAAAATGTGTGCTCAGTATGCTATTTAAGTTTTGTTAAATTTAATAGATTTATTTCACTTACACAGAAGATCCAGTGTTGAATCAAAATCACCAAAAAAAGTTAAGAAGAATAGGAGCTCCAAGGAGGATACGTCAACAAATGTAAAGCCCGAAGGTAAATGGTTAATCTACTTTCAGAATTTTTTTCATTTGGGTGCCATTATATTTTTCTTGTATTTTGAGAATTAATGAATATTTTATCATTTTCTTCGCATCATCACTGTGATTACCACTTTCTAGCTCGTATAATTTAACATAAGTAACAGTTCCACTATGAGGTTTTGTATATGTTTCTCGTAAATGAGCTGTCAAATTTTCAAATATTAATTTCCTCATTCACTGAATGCGGAAATTAATATTTAAAAAATTCAAGCACCTCAATAAATAGATTATCATCAAGTAGTTAGATATACGTGTTTTAAGATCCTACTCAGGATATTTTTTACAATGTCTGCCCTATGAGCCTACAAAATTATTACCACCGTGTGCATGTCCAACGTATCACTGCTACGTTTTAAACATTTAGTATAAATATCTGAAATAATTAATGTGATAGCATGAAGTTACTTTATACTATTTTCATAAATAATCGTTTCCCATGCTATTTTCAAGAATAACTAATCCTTTTATAATTAGATCTGGTTATATCCATCATCCACTAAGCGCTATACACTAGCATATATTAAATGTCCCACATTGGCTAGTGCCAATTTTATCCGGCACACCATGAATGCTAAACATAATTCATGGTGTGCCGGAATGTATCCATCTTTATCGCATGCTTTAGAAAATTCAGAGCAAGCTATCCAGGTATCGAGGTCACTATCCTCAGTGCTAAATAATGGGTCAATTATTAATAGATTCTTTAAATGTTCTTATTTAGAAGTTATATTATAGAAATTCATTTGAGACTTGAGGAAAGAAATGAATACAATAAGTATTGCATGCACTTTATTTAAAAATTCCTAGAGCTACTGACAAAGCCGATAGCGCTTGAATTACCCTTTACATCTCTCCTTACTACCGGCTCTTTTCCAAACCTTACATGCCTCTTTGTTACTATACACCCTCAGTTCTCCACTATATTTGTTTATTATTAATAACCATAGTGAAATGACCCTCGAGAGATACTTTCAAAATATTGTTTATAAATACGATGATGTGGTATGAAAACACGAAACACAGTTTTTGAACCTCGATCTTCAACCATCCTTGAAATCATTTTTAAAAAATAATCTCATAACTGTGTGGTTATTTTTAAACCCCATTTATATCACAAACTGGAAATTCTTTTTTTTTAATTTTTTATCTACAATGAACTTCCTTATATTTTTTAATATAAAAAACATACAAAACATTCCTGAAAATTACAACAAGCAATTATCCTACCTCTTACAATTAGTGAACATTGTAAGCTAAGTTTTATAATTATGAACATTGTAAACATTGGACATTTGTCAATAATTTAATGCAGCTATATTATCTCCACTACGGAACCAAATATGCACTGAGACATCACTGGATACAACGAAAATTTTTGGTGATAGTCAATTTAAGTGAACTGTAGAAAAAATGTAAATGAAAAATTTATATTTTAAATTGTAACGTTATTTTTCTTTAACAAATTGCTTATGAAATTATTTACAATGTCTGTTATGAAATAAGTGTAAAAAATACCTTCATATCACATTTTTTTTCTTAACTACAAATCAAGGTTGTGAACCAAAAACTGTATATATTGTCTTCTCGTCGCTCTTCCTCACAGCCACAAACAATATTTTGAAAATATCTCTCACTAGCCTCTTCGCTTAACACACTGGACACATTACTTGAATGTTTATTGAAACCTTGTACTGAACTCCGCACAACATTATCATGGACACAGTCAATATGTCTGAAATTATTAATTGTCCAACAAGCATCAACATATTTTATTTGAAATAATACTTATTCACTCTGAAGTGTATATTTATATTAATTTAATTTATCTACATTTCAAATGTTAGATATTTCCATTCCCTATAATTGTAGAGGCTTATTCAAAATTATGTGCCAAGTCTAAGTAAAGTTCATTTAAGATGAAAACTGATTTCTCATTAAAAATTTTTTTATTCCAGAGGCAAATAATGTACTTCCGGAAACCCGTAGAACGCGATCAAAAGAACGTAAGGAGGAGCCGAATGAATCAAACAGGCGTCTCGGTCATACTAGATCTCAAAATAAACATATTACTAAAAAGAAGTGAGTAATCTAAAGAAATTTTTGTCACTCTCCAATTTCAAAAATGGCTTCTTTATCACTTTTTTATTTATCTAGCCTTTTACAAGTGTTTAAAAGAGAATTAATTGAGGTTCATCATTTACTTGAAAATATATGTAACTAAATTAATTTATATTGTATTCAACATTTTCCCTGCTTCTTGGTACTATATAGAGTTGAATTACTCTTATTGAAGAGTACCACATGGTTCATTTCTACAGTCTATCTTGAACCATACTATAATCTTTCATTTAAAACATTATATGAAAGATTATAGTATGGTTCATATCTGCAATGCTAAGAGGACCCGCAATACATAGACGATTTTTTATAAGTTAATTAAAATGAGATCGATAATTTGTGTGCTCGAATATGTAGAATTTTTACATTAGAACCATTTATTCTTTTTTTATTTTATTTTTGTGAACATGGAAGCCAAATAACATCTCAAAAAAATTCTAATTACAACATAGATAAATTATATATCATGAACTCAATGTAAAAAAAATATTAAAAATTGACAAGTAAGCCTATGATGATATTTTTATACATTTTTCATTGTCATACTACTATTAAATTATCTGTGGCTTAGTTTACATAGAAAGAGAAAAAATAAATTAATATAAATTTAATTGGAAAATTAAGTTAAAAATTTTCATGAGTTCAATATTATCCATTTACTATGTAAGACACATACATACTTTATTCAGTCTTTAAAAAAACCATTACGAGGTTGATTTTAATTAATACTGTTATGTATTTAAAAACTAATTATTTTAGTTGAGTAATTTGAGCAATCTTCTCCCTATTTATTTTAATTACCAATTATAATTAATCTACCTACTTTATCAATAACCTAAAACCAATATAATCATTAATTAAAAACAGGATTTGTTTTGTTATGATAAGAAACGTTGCTAGTAAAAATAAATAAAAAAAATTTTGTTTTAAACATTTTATTTCTTATTTTCTCCTTGTAAAAATAGTTATAAAACACATAATTAGTAATTTTTTTACCAATTTCATATAATTTTTCCTCGTCTCCTTTATAGGAATTGTATTTGTGGCCATATGATTTATAAAATGTATATGATAAATCTTTTAATTGATAAATTAATTAACTTAATGACTTGCAGATATTTCTTAAGATGTGAGAAAATTAAAAAAAAACAATTTATATTTTTTATAAAATCAAACATTAAAATTAAAAAAAACATCTTTCTATTTTTCATAAGGAAAATAATATTTCTGATTAGTTATTCTATCAGTATTTAAAAATAATCAGGATTAAATATTTATTTAAATATACATATATAAGTCTAATTACGATGAAATATTTAAATACTTAATTTCTCTTTTAACTTTGCTTTAATTAAAGTTTTTAAAATATTAGCCCTTTATGTTCAACGCAACAGTAACTTAAATTTACTTCTTTATTATCTTTGAATTTATTTCTTAGTTCATCATAAATCAG
Organism: Druceiella hillmani; assembly: GCA_039881145.1. Lineage (NCBI taxonomy): Eukaryota > Metazoa > Arthropoda > Insecta > Lepidoptera > Hepialidae > Druceiella > Druceiella hillmani. The sequence goes on from JAYKKI010000074.1 coordinate 1,982,363, forward strand.
GCTTATTCGAGCAATTACTTTTTATAGTCTGTCCTTTGTACCTCACTTCACAAGGTCGGTAACATTTCTTTTAATAATATCAGTCATAAATATATTTACCATATTTTTTTATGTTATAGCATATTTGAACATAAATTTCATAGTTGCATATTTGAACATACATGCATATTTGAATATTTTATGCATATTTTTGATATATGAATGAGCAAATGTCAAATTCTAATTAGTTTAGACCTACAGGTAGATATAAAAATATTCACATATTGTTGCACATGTGGATATAAGTTATTATGTTAATTTCCAGCATTTTATTTTAAAGAACTATTTGCTAAAAGTGATTATTCTAATTTCAAATTAGGCAATTTTTTTTAACCAATTTTCATTAATCGTGTTGATAATGTATTATAATACAAAAAGAACAAGTGATACCAAACATATTTTCTTATCATCAGGTACATATAATAATAGCTATTTTAATGAATAAGTTTCACAATGAGCTTGCTGATTATCTTGTATTATATTAAGTTTTCATTATAGTAATTACTATTAATTAAGTTTACAATTACAAAAATAATCACATTTTTTAAAATCAAAGGAAAAAGATATTCTCCCTTATATACCTTCCTGCTCATGTTTTGCAATAAAATTATTGTTATAAAAAAGAGATTTTGTTCTAATTTACAGCTAAGTCTCAAATTAGTAAATATTTAAAAACGAAGGATAAAGTTTGTTACACAGCATCAACCGTTTGTCTGTATACAATATGTTTATTTGAAATCATGAAATTTGTTAAGAAACCATTTCATTTTTTTAAATGGTTTTGTCTTTTATCAGAATAGATCAGACTGCAATTGGTTATCCACCATTTAGTTTAATTGTTACAAATTGTTAAGACAATTATTTAAGAAATGTCCCTCTTAGTACACTGCCGTTGAATTGCATCTATCTTTGTTTGCTTCCATATATATATCTAATTTAAAAAAGTTTTTGTAATATAACCCTACACCCATATCTAATTATTCTGAGAGAATTTCATTCATAAAAAAAATCAAGCAATGAAATTTTATCAGCATTTTAGGAGATCGGGGATGATTATATCAAAACAATGAAATTGCGGTGTGTGTACATTTTGACTTTACGGTGAATTATACATTCAGACATTTTTTACTTTTTGTTTATTTTTTACCTGTCATTACTCCTAGAGTTTAATTACTTTTTATTTTGTTACTTATTTATCTCTTAATTACTTATTAATAAAATAATAAACTTAATTGATATTTGTCTCCCTTGTTTATAAGTTGGGAATCTGGAGACTAACAAGGTATTGTCGGTTTGGAATGGGTCTTTTTTAAAATTTCAGAATTGAAAAATAAATTTTCATCTGTCACACTGTACACAGCCTAAATGTAGATAACATTTTGTAGGCCTATAAAATTTACTTACAATATTTTTCTCAATTTATTATACATGATGCGTGATACAATTTTTTTCGATAGGTTTAATACTTTTAATTCCTAAAGAATTTAGACTGATATATAGTTTCTATGTTAAGAATATTTTCATGACCACTCGAGTGTCAGAATTATAGAGGCACAAAAAAGGAAAGTCTACGCTGATTGCAATTGATGTTTTAGATTAGACTTAATTTCTTTCACAACTAAGTTGTTAGCCGTTTTTGCCTATATATATATATATATATATATATATATATATATATATATATATATATATATACATATATATACATATACATATATATATATATATACATATATATTTATATATATATATATATATATATAGGGTAATTCCATGGTAACTCATGTTACATTTTTACTTCCCGAGTAAAACTAACAAAGCTAGCATACCATATATTTATAATTATATCAACTACCCTCTTAATGAAAATTTCGTTGTTATAAAGCATACAATGTGGGTCTCGTTTTATTTTGAATTTTCTAGGTTTAGTTTTTTTTAGTTTCAATAAAAATCCTTGGTAACTCACGTTACCTGTGGCGACATTAGCTTAATTAGGTTATTATTTACCCTATAAATTCTGTTCCGTTTAAATAAAATAAAAATATTCAAAATCAAATCCGTTTTTATTAAGTTAAGAAACTGTATGTAAGAATATATGAGATCATTAGCAATATTAATGGTTTTAGAAACACATTTTTTTTTAGATAATTAAATAATGGTCACTCATGTTACATAGATTTTGGTAACTCATGTTACATACATATTCAAAGTTTTCTTCTAGATATTTTGTGGACCAAAAATTAAATTTAATTAAGGAAATGGTAGTTAAACTTAAAACTAACGTTTTGCCTTTATAATAGACAGCGGAACGTGATCATCTGAGCTGTCAGACTCATCCGATCCATACACAGTATGGTAAAACGATTTCTCTTTTATGAGAGTTGAATCTGTTGTTATGGATTCGGTTTTCACCTCACTATTACTTGTGTAAATATTGTGAATCTTCGCAATACCCCCGATGTGTAATGCTTTGTCGAATACTTCCTTCAGTTTCAACTTGGCAAACCTACTTTCAATTTTTTCTTCTTCCATATTTATAACTTTCACACTGGAATATTTATTACCAACCTGCGTAAATTGTTGGGCATTAAAAACATGTTCTACATGGCTGATTACTTTACCTTTTATTAAACGTTTTAATGCACCACCAATGCCATCAACCGGGCCTTTACCGTGTGAGGTAGCAAAATAGTTCCATATAATTTTCTTAGCCGATATTTGTTCAAGCAAAGACAGTGTCGCAGCAATGAACCGATTTTTAAATTGAGATGCTGGATCGTCTAACCATACGTGAACCTCTTCGATATTATCTGGAAGTTCTTCTAGTGCTCGCTCCATGAAAGGGACAATGGTGTCTTTGGTATGGTGCCGGTTATCAGAAACAATGACAATTGGAAAATGTTTTCCTGAGTGCCAAAGTGACATTGTGAATAGAGTGACCTGCGGTTGCACCCAATGAAAGCTCTGCACTTCATCCTGAGCTAAGCAGGTATAATTTTCCAAAAAATCGACTTGCAAGAGACTAGCCGCTTTATTTATGTTTTTGATGACGGCATCTTTGTCTTTTTCGTAAGACTTTGCTTGACTATTCTTAACAAAGCAATGTAATTTGAATGAGGGCGTCAGATCCATTAAATGTTTCTGAAGTTCATCCAAATTTCCACTTTGAACGGTCATACATAGTTTGCCTTTATTATCGTTCTTCCAGAAGTGCCATGTTACTTCATATGGTATGTTTTCAGCGTCTCTGATGGCTCTGTTCATCACTCTTTTTAATTTATTTCGACATTTATTGCACTCGTTATACCAACAATCTTTTGTGGGAGTTTTGCATAAAATAGTATAAAGGAAAGAACTATCGTAGTCCGGAAAAGATTTAGAGATCTTGTGGAAAGTATTAACAGCCAAAATATAGTTTTCGTGGCAGCGACACAAACATACATTACGTGGTATAGTGGAGCTTAACAGGACATGTTGTGGTCTTAGCTCTGAAAACTTGCTTTTCCCGATAATCTTCCCATTTTCTTCAACAAACAATGCATAAGCTTCTTTCACTGACATAAATAGGTGACGAATTTATAGTTTTGACTTTATATTCCCTTCACGGACGGTTTTGACGTCTTTCAAACCAGGCGCCTGCCTGCTAATATCGTCTCTCTCGTAAAATTGCTTCACTTTTGATGTAACTTCTTCAGAGATGCAGTGTTTCGATTTTTGTGTAGTAGTTAATGGTTCTAAATCTATTTCTTCCAAAATCTTTTGAAGCACAATTTTTTTCCGCAAAGGACATGCAGGCAATGCTTTTTTAACCCTCAATTTAGCTTTTCCAAGCGTTTGAACTAGAATACGAAGTACCATCTAGTTCGTTATGGTTCAAAGCTTCCTTCTTCTTATCTCTATGTTTTTGTACTCTTTCTCTGGTTTTTCTTCTTATTTCCTCTAGTTTTTTCTTTAATTTTCTTGTTGGTAATTCATTTAGCATTAATTTTGCATTGTCTCTACTTTTTTTTGCTTGTTGACTATGTTTGGTCTTAAATTCATCGTATTGGTTAAGTCTTTTCAGTTTTTCCCTTCGCCGCCTCATCTTTTCAGCCCCCGTCAAAGCCATTATCTCTAAAACAATACAAGAAATTCGTCACATAGTACAATATTACACATTCACTCACGTTGAATCAAACTTTAGTAATGGTAACTCACATTACTTCATGTAACGTGAGTTACCGGTAACTCATGTTACAATATTAATAACATCTTTTTAATAAGTTTAATATAACAATTGTATAAAAATAATTGCATATTTCTGTGACTTATCTTAAACAGAATCTAAATAAAAAATTGAATCTTTTGAAAGGAGTAATATTTTGTATAAAAGTAAAAAATATGCCTTTTGATCACTCATGTTACATAATTTTGGAGTGTTTGACTTTTAAATGAAATTCAAACCATTAAATTTAAATACTTACCAATTATTTGTCGTCCAATATAAAATTTATTATCACACAATACCAACACTGTCATTTGTACAAAACTTAAAGTACAAATCCATTAAAAATAAACGATGTTTATTAATTACAAAAGTTTTACGTGTTTTGTAACTGTCGACAACGTTCCAATCAAACTGTCATAAAGAAAAAAAACGGTCGTTTTTTGTTTTAAAATTTAGTGTTGCCAGTAAATATATTTAACAAGCTACCATTTTGCCTGTAAGTCATAACGATTGCATAAATTTTATTTTGAACCTACAATGTCGCATTTCAGTGGAAGCACCCTATATATATATATATATATATATATATATATATATATATATATATATATATATATATATATATATATATACATATACATATATACATGTATATATAACATAGTTTCTCTTTTACAAACACACTTTCTGGATTTTATCATATTCAAAATAAATAAATATTCATGTTTTACCAAGAAATTAATAGTGCTCATTATAAAGATTAATTAAATATATTAGAAAATATATTGTGTTATTATGGACAATTTTTTGAAGAAAAATAAAGAAAATTTGTCAGGAAAAAGGTAAGCAATATCTATTTCATTAATTTGTAAATCTGGCCAACTTAATCAATAAAAATGTAATTATATTTATTTATATATATATATTTCAACACGCTACTGGCATATCATTACAAAAAAATACTAATGAAATATTTTTATTTATGAAATATTACATTGTTCATAAGTTTCCTAGTGACAACAAACAAATTTAAAAAAAAAGTTGTTTTATTATGAAAGTTATTTAAAGCATTTACCAACTTTTCAAAAAGTCCGGCCTGAGTTTTTCTCTATTCAATGATGTTTGTGTCTTTATTGAGTGGAAAGTCACAACAATCTTTCTATTCCAGATTAAAATTATCAGCTTTGGACTTCCTATACCAATTGCAAAATATGTGTATACTCGTAGCACCATTCCCATAAAGCATACAAATGTCAATCCTTGTATCATGACCACTATTGTGTTTTTTATAACATTACGTATCTCAAATATTTCCTTTTATTTTCCATACTTGAATGGTAGAAAAAAGTTAATAAATAATGTTTCCATCAATGAAACATACTCTATGACCGATAGACAACAACTGAAAATGACGACCTTAACACTTAATGTATGATCTGTGGGTTTATATAAATATTATGCGAAAAAGTGTCTGCGCGTGAAACAAACTTATGGAACAACCTAATATTAAGATTCATTACCATAGGGGAGACATTCATTAATAAATTAATCCTTGGAAAGTTGATAAAACTGATATGTTTGATGTCGCCAAAATGGGTTGTTTCCGTAAATAAATTTGGCTACTAGTAATAGTAACGAGTAATTTCAAAAAATAGTTTTAAAATTGTTATAAAATAATTTAATATGTGGCATTGCAATATTAACTTTTTCAATTATTTGATCAGGTAATTTGTTTTTCTTTTGTTCAAAACCTTATTTTGTATCTTTTTAATAAATATTTTAAAATACTGTGCTTTTTATTCAAGTTTACATCCTTTTGTTTAATTACATGCAAGTAATCCAATTGCATTGTGTTTTTATTATTTTATTTCAATTACAATGAATTGGGAATTAAATTAATAACAACTTCATTTTATAAAATAATTTTCCATTTTCAGAAAAATTTTATGCCATCTTTCTATTACACTTTTTCAACAATGATTGCTTCTCAAATTTTTTTCAGAGCAATACCCATTTTACAAGATATGATATCTTCCATAGATAATGCTAGGTTCATGTCCCCTGAAAGCGCATATGACTATATAGATTCAGACTTGAGCCCAGTTTTACAATATTCCCTCAACAGGCAGAAGTGTAAGAGAAAGTATAAAGTTACCAAAAAGAGATTGATACCAGGAAAATTACTACCAAAATCAAGTAGGCGATTAAGACAATCAAACAAATTCAAGAAACAACTTGTGTCGAAATTTTCCAACTATCCAACGCCAAAAAATGCGAATATGTCAGCAAATTCAACTCCATATCATACAACTCCAATAGTCAAATCTAGAGTAAAAAATAGAAGGGTTATGGAAAATATACCAATTGTAAATATTAACCAATTGCCCTCAAACCAATCTGTGGAATTACATAGTACATCAATCACAGAAACAGTTGCTTCCTCTGATTGTGGTAAAAACCTATATTTTGAAAATACACCAAATTCGACGGGCAACCTGACACCTAGAGGTCAGGATACACCTAGGTCTACTTATCCTGAGAGGCCAGTATCGCCTGAAATTTCGTTCATAGAAAAAATAACCATAGAAGAAAAGGATATTTTAAGTATACTTAGCCCTAAATGTAATGATTTACTGTCCGGCTTGGACAATTTACAAAGAAAAACATTAGTTAGTGAAAGTCATCCGCTATTATATCAAGATATCACAGGCCATGAATCCGAGCAGGTAATGAAACATAATGAGAACGTAGATGATAGCTATATTCAATGTAGCCAACATAGTGAAGAATTGAGTTTACAAGGAAGCAGAGGTTATGCTTCTCTCGTTTCTGAATCGTTAATTTCAGGCATAAGTAACGTTAATTTAAGTAATAAACTTCAATTATCGCAAACACTTGAAACCGAGTTTACAAATTTAAGCTTAGAAAAACAACTAAATAAATTAGGTTTAGACAGCCAGCCATTGAAAGAAAAACAACTTTTAAAAAATAATACGAATGTGACAAAATCGAATGCCAATAAGTCAACTAAGAAAACCAATTTGAGGTCAAGTAAAATGAAAGAATGTGACGAAATAACTGGCAGTATATGTTACGATTCAAATGATGAAAATATGTCGAATAGTAATAAAGGAAAACGAAGCAAGAAGCAATATGTAAAGGTAAAAATTGTCAGGCCCAAACATAAATCGAAGAGTACGATAAAAATAAATAATACAAGTGGTAGCTTACAGGGTGACAATAAAAGTTCACAAACCTTGACTGTACCATCAAATAATCTTGGGGATTTAAGCATTGAAGAAATTGTAACCGATCCCCAGCTAGTCATAAGTCTAGATAATGATGACAGTCTTCTTACACCTGCTAATCCATCCCTCAAACTCATCTTGGGAGCCGAGGAAGACCATTCTGCCAATATTATGATGAATATACAATCGGAAGGTTAGCAAGCTGTGTGTTATTGGGCTAACAATTTGTGCGTGATTTTTAACATCAGTTGTTTGTTATCTTGTGTAGTGGCTAACATATTAACCCCCAGTACATTAATATTAGTTTATTTGAATTTGTTATTAACGGTATAATGTTTAATAAGTACAACAGTAATTTTAGGAAGAACTTTTGAACTGATGTATGCTCTACGACACAACACATATCATTTAGTTTTATGATATTTAAAACTGTAGATAAGTTAATATATCTTATTACCAATGCATTAAATTCAGAAGTATATTATCAAATGGTAATTTTGAGAAGTGCATTATTCTGTGATTGGGTAAAATGGTAACCCAGGTAATAAAATATAAATCAAAGGGATATGAAAAATGTAATAACGAATTATTATCACTAAGGAAAAATATTACCATGTTATCATATTAATATTTTGTACATCCCCCACTTTTACTTATTACTTCTCCACTAGATTTGATAAACTGTTGTACTATTTTTTAATTGTATCTTGAGATATATTTTTCTCCATTTGTCAGGTAATATCTTTTCAGTTGGTCAACTATGTTATATTATTTTAATCCTCAATACACTGCTTGTGATTAACTCCCACTATTTTCAATTGCGGCCAAGTCCGGAAAATATTGTGGCCACTCAAGAAACTGAATATTTTTTTCAGAAAAATACTTTATTTTTGAATATTATATTGATTTTTACTATTGATTTTTCCAGTGCAGAAAATTAATATACATTTTTCCAATGTCCGATTCCAGAACAAGTCATGGCAAAACCATCATTTGGGACCGTCAGCTCAATACCCTTCTTATTTTCTTAAATTATGAAGAATAAGACAACTAAATCTGTCAAAATTTTATATTTTATTAGTAAAAATTATTTTATCACTTTTTCCTGTACTGTTTAGCAGCTTATTGTTAGGCAGCTTTTTCTAAATTTTCTTATGTAAATATTGACATAAGAAAATATAGAAAAAGCTGCCGTTGTTGTAAACGTAAATAGTACAGAAAAAAGTAAATATTGACAATTATATAAAATAAATTGAAAGACTATTAGTATTTTTACCAGCAGTCTCTACGATTTACATTCCTATAAGAGAAGCTCTCCCTATAAGAGAAGGGCAATTCCCTTTGTGAGATGTTGTTGCTTTATTTATCACACTATAAAGTAATGAATCTTGCTACAACAAATCAAAATAATTTCGAAATTATGGGTCAACTCTGCGCTAGTGAGTATAATACACACTGCAATAGTGAGTTTTTGATATTGTTCATTCTGCACCTATAGAAAAATAATCTCTTTTTATAAGAACTGATGATCTAATACCCAAAATATCACCAAAGTGAAGTAAAATGTAAAAACATGTTAGAAATAAAAAGTAGGTTAATGTAGTTTATTGAGAAATATTATAGAAACAATAAAAAAATTCATATTTACAAAACTTCCAGTATACCCCTGTGTCACTTTTGACGTCATGAGCCATAAGGTGATTGCATTATGACTTAAAATATGGGTCATTACCTTGTTTCAATTCTATTCTTGCTGAAAAATTAAAAAAACACCATGAACAAATACTGATTGTGGTTTTCATCGGAGTGCTGAAGCCCGAAAACCAGAATAAACTCATCTAGTTGTTTTCAATACAGCTATAACAAGAACAACTATAGAATTAGTTAGATGAAAAAATGCAAGATGACGTTTGTGGTTTCATTGTTGTTCGATATAGCAACTCCACTCCAGGGGAAAGTACATTGACTCCTCTTTGGACGTGCTGCGAAAGAAAAAGATTAGCATAACAGTGAAAAACTCTATAATTCTCAATTTTGTTAAGCAGCTGTTCGTTGTTCCCAGTTCCATCTTATAAATGACTAGTGGCACTTTGTGACTTTATCTGCATGGAATTCTGAAAGGCAAGCATAGTTTTTATGTTTATTTTATGTTCTTTCTATGCAGGCCGACTTGCACTATCCTCTACACAACTGCCCGCTCCGGTGCATTCCTTCAGCCGTTCCTACATGCTCATAATTACCCTGATCAAAAGTTAGATTGTTAAATAAATTCCCTTCCTTAAAAGTTACGGCCTTAAAACATTATTCTTTTTAATTATGATTACTTGAATATGCCAAATATTTTCATTCCATTCACTCAAATTGACGAACATGCTAGCTTGGATGAAGTGTTAATTTAAATATATGATTTAATGAAATTGTGACATGAGTCATAAGCTGGACTGATATTCTTTTTTTTAAGCAGTTTTGATGCTCAACATCACTTGTTTGATTTTCTAATACATAACCTATCTACACCAATATTATAGAGGAAAGTTTATGACTTTTTTGGGGGTAATCTCTGAATTCATTTTGAAAATATTTTCACTGTTTGATAGGTAATAACTTCCTTTAGGTTAGAGGTAATTTATTATAAAGGGATATAAGAAAATGTTGAGTAATATTGTATTTAGAAAAGTTGGCAGTAAATGTGTGTCCTAAAGTGTAAATGTAGTAGGTATTCCAAGAAAGATGTTACCTGGTTGAATATCATACAATAAAAACCCTATTCGACCATCTGTACCATAACACAAGTAATAAAATTAATAACATTATTATGTTTTCCATTTCAATTGGCTGAGTATTATGATACTAATGGAAAATGCGTAACTTCTTTAAGGGAAATTTTCAGATATTTTATCAAATGATGAATTAACACTATCACCACTCCAGGAGACTCCAAGTAAATGGTATTTACTGAGCGATGATGAATCCTTGGATGCCCACACTTATAGGAATCGGAGCTGTAGAGGTTCTTTGTTTTCAATGTCAATACCTACTTTCTTGTCTGCTAGGCGTGATTTGGACCTGACAGCTATTACGGAAGATTCAAATGATAATAATGTTCATAATTAATTGTATGTGTTAATATGTTGTCAATGTTTTTTAACCAATTAATTCCTTAATTTTCTTTTCAGTAGTGTATAATTTGAAATGAATTAATAATTTTATTTAATAAATGTTCTAATGATTATTCTTTATTTCATTTGACAATAATAGCATTAAACATTAAGGCAAGGATATTAAGGAAGATTGCGTAACAATTTTTATAACTACAGTAATCCATTACTATTTTCTGCTTTTACTAATCGCAGTTTTGAGTATTTGTAGTTAATGATTTTAAAAATTGTATTTACTAAAAGTTGATCTTGGTGGTATGCATACCCAAATGCGCGTAAAACATTAAATATGTGCATATCTCTTGAAAGAAATGGATAGAGGATGGCCTGTCAGTGAGCCAATATAAAAAAAATTATGTCAGATTGTTTTGCTAACATAAAGGAAGCTACTGCAATTTACAGCTGTTAACAATTAAAGAATGTGAAGGAATTAATTACGTACATTAAATGAATTATACATTTTTTTATTACCATAGTTTATTTACAACCTTATATTATGAACTCTAAAATTAAATGAATAAACATGTTACAATCACACTTTATTATTTGAATTCCCAAAATCACTACACATTTTCCTACTGGTTTCTTGCTATTCACAATAAGATTAAGGAAACTAACCCACATGAATAGTGAGGGTTTACTGCGCTACAAAAAAATTGTAATAAAATGTCTCACAAAGCTAAAATACGACCTTTATGCAGTATTATTTTTCAGTACCCGAGTTTATAAAATGAAAGCGAACTGAAATTTCTTTCCTATTTGTTACTAGTTACCAATTATGGACACTGATAAATAGTGGAATGAAATTATTTTAAAAAATAATTTAAATTTCAAGTCAAGAATTCACCATCGTTCGCTTATATAAAGATGTAATCGTATATAAATATTTGGTGTTCTATCCTACAAAATTAAAATCTCTTAATTTTAACTTTTTAGTCAGACATTATTTAAATGTCTAATTTTGTTATATAAATTTGACCTTGTTCATTTGTTCTTGTCAGCATTTTTTATTAAAGAATTTACCATTTACATTTAATATTTATATAGTGTTAAATATTTTATACATTCCAAGCAATCGTACTTAAGGAGTAAACTCGAGTCGTACGTCGGTCATTTTTTTTTAACTTTTCAAGCCCCATAAATATTAACAAGTACTACAAGCTCTACCACAAAATTAACAAGTCCAAGAGTAAACTGATGATAAAAAATTCACCTAGGACTAGACTTACGAAGACAAGGATCGATTCATTATTTAATAAGAATTTATAAAACATCAGTTGCTCGAGAAACCAATAGTTAGATAAAGACAAAAAATCAGTCAAGTCTTGTGAAATTGTTATGATAGAAGTAATTTGTTATAACTATTCTTCTACTTAAAAAATAACCATTTCATAAATTTGATAGCCTTAAATAGTGTAAATTAAAAGTTTATTGAAATTTGAAAACAGCCTATTTAAAATATTGTTTAGTTATTAAAATTATCTGTTCAGTTTCACTTCACACAAAGTTTAGAGCAAGTTAGATAAAGACAAAAAATCAGTCAAGTCTTGTGAAATTGTTATGATAGAAGTAATTTGTTATAACTATTCTTCTACTTAAAAAATAACCATTTCATAAATTTGATAGCCTTAAATAGTGTAAATTAAAAGTTTATTGAAATTTGAAAACAGCCTATTTAAAATATTGTTTAGTTATTAAAATTATCTGTTCAGTTTCACTTCACACAAAGTTTAGAGCAATAATTGAATGGCCTCAATATATAACTGAATTTTCGATAACCATATTCAGATTTTTTCAATGGAAATCATTTGACGCATAAAAGAGGTAAGGTTTATAAAGGAAACAAGAACTTTTTTCATCTTTCATCAATTTTTATTCATCTTTGTCATTAAAACCATACTACGATTAAGACTGAGTAGCAGCTGCGGGTGCAGCAGCTGAAGCCGCAGCTTCCTCGCGTACACGGTCTTTCTTGAGGGTGCCCATGAACGCAGCCTTGTCAGCTGGGGTTTGGAATCGCCCATGTCCAAACTTGGACGATGTATCAATGAACTTCAGGTTGATCTTTTCTAGTGCTACACGTTTGGTGTGTACCCTCAGAGACTGTGGAAAGATAGTCGATATTAAAAAAGAACATACTACAAAAATAAATATGGCAGTCAGTCTATAATAGTCCAGAGTAGCTAAATTATTTCTTAAAAATATTTCCATTACTTAATATACCAATAGCATTGAAGTAAAAATCAAAATTATAATGGCACATATTTTAAATAGCATTGTACTTGCTGACTAATATTAAATTTTACTTATAAATCTTTTGTTCACTTTAAACTATAAATATTCATTGTACCTTTCTTAAAGTGATGACCCTCTTCTTCGGTCCCATGCAGCAACCCTTAATCATGACAAAATCATTGTTTACTTCTCCGTAATGCGGGAAGCCACCCATTGGTGTGATGGACTTCTCAGACAGATCATATTCAGTAGAAGCATTGTTCTTAATAACCTTGCCATCCTTGGTGTGAATACCTGGATTAAAAAAAAAATTTCGATTTTATAACTACCATTTTCGAAGAAGCTAGAGGTATGAAAAAACAATAATACTACAAATCTTCCATCTCATGAAGGCAATCTAAACCAAAGATTTTCCACTCATGCTATATGTTAAGTGGTGTATTCTAGTTTATCGTAAAATATGACGTTATGAGTGTATTTATAATTGCCACATTTTATGTGATCTAAAAGATAATTGTGCTTTCACATTCATGACTTACGATAACACCTTGGTGTGGATTTTCATGAGATGAAAGATTTGTAAATGAGCAATGATGGCAAAGAAATAATTACCTTGGCCAATACGATAGATCTTCTTGTTCATTTCTGTGCGATGATGGTAACCTTTCTGGCCAGAACGAGCAACAGTGAAAGAGACACGAGATGGATGCCAAGCACCAATACAGGCTACCTTACGCAGACCCTTATGCGTCTTGCGGGGCAGCTTCTTGGTATGCCAACGTGAAGTTACACCTAAAATATGATTTCTTTTTTAGAATGAACATTTAAATTAACATATAACATTATAGTTTGTGCATATTAATCAGTCCGCCCTAGATAAATCTTCAATGAACTTTCAGGTTCTGACATAAATTATAAAGTAAAATCATCATTTTAATTTCTTCAGAATTTACTTAAATGATTTTAATATCAATTAATAATTGAACAATTAACATTGATTGTTCATGTGAATTTTTCTCAAAATTAACTATATCCAAAGAATCATTTACCTTTGTATCCTTTACCCTTGGTCACTCCAATACAGTCAATCATCTCATCTTGGGTAAAAACAGAGTCAATTGGAATTGGTTTTTCGAGGTGTTCCCGAGCCCATTTAACTTTGTCTTCAATAGTACCCCCGTTCAATTGGATCTCCATGATATGAGCCTTCTTCTGGCGTTGTTTCAATAGTTTCATTTGTGTATGAGCAATTACCCTAATGACACTGCAATACCTTACCATCTTTTTTAAGTCTTTTTCGATGGATTTGCGACCAAGCTCATCCTGCCATTTCTTGCTAGACTTGGTGAAGGCCTTCTTCTTGCTCTTATACCTAATTTTTATTAAAACACAAAACCAATACTTTTATTTTGTTCCATCACAGGCCAGACAAAAAGACGCAAAGTGCACCTGAAAAAACACTTTCAGCCTCTTCTTTGAGCGGAGACTAAAAGTTACGATATGCTTTTCGCATAATATTTGACTCTCATCCAGCGATTGGAGAGCTATTTGGTGTAAGATTAGTTAGTGTAATCAATAAAAGAAATATTGTAGAAATTACAATTTCACCAGTAACTAAAGTACACAAACTGTATAATTTTCTAAATTTAACAAATTCCTCAAAAAAAACATTTTAATTACCAATTCTTATAGAAACGCCTGCGACAATCTTCAGACATATGTTCTGCCCAAACAGTGAGCAAAGCACGCAGGCCATGGGGAGTTTCGATGTAACCCACCACACCGACGGCAACCATGGGAGGAGTTTCCAAAATAGTGACGGCCTCCACAATTTCTTTCTTGTTGATCTCTAAAGAAAAAAATACCACCATTCAACTACCTAGTTTAAATTTTCACAAACACGTTCAAATTTCCACAAAAATATACTAAAAAATTAAAGTTATATACTCACTAGATCCAGGACGATCAGGTTCCCGAACCACATGAGTCATTCCAGCCTTGTAGCCAATAAAAGCCGTGAGATGAACAGGTTTTGAAGGATCATCTTTGGGGAAGGCCTTTACCTTTCCACGATGACGACGGGATCTTTTCTTGGGATAGAATCCCATAGACCCATGTCGGGGTGCCGAAAATTTCCTGTGAGACTGAAAATAGACAACTTAAAAAGTGTTCCAAAAATATTCAAATAATGTATATTTAACAAATGTGATCAGTCCGCCCTAGATTCACTTCACTAATATTCAGGTTCTGACAATTTATAAAAAGTAATTCATCATGTGTAAATTCGCAAGGTAACTAATGAAAGAAAAACGATATAATCGCACTAGATAATAATATAAAAACAATATAATTGTAAATCAAGTTATGATTCTATATATTTAAAACGATGAAAAATTGCAGTGCTGGAAAGCGTACTCACCATGAGAGCACCAAACCGGAAAAGAAGTTATATTATGAAGCAAGAATAAATGAAGACGCGAAACGGAAAGAGACAATAACTAGAAACGTACCAAAAACTACGATTCGAACCAGAGATAAACTGACAAGTTCAATTTGAACGTTTAGATAATTACATAAATTATTCACAAGATAAAATAAAGGGAATATATATGTGTGTGTGTGTATATATATATATATATATATATATATATATATATATATATATATATATATATATGTATATATATATAGCTATTAAGGAACCAAAAAAGACACCGAGGATGTTCAGTTTTCGTAATGAACAAGAAATTGAATTAGCAAAATATAAATATGGAATTACACCAACAACATATTTTGTTCATGTATGTGCTAAAGCTAACAATTTTGAGTGTAGCTTTAACCGCGAAAGAAAAGTAGTAGAGAAAGATTGGTAATACGGTTTTATGTCAAAACATGTTGATATCAGACTCAGCCAACAAGTGGTGAGCGTAATGTCATTACAACTCTAGTACGTGCTATAAATGCTTTTGATGCATACTAGTACCACCCATGTTCATTTTTGGAAGAGAAAACATAACTCTTAATAAAAGGTTGTAACAGTGATACGACTGCTATAATTTCTGACCCATCTAAATTAATGAAATCCATATTCGTTAAATATCTGCAACAATTCATTAATTTTCTGAAACCTACTGAACAAAAATCTGTATTAGTAGTATCGGATAACCAGGCGAGTCACATTATCGTGAAAACAGCCACCATGGTGTTTTTTGCCATCTCATGTATCTCACAAAAGGCAGCTACTCGATCTGACGTTCTTCATTTTATTAGAGTCAGCATACAATCGTGAATTTGAGCTGGATGTGGTTAATAATCTAGGCAAAAAATCACTCAGTATGAGATTGCAAAAGTCTTTAGCCATGCGTTCGACAAAACTATCAATATAAGCTAGGGTCTCAAAATATTCAGAGCAACTGGGATTTTCTCAATTAATCCTGATAAGTTTAAAGATAATTTTGAAAACATAAATGAGTTTAATTACTATCAGCAAAAAGAAAACAATAATTGGACAGCATAAAAAGAGTAACAAGAAAGTAACCGTGAAAAAAGGATAAAGTTTTAGAAATTTGAAGAGTTTTGAAGAAACCAAAAATAATATCGACTGTTATTTTATATTTTGTGCACAAAAATAAGAGTTCCTACCAAAGTAAGATTGAATCAAGTGAGTCATATGTAACGATTGGACCTACGAAAAATATATTTACCTTTTGTTTTTATAATAAATTGAGCAATGCTAATGTTTAGAAAATAAAGATATGCAAAGATTACCGATGCACAGAATTATATTTGCTCCAAATAGTGGATACAGCCATATTTGTTTATAACTTATTGTGACTTAACTATATTTGTTATTAACCTACTAGTCAGAGTTGGTCAGGGATGAATTTAAAAAATAACATGTGACGACAAACCGACAAGACAATCATTTAATAAAAAAATAGATGAAATAAATTTATTACATCAAATATGTAATCCTTGGTCTTTTTCTTGGAGTTCACATAAATAAGATTCCGAATTATTAATTTAATTTCTCCCTCTTCCAGATTATTATTAGAATTAAAAATATTTTTTAATAAATTGAGAATTCTGGTATTTTATCCCACTCATCTCCGTAATGTTTACACAAAAAGGTTTTAACGCCTTAATTTTGCAGTTGTTTTAATGGCACTCCTTTAATTATAACTTCTGGATTTAACATGTTAAAATTCTTCTTTTTCTTGCATATATTTTCGAAGATTCTTGTTACTGTTTTGCAATGCAGCTATTAAAAACCACAACATTATTTGGTGCTTGGTAAATCTTAAATAAAATCTTGGACACGGAAAAACTAATTCTGCACTGAACCGGAGGCTTAATAATTTTTTCCGTAGCCTTTTTCCAATCATAAACTAAACAGTTTTCTTCCATGTTCCTAATGCTTGACTGCTCCGACATGATTTCTTCTTACTGAGTGGGACTTATAATTTTGTCTAATTTGCGAAATTCCTTGTAGCTATTTCCGAATACCCAGTCAGCTTGTAAATATGAACGGCCAGTAATAGGAAATATGACTCTAGGTATAAAATGGTTTCACAACCATAGACAATACATAGTGATTATAAATGAGTTTATTTCGCCCACCACACCCGTCAGCAATTAAACATATTTTATATATGCAGGTCAAATCTAATTGTTTAAGTCGATGGTAAACGACAAATGCAATGGTATTTAAATATTTTGCCTAACTATGTTTGGTCCATAAATAAGTAAAAACGTTGTTTTTAAATAGTTTCTTTTTAGTGCTTCCCTCAACGACCGTAAATTTATAAAGGTATAACTGCCTACTATAATAACATACCTACTTTATAACATGTCTACTATACTATACATATAATAATACGCCTACTATGATACATATTTTATTACAGTCATAAGAAATAATTTTTATAATCTTTTACCTCTAACAAATTATAAAATCTCTTGGTTCTAAGAGAATGAACCCTTTTCTCAACCACATTTTGAATGTTTAACTTTTGAATGTTTAATTCACTGGGTAAATATCTCCGCAAACTGAAGAGTCTCTATGACAATAATGAGCACAGCATTGTAATTTTTAGATAAAGGAATGTACAGATTGGTTTTTATCAGTATATAAATGGCTTCTGTGACCTCTAACTCGAGCTTCAACTGGAAACTCCCCAGTTTGAAAAGATTTTGATAATTAGCCTGAAATTCTTGGAAATTAATTGGAACTTTTTCCCATCAGCTATAATATGATATGTTATGATAAACTGTTTCGCAATCCTTTGTCCTGATCTTGGTATCTTTCTTTTACTGGAGAACCAGTACAACATATCAATATTAGTGCATCTTTTTTTTGTTTTTGAGCAATGTTCTTTATTTTTATATTTGGTTATATAGCGTTCGTTCTCTCCAGAGAGAACATTTTGCAATGTCAAGTGTGGAAAAAAAGGCTATGCAACTCTGATTAAATCATATTTCGGATATTTGCCATTGTTGCTTGTTAACAAAAGAATAAACTATACAATAAAACAAAAACTAAATAAGAAGTTGGCTACAATTAAACTAAAAGAAGAAAATGACATTATAATATACCGAGAGTACAAAATAAGTATATACAAATATACAAACATAAAAAAAATAAACATGAATATACATATAAAAAATTCTACATTTTGATGTCGTTCTTTCTTATGAACTGAATGATTAATCCTGAAATGGGTTTATTGGCAATAAATACAAATGATTTTATATTGATGGGCAATTGAATTTTATGTTTTAATAATTTGGAAACAAACGAAGGAAATCTATTATTCAATAGACATGAAAAAATGAGATGATTTAAATCGCCTTCTCCAAACCCACAATCGCAAATTGGAGACTCTCTGATCCGCAGTCTAGCCAAATGAGTAGGAATAGAATAATGAACCAAACGCACGCGAGATACCACAGAGGATTCCTTTCGAGAGAAAGTAAATGTTGAGAACCAAGGTTTTGTGGGTATAAAAGGTTGGATCTGGAAATATTCCACACCTGTAATCTGGGATGATCTTTCCCACGCCCTCTGCCAGTCAGATGCCATCCAGAAACGAGTCATGGGAAGAAGATCCTCAATGAAATTAATAGTGAAACAACAAAAAAGCTCAGTTTGCCCAGTTCACGGCGGCAAACTGCGCTTTTGCGTCGACTATTTCATTACCTACTATGCCACAATGACTAGGTATCCATGCAAGAACAACATCGGATCCCTATCTCTCCAAATCAAATGTAAGTTGCTTGAACCGAAGAATCAGAAAACCACAGTTTGAAGAAAATGGATTAGCGGGAAGGGACTGTAAACAACTTAAGGAATCAGAGAAGATAAGGAGCCTGCAAATATTTTTGAGTAGAGCATAATTCAAGGCCTCCACAATAGCACGGCATTCCCCGGAGAATACCGAACACTCCTTAGGAAGGCGAAAGTAAGCTGAATGAGCGGTGGATGTAGATTAAAATGTCGCTCCGACATAGCCATCTCCACCGGTTTTTGATGCATCTGTGTATATTCGCGTCCAATCCATCCAAAAAGAATTCGAATTAGAATTGTTGGACTCCTTATCAACTCCAAAACACAAATTTATATTTGGCCTGTGAAATACCGAGTCAAATGGGAAACTATAAAGAGGGAGAGAAGAATTTTGATAAACGGGGTTAGTGAGGGATTTGAATCTTTGGAAGCTAACGATAAGAAGAGGTCGGGACTTAGAACGCCAAAAAGGAGTATGCTCAATAAACCTAGAGAGGAGGGTGAGTTTTGGAAAAATGGAGTGAGTAGAAAACCTAACTGCCTTTAGTAAATAACGATCAGCTAGGTATTATCGCCGAAGATTTAAAGGAGGATAAACACATTCTACTTGTAGGGCATTTATGGGACTGGATTTCATAGCACCCGCTATGATCCTCAGAGCTTGAGACTGAATGCGGGTCAATTTAGTGGCATTGGATTTGGAAATAGGATCAAGTAGAAATGAACCATATTCTAGATGACTACGGACTAGAGCATTATATATTAACTTTAATGTGGAAGGGCGAGAGCCCCACCACACTCCAGAAAGTGCGCGGATGATGTTCATATTAGCCTGGCATTGGGAGATGACATATTCGATGTGAATGTTCCAGGATAATTTTGAGTCTAGAAACATACCTAAGAATTTGGTATTGGAAAGAACAGGGATCAAAGAGGAATTATAAGAAATAGATAACGGAGGAGTAATTCTTCTTCTCGAGAAGACCACGACAGCGCATTTGGAAGGGGATAAATCCATACCATGAGAGATAAACCATTTATTTAGGTTAACAAGGGCAGAGTTCAAAGCATTTTCGGCAACCATTATTGACTTATCAGAAGAATATAAAAGCAGGTCAACGGCGTATTGCAAAACACGACAGAAATGATTTACTGTTGAGTGAATCATATAGGAGTAAATGTTGAAAAGTAATGGACTTAAAACAGAGCCTTGGGGAAGACCCCTCCATATAGTTCTTGTTGAGGGGGGGGGGTCCAGGTGATCTAAGAATAATAGATCTTTCTAAAAGAAAATTGAGGAGAAAATTTATAATCTTAATTGGAATCCCAAGATTATGAAGAATTTTTTGGAGGACTGGAAGGATTACGTTATCGTAGGCTGAAGAAAGATCTAAAAAAGCAGCAACGAGGAACTCTTGTCGAGAGAAAGCAAGTCTGATGTCAGTGGTTTGGACGCTGAGATTGTCCATCGTACTTTTAGCTCTTCTGAAGCCAAATTGGTTACTTGGAAAAATAGAGTGGTGTTCAGTAAACCATTCCAAACGTTTCTTAATTAATTGTTCCGTAATCTTCGCTAAAACAGGAGAAAGGGCTATGGGTCTGTAGGATGAATCTACAGTGGGATCTTTACGAGATTTAAAAGTGGGAATTATTATTTTAATTTTCCAAGACTTTGAAATAGAACCTTATTTGAACATACAGTTAATGAGGGATAGAAGGTACCAACGGGAAGATGGTAAAGTATTTTTCACCATTGAATATGACATTCCGTCAATACCAGGAGAAGAATTCTTAAGATAGTGTAAGGTGATATCCAATTCGTTAATGGAGAAATCTTATAAAAATGATTGGCGCTAGTAAAGTTTTACCTGAAAGGTAATTCATCTAAATTTGGAATGGATGGGGGAGCAAGTTTATTTAAAAATTGATCAACCCAATTCTCATGTACAGGTTTGGGAAGATCAGGCTGAAAAATAGACCAAAAGCGTTTTATATTAGACCAAACGACACGAAAGGGAGTAAAAGGAGAGAGGGATTGACAGAATTTCTTCCAGCATTCCCTCTTTTTTTTAAGGAGAATTCGTTTAGTCTGAGCTTGGGTCTTTCGAAACAAGAGGAAGTTTGCTTCCGACATATTAGATTTATATATCGCTTCAGCCTCTTTGCGGAACAGTCTCCATCCCACCAAGGGGGAGAGGATCTGAAGTGGTAGATAAATGTTTTAAGTGGGATAAATTTCCGAGCGGATAGGTCTATAGCCTTTACAAATTGGTCATAGCAAGTGTCAATGCTATCCAAGTCCACTGGAGGGAGGGAATCTACTTCGACACTGAGAAAGGTACGAAATCCCACACAATCTGCCCTAAGTAGGTTGTATTTTTGAAGAGGGGGAAATTTTTCCATTTGTAATAAATTTACATATTGAAAAAATGAGGGAAAGAAATCAAAATGGGAAATAGTCGCTTCCAAAAGACTCAGAAAGAATATTCCAGGAATTCTGAAATGGGACAGGAACTCGTGTTGGAGAACTACCATTTAGTAAACACAGACCAAACTCGTCCTGGACCAAGGAGACCCCAAGAGGGTTGCTTCGGGTGGAACCCTAAGACGGGTGATGAGCATTAAAATCTCCCAGAATAATATATGGGCCAGGAATTGAAGATAAAATATCCCGTAGTTCTAATGCTACGGAACATGTTGGAAGGGGGACATATATATAGAGAGGATAGAGATATCTTTAACTCTCACAGCAACAATATTGAATAGACAACTGCGAGAGCCAAGAGGAATCTGGGAGAAGGGAAGAGATTTGTTAAGTAATAGGGCGGATCCGCACTTACCATCCGCTCTATCATCCCGGAGACAGACATAGCCTAAGATCTTAAAATGGAATCCAGGCTTCAACCAAGTCTCCGAGATGGCAGACACGGATGGAGAATACTTGACAAGGAGGTGACGAAGATCTTCTTTGTTGGAAATTATACTGCGGCTATTCGATTGCAAGACCCTCGCCACTATTGGCGAAGCCATTAGAAAGAAGGGATTCAATAGATGAGGCAACGTTGGACGCTATTTGATTGGGGGAACTCAGAATTTTGACCAAGGTGGTCAAAATAAATTGAATAATACTCGTAGAAGAAGGAGTATTAGCTGAAGGTTGTTGACTGAAACCGCAACCATTTTCAGGTTGAGGAATTCGGAAGTCTGCCCAGGCTTGTTCTAAAAAACGGGAACTAGTCGAAGAGTGGGATCGGGGTTTCTGAGTAATAATTTTTTTGTGAGAAGAGTTGGTAGGACGAGACGGAGAAAGCAAACTTTGGGAAGAAATTGGGGAAGGAAGAGTTAGAGGGGGATGAGCTGCATCTGAGGCGTATGATTTTTTAGCAGAAGGGACCAATTTGGACGCTTCCGCATAGGAAATATCTCTTTCAGACATTTCAAACTGGATTTTTCTTTGTCTTTCGAATTTTGGACAATTTCTATCAGTGGAATCATGATTTCCACTGCAAAAGATACATTTTGCTTTATCAAGAGGAATTGGGCAGTTTCTCCCAACGTGACCTTGACCACATCGGAAACAACGCTCAGAAGATCGGCATTTGTCAGTCACATGTCCAAACCTACAACACTTGAAGCACCGTGTTATAGGGAATTCATATTTTGAGACTGGAAGCGATGAGTAAGCCATATATATACGTTGGGGACGAACTTGGCCATCAAAGGTAATGACCATCGTCTCAGACGGAAAATATTTAGACTGGCCATCAATTATTTTTAGACTTCTATGTTGTGTAAAACACACCTCCTCAGACCAATCGACTGGAACATTGCGAACAATGCCAATACGACTGACGTTAAAGGAGGGGATGAACAATTTGTTTTGTTCTGTAAAGGCAGAGTGGTTAACGAATCGGTTGGCGGCATCAGCAGATGAAAATTCCACCAAAATCCTGTTCCTGCCAATGTGTTTCACTCCATCTCGAATAATTCCATCAACATTATACTTTTTTAAAGTGGAACCAAATTTCACAGCATGAAATGAAAATCCGGAATTAGGATGGGGTTATTTTCTTTGCACGTGGACAGTAAATGGACCAACGTCGCCAGGGACGTATAAACGGCCCTCAAAAGAATTCGGAGGGAGGGAGGGAGGAGATGAGGTCGGGGTTGAAGGAAGTAATTTCGAATTTGCTTCTGAAAGAGGAGTGCGAGGGGTCTTGCGAGGGATTGTATCCTCTGTTTCGGTACATGAAGAATCAGACGGATGGAAAGAGGGAGTATTTTTAAACTTGTTTTTTTTACAATTAGTTCTTTTACAATTTTTGTTTTTTCGTTTCAATTCCTGTTGAGAATCCGAAACAGTAACAGAACTAGCAGGCGATGTACGAGAAGCAAATTCGTTATAACAAATTGGAGACTTAGAAGGGTCTGGAGGTTTAGGAGGAATAACTAAATCCATTTTCACAAAAGAAAAGCTGAAGCACAAAAATAAAAAACGTTCAAAAAATAAACAAAAGAACAAACTTACCGAACACTGATTAAAACAATAGATGGGATTAAAACAATAGATAGATAAAGTAAAAAATTAAATGAAAATAGATTTAAAGTAAAAATAACACAAAACTAAATAACATATTACGACAAATTAGACTAAATAACACGAAAATAAGAAAGAAATATTAGGGCTCCGAAAAACCTTTCCACTTCGTTTGACGGTTTCTATGGCTATCTGAGCAATGTTCATAAAAAGCTAAATGAAATTTTCGAATTAATTTGTCAGTTGCATTGTACATTTAAAATGTTCATTATTACGATTCCAGTCAAGAGTATTTTCTTTTTTTGTAAAACATTCATGTAATTACATAAGTTCACTGATACAACGTGGATCTCGCCCGAATTCAAGGCATTTCGTATTCGCCGAACATATGAACAGCACGGTGGCCATGGATAATGGTCATTATTTATGCTCGTGGCAATGTTTTTGAATAATATATGAATTAGATGAAAAAGAAAATGTGATAAGTACCTAAAGTTACTTAACAGTAAACTTTTTGTAATAAAAATTTGGTTAAATTAGTATAAAGTAATTTATGATTATATACACCTGAGTATTTTGTACGTACTGTACTCGAATATTTTTTAAACTATGTCCTTTGGACCCATACTTTTATTTTTAAGCGGATTATTATTTTAATTGTGGTGCTGCTCATTCAGTTTTGTTTTCGTGCAATTTTTTATTTATTAAAAACAATTTATTCATTCTTGGTATTCTTATACCTGAAGTAACGTGCATTTTCATTTTTATTATTTTTATAAAATTTTAAGTCAACTATTAAAAAACTCAATTGTTGTCCTTAAATAAAATTTAGGTAAACAAATACGTCTGACAAAATAGCAAACATTAAATTAATTTACGTTTAATAATTAGAGTATGACTATCTGCAGTAATACACTTTTGTTGCTCCAAAAAAAGTCAATTCCGCAGAATTGAGACAAACAGAATGGACATTCGCTGCAAAAGTGGTTTCACTCTCTTCCCGACTCACCCCCCCCCCATTGTCCAAAGTGCCTTGTGCAATTATTGTTAATACCCATAGATGGCATAACCCATTACTGTCTATTGCTAATATATGGCGGCAATCTTTAATTTGATATACTGTTCAGGAAACAAATTTGAATAAATTTCTCTACGACATATATGAAATTTAGAATTAGCTTGTTTAAAATAATGATATAAGTTTTATCAAGTAATTTAAAAAAATCAATTGAAATTTGGCTTACCAATT
Source organism: Druceiella hillmani (assembly GCA_039881145.1). Classification (NCBI taxonomy): domain Eukaryota; kingdom Metazoa; phylum Arthropoda; class Insecta; order Lepidoptera; family Hepialidae; genus Druceiella; species Druceiella hillmani. Next base: position 2,007,322 of record JAYKKI010000074.1, read on the forward strand.
TTTAATAATGTGAAATATATGACCTTTAACAAAAAAATAAACCTCGCTCATCGATTATCACACATTTTAAAAGATATACCTAAAATGAATAAAATTAAGATATAAAATTTTCTAATCAGTATATTGAATTGTTCCATTAATAAAAAATCAACTTTCACAGCTACTGCAATTGTGAATCCAATCAAAGAATGTTATTGTCACATAATCTGATAATAAAGAGCATTACCCTCAATAACATTCTGTTCAGATTACCCTTCACAAATTGAAAGAGAGTAATTTTAGATATAGGTAAATATTATTGCTAGTGGCAAAGTGGAAAAACGGTTGCACCTGAAGCTGTTAATTCACCCGATACATCACTTGATATAAGTTATATAACTATTGGGAAATGGTTGTCTGCTGAAAATGCCCAAAAGAAAATTGTTTTGTTTTCAAAAGGTTTACTATTTTTTTTTATTTCCGGGTCGTTTTTAATATAAGATAACCAGGTGCGAATAAATGAAGACTTTATTAGCATTCAACATTCGTTTATTTAGTAATCTGATAATACTTACATATCGTTGTACACAGTCCTTGCTTTAATAAAAATGTCAAAAACCGTTTGTTTCCAAAAGACTGATCATTACAGGTCAGCTGTTTCTTTACGGAAACTTTAAACATAAGTAAAATTCAGTGCACAAATACACCACATTATTTAAAATACTTCAAACGTTTATAAATATATACATTCATTTTAATTTGGTATCACTTTCGGAATTTTCTAAAGGGTTCGATCCTAGAAAATTTCATTACTGGGTATTTTATATTCCTCTTTCCTTATTCCCGTCCATTCTTAAAATTCTTGAGTAGGTATGCGTAACTATAGAGTATTTCAATTCTTCACACATCGATTTAATGAACAACTGCTACAACAGACAGAAAATTGTTTATTTTATTTTCTTTGCCCATATTGGGGTTAATCTAATACACTATATAAAAATATTCATTGCGTCACGTAATCCGTCAATATTTATCGCGATACGGCAGTACCAGGTCTAACGCGTACTGCGATGCGAATATAATTCAGGCCGTTTTAAATTACTAACCACTATCAAAGAATATTAATTATTACTGCGTAAAGAAGCGACACTCGCCTCCCACGCCTGTTTAAGGTCACCCCCAGATAACGAGTACGATCAAGGGTATGTCATCCCAGGTTGTGGTTTGTTACGTGTGGATATATTTGCTTGATTTTGCGATGTTTAGTTGAGTTCAAGTTGTGTAATTCCGTCTTAATTGATAACTATTTATAATAATTTAATATGACGGTCCGTTATTGCGCTGTGTACCGTTATTGCTCTCCGTTATTGCGTTGTGTGTAAAAGTCATTGTTTTGTTTGAACGCGATCTAGTTGGAAAACGTATCTTTTTAGTGCCTGCCATAGGCTTTTTAAATGGTTTATTAAAAGTCAAAAGTAGAACGAAGACCTTATTCCAGTGTATCACATTTATAAATGAACTAAATTTATTTTTTTAAATTTTATTTCGTTTTTAGGATCCACACTAAGTACCTTTTTCAAATTCTATCTTGATATTATTATTTTGAAATCACTTTTACTCAATTAAATGTATAGTATAAAATATTTATTTACATAATTTCATTTTAACAATTCGATAATAATAAGCACGTGCACCCTAATACAAAGTTACTACGCCAGCGTGCTATAGAGACAGTCATTCTATCGACGCTATTGGTTAGAAAGAGAAACAGCTATGTTGCTGACGTATCGAGCGTGTTAATACACGCTCGATCGGCGTGATTGCCCGCAACGATCAAGACCGATATGTAGTAATAGTAAATATTCTTTACCTGCACGCTGCAGACAGCCCAACATTAATTTACGCACATACACAAACGGGTACGAATTGGCGGATATGTATGTATAGTGTAATATCTAATCGAAATTGTATTGATATTCCATATCGGATTCTAAAACTATATACTTTCTGAAACCATAAATTGGTAAATGGTTCATACATACATAGGCGTACCTTCTTTCTCGTTAATATTTGTTAGACGTTTCAGTGTTTATGGTTTTACTTTCAGTGTGTTTAGAGTAGATTTTTTTAGATTTTGACACATTTTGAATAACTCTTCTTAATAATAGAAATTCAGTCTGGTGATTAAAAGTTAAAGATAATAATAATCATAAGTGCACCAATGTATTCTAACCACGATACATATGTTATAAGTGAAAACATAATAGGCTAAATTGGTGAATGTAGCGAGTAGTAATAGAGAGAGGCGCAACGTGTCGTAACGTATCGTATCGGGTTGGGCAATAGCGGTATCCGTTCCGCTGCTTAGTATATTCGAATTATCCAGATTCAGTACGGTATCTACGTTAGTACTTGAATACGGATAACGCGTTAGGTGGGGCGATATAGTGTTTCGTGCGATCTGTAGTTTCAGTTCCGATCGATATATAGTTTCAATATCTAAATACGTTTTGTTTCGCCAACCCCTAATTACTCGTATCTCAACTTTCGACGAAGATGCATATGCCAGTTGTGTTGCAACGGATTACATTTTTCTCATGAATCGTTTGACCTAGGATCTTGGGTATAGTAGTAAAACATATTAACTCAATAACTAAAACTGAAAAATAATAAAGTGATTTTTAGGGAGGCAAATTAAATACTCAAGAGGTATCGATTGGATATATGGGTATCGATTGGATATATGGGTATCGATTGGATCCAATTGATATCAATCGATGGATTGGTATCGATTGGATAAATTGTTTAAGATTCTTAAAAATATTTTTTCCTAGGTACTACGTTTTTAGAAATATACTGAAAAATATGCAAAGAATGTATCATATTTTCCGAAATTACTCAACCAAAGTTTTGAAAAATATGGATTTTTAGAACCCTATAAAGGTTATAGGAATATAAGGGTTATAGGAAAACTATGACGATGATTCTAAATGTTGTCATTTTTGGAATATACAAAATGTTTTACGCCTGTGGAAAATATAATAGGCAATACATTTTCGTTTCTCTTCATTTCAAAGTTGATTCTCTGAGAAACCATGCGACGTAGTAATTTCAAATTTGGAATAGTAATTCACCTTATGAAACAACATATTCTGTATTTGCTAGCTTTTTAAAAATATTCTTATAAAAATTAAAGAGAGGCAAAAGAAAAGTTAAAATTTTTTAAAAATCTTATGTATAATGTATAAAATGATAAAATTCCATGCGGATTACTTCTACACAATCTGTGAGATATAGAATTATATGCATGTTAGCGCACTGTGGAAAAATATGCATAGGAATTTTAATTTCGTAGTTTACTACGAATTTCTTGCGGTGGCTTTCCGCACAGATTTTTTTATGCTCTATAGTCATATGAAGAAAAAAAAACGCGTGGGGGCTGTCTCACGCCGCAGTCCATATAGATTAAATCCGCTGTCGTTCCTAGCGTCAGCCGAGTGTTCGGTGAGTATGTTGATATGATAAACTTTACGTAAATGTGGACGTGCGGACGCACCTCAACATTTACGTCACATTTGACGCACGCGTTCTTATCACTGTCGGTTTTTTTACGAATGTGACAGGTATTTTAATGTGGACGCTCGCTTTTTGACGCATATATTTTTCAATAAACCAGATAATTACCTCCGAGCATTATTCATTCTATTTTGTTAAAAGGCCGCTTTCTTATAAGATCCAAAGGAGTTTATGTCTTGAGCACTCTTGCATTAAGTGTATCACATTCTCTTTATGTAACACCATCCTTTTTTATAAAACTAAAAAGAATAAGTAAAAATGTAATTATGTAGTAAAATTCCAAGAATTTAGAATACCCGTTACAATAGTACGAACAATTTGAAGAGAAATTAATAATTGTCCGAGCTCAACTTGAGCCCCACGCTGGTGTATACGGTGCACAGCGTAAAAATTTAAGTGGAGATAAATTGAAATTTGTCGCAAAAATATTTGCGTCATATGCAATTAACGCAATGTAACTCGATTGATTTGACATTGTACCGATGATGTTCAAAATCCTTGTGCCTTTTTAAGTAATGGTAAATTATAAAGATATCCGCGACCCTTATCCAAAAACGAATACCAATGAATCTCCTGGTTGTATGTAGATCAATGGTGCAAACCGAAATTTATTATCTTAAAGGGTTTAGAAATTATAGCATGATAAAAATTTCAAGAAAAACTGTCTGCACGATACCTTACATATGTCATCACGTACACCTTACCGCCAGGTAAAGTTATTTACAGTTATATTTTTAAAGGCAGCCGTTCGAACGTCACAAATAAATTATATCTTGTGCATAAGTAATCAATGTGAAAACGGGTTGACGAGTGAAAAGTGAGAAATGTGCATACGTGGTCAAAGTCAATTTTAGTCGATTGCAAAATCTCTTTGTGTTCAGTTGTGTTACGTCGCCGCACTCCGTTGTCGAAGTTCGCGACAGGCTAAACGAAATGTTTGGCATCCAGTGAATAGGTCGATTTAGACCTATACGTTGGACTCCACATTCACCAAACATCACCCCATTGAACTTCTCGTGTGGGGATTTACTAAAAACTTAGTGTTTGAGAAATATTGTGACAGTGAAATAGAAATGCGTGCGCGTATTATTGCTGCTTTTGACAAACTTGAAAATACTATTAACCAAGACATTCCTTCATTTAAAAGAGTCCACGAAAAAACAAAAAAAAGTGTGCACAAATGTATCGAAAACGGGGAGCGACATGTTCAAAATGTTTGTCATTTAATTTTCATTAACTTGTGTTTTTTTTTTAAATTTTCATTTACTTCTTTTTTTATCCTATCTTTTTTTACTTCAATCGATTGAAAAATCAGTGCAATCACAATTTAATCAATTGTCGTGCACGCCCGTGGCAATCATAGGTGAGTGATTACTGATTTTATTCTTAAGTAACTACAAAATATGTACATACCTATAAGTGGTCAGTTCTCATACATAGAGTATCACTGTAAATAGATTAAACTATTATTAAATATAATGTGATGTATAGTACAGTATTTTTACCAAGCGCCATTAATTACGAAATCATAGTTGCAATACTGCACACAATTGTCAAAACTCATACACACATAATACACATCTTGTTAAAAAAAACCGGCGCGAGCGACAAGGCGAATGGCGAGCGCTCCGCAACGCGAGCGTTAAAAGCTTAGGTTATTTTCTCAATAGACTTTTTTAATTATTTTTTAAAAATCTAACAACGCAATATTTTTCTGAAATATATTAGAGCGGGCGCTGGAGGGAATTGAGTATGCAAAATGTGAGGACCGCATACTGTTGATCGTTTTGAACTCAGAAAAGCTTGCAGATTATAATTCCGAATGTTGCCAGGAGCCCTATTGGTCCATTTTTTTGTTTACCCCACTCCCTTGGATATTCAAGTAAATGGGCTGAACTAATGCTTTGAAACTATTTTAATAGTTGTTTTTTCAATAATATCCGATAGTTTCTTATAATTAAAGATACTTATAGCTAGGCAATTGGAAAAATAAACAAAAATTAAAAAATGATAATAATTGTTGATTAAAAAATTATTTATTACGAAAAATCAAATTTTAACATAATTATACAAAAGCAAAATATAAAAATTAATCTTTTTGATTTTGGCAATCGTTATTAATACATTTACAAAGTGAAATACAATTTAATGACAATTTTTGACAAGAACAAGCCTTGGTTTTACAATTCGAAGAACATTTACAGGGCTGAATCAACAATTCCGGCAATGGTTGTTTCGTAAGTTGTTGTGGGAACAATTTGTCATCTTTTCTTTCATAGCCTAATAAGGTAAAATCAATAGGCTGTAGTAGAGTTTGGTCTGCATTAATCCATAAATAAGTTTGTGCTGAAGCTCTTAATATATGTAAATGTAAAGCATCTGATGTACAAATAATTCTTAATAAATTAAAGCCGAAGCAAAGATTTCTCGAAATTAATTTATATCGAAGTTCATCAGCAGTTGATTTTTTTTTCGCAAAAAGATAAGTGCAAATGGTTTCTAATTCAATTAATTGTTCGGCACTTAGGTATGGATTTCCTAAATGTCGCAAAGCTTTTTGAACAAAATCCAAGGATACAGCTTTTAAACCATTTTTTTTAGAACCCAATCTGCTGGTAGAATCACAACCACTGAGAGCGTGTAATGCTGGCAAAACACGACAAACGTTTTCGCCAAGGGACTGAGCAGCCAAATGACATCCTGAATTGAATTTCTTTTTGTATGAACCGTCAAACCATAAGCCTAAGCAGCTAAAACGTGTTAGAATATTCCAAAAATAAATTCCCAGGATGAAAACATCTGTATCAGCGCTAATAATTATAATATGAGCAGCTTGAATTTTTACCGCGTGAAAAATGTGACAAAACATTCTTGAATCGGCTTCTAAATGGTTCGATTTTAATTCTGGTACCTCAAGAAATGAAGAGCCTTGCAATTTGAAACATTGTGTAGGATCATCAAATCCTCCACAAATATACAACTCGCAATCTTCATTTATTTTTATATATCTAGGAGCAGCAGTACAGAGAAATTGAACAAGCTGTAACTTATTTTCAGTGCTTGAAAAGAAATAGTTACAATTACTTGGAATTTTCGTATTTTCATTTGAAATTATTAAATTTTTTATTTTTTGATTTTTACTTCGTGCAGTTGACTCCAAATATTTTATGGAAATATCGTCATATCTGTCAAATACGATGTCTATTCGTTTTACATTTGCCTGCAAAAATAGATCGTGGATTCTATTGAAGAACGCCTCAGCAAAATCACCAAAGGTGTTGAAATTTTGTAATTGAACTTGGTGAACATGTGCCATACCGTCAACAATAAAAATTTTAGGCTTTTCTAATTTAAAAATTTCACTCCGTGTGTTTGAACCGCACTTAAAATTATTTTCAATTTCAAGAGCGAGTTCCGATTTTGGATTCTTTCTATAAAATCCTTTTGAATCAAAAAGATACTTGCAGTAATCAACAATTTCATGAGATGCTAAAATTTTTGTGTCAAATCCACGTTGATTAGCCAATAAGAATGCTTTTTGGAAAAGATTTACATCTGTAGCATCTTGTAACTTTTTATTAGGAGTAGTTTTACTTTCTTTTTTAGAAGTTTTTTGTACAAAGTTGTCAAATTTACATTTTTTAATAGGGTCAGATAACTTTTTATTTTTCAGTATAAACCGCTCATTTTCGTACGTACTTAACGCAGTCTCTCCATTTTCTACAATATTTAGCAAACATTGGGAAGTAGATTCATCGGCGAGTGAAAGAGCGAGTATAAATATTTCGAAGCGCGCAATTTTGGTTGTCACTATAGGGATTGCAAGCATAGAAATACTTGACAATATTTTGTATATCTTTTTCGTCATTATTGATTCTAGATTGCGTCCATTCATTATGGTAATTAATATCACTTGTAGAGTCTTCTTGCATTCCGAGATATGAAGAAAGAGCCTCGTGTATACTGTTTTTAAATGGATAAAGGAGTAGCCATCTCTGCATCGCATCTTCATTTTTTGTTATACCGATCAAACCTCCAGTCACTGCTGACGATCGATTCTGAGACTGTTCTAATGCTAAGTCAGGACTTACTGCATTAAATTTACCTTCCGTTCGTTTGACAGACAACATTCCTCTCTTCATATCATGTACAACTTCTGAAGGTAGTTTTATCATATCTTGTAAATAAAGGGTGACTCCGCGAATGTAATTCGTGTGATTCACAGAAAAAAAGTAAGGTAACATTTGTCTAGTAGTTAACAAATGCAGTTCATAATTTGTACTCCTATCAGCCATAACTGAAATCAGCCATAAAAAAATTCTACCATTTCACAATAGTTATTCAAATATTTAAAAATTTCGTTTTCAGTGCTCATAGTGCGTACAAAATTTAAAAAATTCATCAAACAATCTGAAATTATTCTTTTGTATAGATTATATTTTTCTAATAGACCTGCATGATTTTTATCAACTGTATTCTCTCTTATTTCTTGAATACAAGTATTTAGCTGTTGTAAATAATCTTAAGAATAATTCATTTTTTCTATAAATTCGACAATTTGAATGCTTCTTAAAGCCTCATACAAAAGTTTGTGTGCTCTAATACCTCTGTTGTACTGAGTACCGTTGAGAATTGCCGACAAAGTATTTACACCATAAATATCGGCTTCAATAAGAATACTATCGAGTCCACTACCATCAAGATATTGGCCCAAGCAACGCAAGAAATTTTTTTGTAAATGAAACGATCCTATTCTCAATATCAAATTGTCAGCTTCTTAAGTTGTTAGTTGAATATTTTTTGCAATAAGATATATCGCCATATCGCACGAAAGTACTGCTATTTTTTTACCGAGTGCAAGACTTACGCTGATATAATTTTTCATTGCAGTATAAACTACGTCTTTAGAAGTCGGTGGCTGAGGTATGATCGGACTAAATCCAACAGTAGAAATAGGTGCAGTTTCAGACGATAGTATTTGTTGAAATGGAGTCCATCCTGGTATTGAGTTTGTAGATGGTCGGCAGAAATTATTTTCTATTTGACTATATTGTAGTCTACACAAAACCCAGAGCAAATTATCAAACTGTACATTGTTTTGACTATTTTTTAATAAATAGCTACTGTCCTTATGATTCGGTATCAAAGGCTGCATACTTTCTTGAAAATGAAGAATTTCTTGGCAATTTAAAATTTTTAAATCAAACTCGTTTTGATTTACTGTAGGTTTCACTTTGATTAAATTTACTTCATTTTCAGTAGGCTTTTTTTCTTGATATATCACCATTGCTGTCACATGGGTCGAATCTTTTCCACTTAATGTTTCTTCATTGAAATCATTGTTATCTATAGCTCCATGAAGAAATAACGATGAATCTCGAACGATATTTTTAGGAATAAGCAGTTTTTTGTCAATATCTTCACACACAATTGACGTTGTTACTTCAGTATCAAGGTTTTTCAATGCTTTATAATTTATGCAATGCCCAAGTTTATTTAACATCATGATTAAATGTTTCGATCGTGTCAAATGATGAATAGATTGAGCTAAAGCTATATGCTTTGGAGTCTGTTTCTCAGTAATCGTAAAATATATATCATAAAATATAGACAACCCTCGTCTATTATAATTCTCACTTAATTTTTTATTTTTAGCATTGAGCAATGCTTGTATAAAAATTTGCCAAGTAGCCGGTAATTGACCTTCTTTTAAAAATTTTTCTATTAAAATTTCATCATGTACATACCCATCGGGTATTACTTCGGTATTTAATATTTCTTTGCGAAGTTGTTTTGCTACTTGAACAGTGTAGTTTGTAGAATTTATTGTGCGAATATGTTCAATCACTTCATCCAGTGGTATGTTGCTCATATATACCAATGATGATTTTGATCTATCATTTGGATATGAAAATAAAATATTTCCACCATATTTGTTAATTAGCAGTGATTTCATATCGCGATTTTCTACGACTGCATCTTCAATTTCTGTGAGTTCAGCTAGCCGCTTAGCCAACTGAGCCACTTCAAAAGAATGAGTTTTGAATTGATGTTTAATTTCATCAATCAGCTTCTCAAATGCCTCTATAAGTAAGTCATGCGGTATTTTATTTGAAGGTCTACCTGCTGGATTTGTAGAATTTCTTGGTAGTCGAAGATAATCACGATAACAATGTTTGATACTTTATTCCCATAGCAAATAGATCAGCTGGTTCTTGGCATGTGCTAATTTTTGTATAAACTTCGTCTTGTTTATTACGAGCGGTGTTAAAAATTTGCTCTGCCGCTGAAATTTCTGAACACAAGAAAAGCGTTTTGTTTTTATTTCTTGTTTGTTTACCGCAAATTAAACATTGCTGACTATTTTTGATTTTATTGACTACTCTTGATGAGTGTCGAACATATTCAGTTCCAGAAACACTAGCTTCTGCAGAGGAGGTGGGAGTAGAAGCATTTTCCTGCTTATACAATGACAATTCTCGACGCCTTATTTTTTCTTCGCTAATGTAACTAGCCATATAACTTCTATGCCAAGTACATCTGTGTTCAGTAAAATCTATATTATTTTTTATTTTTTCACTAATGTCATCTTTTCTTCGATCTGCTGCTTTTTGGATATTTGCAAACGATTGTGGTTTTGGTTTTTCTGCCAAATTACCCGTTTTATCACAAAACAAACACAATATTTCGTTTAGTTTTCGCTTCTTCACATTTGTCACTTGTTGCGACATTCTCGCCGTTTTTATTTAATAAATAAACCACTTAAATACAATCAAACAACAATTTAAACAAACATAAAACAACGTAAACACGAAAAAATAAACGTTTACGCATTAATATTTGTTTTATACTGACTACTACGAGCGCTTTGACGCATCGGCGCATAGAGTGGGTACAGGAGTGGGGACAAGAGAAAGGGACCAACACACACAGCTGCTGGCAACATGAGTTTTTTTTTTATTTAGGGCCTCAGGTATAAGAATTTGAGTATAGTTGCCGGTCCTCACATTTTGCATACTCAACTACCTACAGCGCCTGCACTATATGCTGTTTTGCAACCTGTTGGTGGAGCATAACTCGGACAAGTTTTTTTTTCGTACAGGGCGCGTACACCTGTATATACTACCTATTGGCAACGATCCCTAGAGGCACGCCGCGAAACTAATATATGACGTATAATTGAATGTTATCAAATAATATAGATATTCTACCAGTAAATACTTACAGCTTTTTATAGTTCGGGTACCTTTCAACGACAGTTAAACTAGCAGCGGATTGAATTGTTCGCATTAGATAATATATTCATGATTTGAATAATATATTTATTAATGTTATTGTTTCAAATTGTATTATTTTTAGATGGATAAAATAACAAAGAAAAAAATGCTTGTCTAAATTATGGAAAATTTTCTATAATTTCTTATTTTTGTAGTGGATATTCTTCATCAATTTTTGTTTAGTTTTTTCATTAATATTATTTATACCTTCATTAATACTACAGACATTGCCAATATTTTCTTTCGTAATACTTCTTTAAGAGCTTTATTTTTACGTTTATGCTTTAAAATGGTCTTAATACGTAATTAATTTTTATATTTTCTTATAATAATCAGTTTTAAATCTTGGTTTTCTCATTATAAAGTTTGATTTGAACTTACAACACATATACGTAAGGAATCTTTTCAAATGAGCTCTTTTTTTTACCCTTGAGCATACACAGATATTGCATTATGCAAACATACACACAAAAATTATTATTTTGATGTGTTTAATGAATTTAAAAAATTAGCAAGAAATAATGTTTTCTGATATAGTATTTCTTTTATATTGTGATTAGTAGTAATTATTTCTGTATTCCCATCACAAATCTTCCTTATTTATATATTCAGTATAATATATACAGGATTTTTGTTGAAACTGAACCTGGCCATATTAAAGTTGAGTTAAACACAAGCATGAGCGTGAAAACATGCCTAATAAATTCTTATTTGCAAAACAATTAATCTCAAAATGATCTGAGCACATTTTTTTTTTATTTATTTCGACTATCTGCAATCGGCTGAATAACCATAATCAGATATTTTCCAATACTTGATGTTTGGATGGCTGATTCTCCATCGAGATTCAAAGCCATTTTTTTTTAAATTTACAAATGAGCACATTACATCCTTGGATTTTAAAAGGTAATCCAGATGTTTCCTTTAAGTGGTTATTATACATTTCTTTAAACTAAATTTATGACATTTAACTATTATTTTTAGCCTTTCAAATAAAAATAAATACTATGACACAATAAACAAAATACTATGTGAAATTTTAAAGTACTTACATGTTTTGATTTTTTGGAAATGAATAGAATGACTTAGGTACGTTCCTTCTTTTGTTTATAATTATTAGATCTGTATACTGCACATACTAAATCAATTTTTTTCAAAAATGTTGTGAGCTTACTATGAATTCAGTAATGTTTCATTTATTGAATTCGGAACAGACCTTTACGGCATTTAGTGAACCTTAATAATCATAAACGTATCTATGTATGTACATGCGTACATACATACAGGCATATAAATCATATTTCCTCCTTTAAGTTCACTATAGTCAATGCTTTAAACTTATGTACATCTGTACTACTTACTTATCTACCATCCTACTATACCTTAGTTGTTTCATGCCTAAGCACGTCTATATATATTAAGATGCCTGTCTGTTTAATTGCTTACGTCAAGACAAGTCAAACAGATCTAAACTCTATGAGTTTTGCTCCTCAACACTGAAGAGTTTCTGTCACCACCTTTCGGTTCCATCATTGTACCCTGATTCCTTAAATAGCAAAATTTATGTCACCTTAGTTGTATTTTTGTAGGTTGTCATTAGACCTATATCACCTAAGTTCAATCACGGAACCCGTGCTGTTCAGTGTTGAGAAACTTTACAGTGTATCTTCAATTTCCACAGCCAGATTCTAACCAAATTCATGGGACCTAGGTCTTTTAGTAGTACCTCCTACACTAGGAGTATACCTTTCCAATAAAAAAAGAATCATCCAAATCGTTTGATAAGTGCCGGAGTTAATATACAAAAAATATAGTTGAATTGAGAACTTCCTCCATTTTTTAGAAAATAAAACTGCAGGCAGATAAAAAACATGAAAATTAATATGTTAATTATTAATACGTTGGCTTTAATTTCATTACAATCCATCATTATACATGCTATTTTCAAGGCAAACAGACTGTCAGTCCATCATTTTGCCATCAGTTCGTTCACAACCAGATTGACGGAATGGACTGAAGCCACACTAAGCGTGTAACCGCCGCCTTATGTTTAACTTATTATTTTTGTTTGAAGTTTTTCTTTTTTCAAATCACATATTAATTTTGTTACTTTCAACTCATACTGAAATAAACCAGGGTACATATACCGTTGTGTTCCTCAGTTCAATATTTATGATATTGAAGCTACACGCTGAAAAAGCTACTATGTTACTCTAGTGATGGGAGACTTTAATGTCAAAGTGGGATCCTCAAAAACCGAAGACCATCTCAGAGATGTGGTCGGGAGGTAAGGACTAGGAGAAAAGAACCAAAGAGTTGAAAGATGGGTACAGTTCTGTGCAGAGAACTCGCTGACTGGAAGCGACCACAAATTGCTGGATAAGGTGGCAGGTCCAATGATTATGTCGGCAAGATTATGAAGATCACCTTAACTCAATCTGTCAGGATATTGAGACACACAAAATTTTCCATACAAAGGACTTATTTTTCAAAGGTCATCAATTAATCGAGAACCAAAACGAAACATATGGGCGATTGAAGACAATAACGGCTATTTGCTAACTGAAGTAGCGTTCGTACTGTGAAAATTGATATGCAACTACATCTGGGGAACACGACGTCTTGCCCCTATCGACAAGCGGCTTCATCATGGAACCTAACATAATTGCATCAGAAAAGCACTTGGAAACAAAGATGTCCCCAAAGAGCTGAAAAACCTGGGCGACGAAAGTGTTAGAATCTTGCTTGACCTTTGCAATATAGTCTAGCAGACATGTAAATGGCCTACAGAATGGAGGAAATCTCTACTCGAACCACTCCATAAGAAAGGATCCACTCGAGTATACGAATACTATAGGACTGTGGTCTTGATATCTTATGCCAGTAAAATTATGCTGTACATAGTCAATGAGAGATTGAAGTCATATTTGCAATGGCAAATATCAAACGAGTTGACCAGGTTTGTCAAGGGCCGTGGCACTAGAGAACAAATCATGGACATCAGGCAGATCATTGAACAGAGTAGTATTGAACCGGTAGTTCAACGTGACTATGTTAATGTGCTTTATTGACTATTCTAAGGCATTTGATTGTGTACGATGGAATTGCTTGTCGAGAGTCCTACTAGAAATGGGAGTACCTGTGCATTTAATAATTTTAATAGCAAACCTGTAGGAAGACGGTACCTCCATGATAAGAATAAACAATGTGCTATCTCTACCATTAAAGCCTGGAAAAGGTGTAGGGGCAGGGATGTATTCTATCTCCTATTCTTTTTATATATATGGCGAATTCATAATGAGGAGAGCCTTGAAAGAATTTGAGGGCGGCATCTCAGTAGGTGGCACCAAAATTAGCAATTTAAAATATGCAGATGACACCACTCTCTTTGCAATGTTAGTGAAAGAATTGGCTGACTTGTTCAAAAAAGTTGAATATTAGAGTGAGCAGGTTAGACTCTCAGTAAAGAGAGCTAAAGCGAAGGTCATGGTTATAAACAAGGGTGGCCAAATTTCACGGACAGGAGTGCTTTCTGACCTACAGTTTGTCAGCAAGTTTGTATATCTGGGATTGCTGCTCATTGACCAGAGAGGTAGCGATAGAGAAATTCAAAGAGTGCAAATGGCCAAATTTGCTATGAGCAAACAAACACGATTATGGCAAAACAGAGGAGAGGTCTCTAATAATATCAAAATGAGAATAGTAAGAATTTTAGTCTTCTCGATTTTCCTGTTCGGTTCTGAGTTGTGGACAATTTGATCGGTGAAGCACAAGAAGTAGTGCGGTGGAGATGAATGCTGTGTATACCTTGGACGGCTAGAAGACTGAACGTATAAATTTTTAAAAAAACCCAGAATCAAAACCACGCTGTCTACCATCTACTAACAAAGAATCCTCAGTTACTTTGGTCACACTGCACACAGGAAATCAGATAACTTAGAAAAGCTAATGGTTATCGGGAAAGTTAATGATAAACGACCCGCGGTAGATTTCCTACTAACTAGGTTACTACGCTCACAACCTCCCAATCACATCTATTATTAAGAAAGCCGAGGACAGGGCTGAAAGGAAAAAACTTATAAACAATGGCACCAGGACTTTTCAAGACGGACACAACCTCCAGAACAGAACTAGACAAGAAAATGTATAATGTAATTTATTCAACATATTGAAAACTGTAGCAAAATTCTTAAGACTAAAAGTCAGATGTTTAAAAGTTTCCTGTCAGTTGGATCATCCCCAAGCAGACGTTAGCAAAATTTACGAATAAATGAACACAACAAAGAAAATGATTCTCTTGGAAAGTTGGTGTTTTGTAATTATGCACTTATTTGTTGCTATGGGAGGTAACTGAAAATGAACCGACTGTAACAAGTATTTATTTACCGCCAGACAGCACTGACAGAATTGTACATGGTCTCCATAGACTTTCCACACAGTCTGACAGGTTTGAAAAATCTGGAAATACTTCATATTCTAACGTTTGATTAGAACTATCAAATAAAATTAATTCAGTTAACTTGTATAGACAATTCCAAGAGATTCAGGCAACTGGTAGTTGCCTAGTTAATACAGTAAAGGCTTTAATTAACGAAAGGGGTAAAATTTGGAATTCTATGTTTAGGAATTTCTTTCTCATGTGACGCTTTTCATCTTTGAAACTAAAAATCCAACATTGTATGGTCTTGTAAAATAGTGTTCTACATGTAGCATGAGTAGAACAAAATAACATAAAAATGCAATATTGATACTGTGATAAAACATAATCCAAATGATTTTTTTCAAAACCTTTCCCTTGTTCAAGATTTCAGTTTTTTTACACATAGATATATATTGGTAAATATCAGGCACAGATCTTTCATTTTATGCTTGTGGATGTAGTGCGTGTGTTGAAAATGGTATTATTGTTGACGAAATGAATATACTCTATATATTTAACATAATTGACCAAAACACAATACTTTGCACGTGCACAACTTAAGTGAACGTATTGTCGGCAATTACCTTCGTGAAATGACGGTTCTATACAAAATATTAGTTATCACAACACAAAAAATTTATACCACATGGATAAAATGCTTTGTGACTAGGAAAAAGTAAAAATGTAAATAAAAAAAAACATTTGTAGGAAACTTAGCAACTGGGAATTTAATCATGGTTAACACAGAAAACGTTAAAACAAAATTGTTTCTCATGCAAAACCACACTGTCAAAGATTTACCAGTTGATTGCAAATACACAGACCATATAGTCAATGGTTTTTATATGCATTTACTTACAAACCTCTGTTACAGAGTATTGTCAAAAAAAAATTATTTTAATCTCTAGAGGTTGATCTGTGGAATGTGTTCTTGGATGTTATTCTCATATTAACATAGTATCAAATTATTGGTGTATATTACCATGACTACAGTGAAGGCAATTTTATGGCAGCTCCAAATATTGTATTCAAGTGTTTTCGTTATTTTCCCATTCACGTTTTTGTAAATTATTTTTTATTATAATAATGAGATACTGATTGTACAACCATCCAAAACACTGGTTAACACTCAAATTAACCCACTTAGATAAAATCACTTAGATAAATTCCACGATGAAGAAATATTTTAACGCATATTACCATACTGTGTAATGAAATTACTAATTTCCAAAGATTACTCTAAGTGTTTTTGTTGAATAGAATTTATTCATTATAACAGATTATGTCATGGCTTGTTACAGGTGATACTTGAGACGTCTGTCATTTATTACTTCCATAGAAAAAATTGCTATTCCTATAGCAAATTTATTTATAAAAATATCTGATTACAAATAAATTAATATATCTCTTATATTATGAAAAATAACAAATATCACATGAAAATTGTCGTGAAATTATCAATTTAGAATACATTTTATTGAATCCTGGAATGAGTAATACTTGACACACAATTTTCAAGGCAATGTAGAGGATAAAATAGAAAGTTTAATCTCTTTAATACGATGCATTTTACAAACTTCTTTTAACGGTTACTTGATTTTATGCAGTTAAAATGTCCTCTTCTAATTCTACACAAGAGAACCATGTAAATTCTTTTCTCTTTGAGAACCAACATAATAAAAAATGTTTAAGTATCATTTGTTGTACAAATTTTGTAGGCTTTTCAAAATGAAATTATGATATCCAATTTGTCAAATTAAATAATTTAAAAAAATTAATTTCTGTAATACACATTACCAAGCATTAAGATGTTAATTATCCAAGAATTTAGAAATTGTTATAGACGTCATTAAAAAGAAAACAAAATTTGGCTTTCTGTGAGTCCTCTTGAAAGCATATACAAAAAAAGACACATTAAAAACAAAAATTAACAGCTTTTATGCTTACAATTATTCTAGATGGTTTTATTTGCAAAAGTATCACTATGCAATATTCCAAGACAATATCTTCTGGTAACAATTGTGAGGTTATTTGAATGATATAATTCATTCATTTTGTATTATTTCTTAATATACAAAAAAATTGGTGTCTTAGGAATGCTATATTGCGGGAGGTGTGCTAAATTGATTTCCAAATTCTTTGTACAAAATAAATAGCAATCAATGTAGACTGTTTCCAAACTAGTTTTGTGAACCAAAAGCGTCATAAATATTATTAATTCAATTTCAAACTAAATATTATTGGTGTTTTTTAACATACGTATAAATTTAGTTCAGAAACAGTCTATACTATGAAAAATTGGCCTAGATAGTCTATCAATCCTTTTTTCAGCTTCTTTGATTGGTGTTAGCGTGCGTATACTTGTGTATATCATCTAGTGATTGTTTTGCTTTAGAAGATATGTCATCCATTGACTTTCGAGCGATGCTTGTAATTTCATCCACAGACTTCTTCGTCTGCGTTAAAATTTCGTCTGTACTTTTACAGGCAGATGTCGCTATTTCTTTTACTTCGGTATCAATTTTACCAATTACCCATTCGATAGCTTGTCTTCCTTTTCCAGCATTGAGAGATATACTATTAGTTAGTATGTCTTCCATGTAACTATTTAGTGGCACGCCCTAAAAATAGAATTATAAGATGCCCATTATATATTACTAAAAAAAATTTACCAACTTAATTATTTTTCGGACTTAAGTTTTGTATTATATACTGGCATATTATTATCAATACTTGTACTGCACTACACTTCATTCAATATTTGACATTAAACCCAATAGATGATATATAAAATCTAAATCTTTCCGATGACAGTATCAATTTGAATTGGGAACATTAAATAATGAGTTTTTTTTGTTAGTTTACAATTAAATTGAATTGAAATGCTAAGACGTTGATAGTATTAATCAAATTAATTCAAAAACATAAACAAAAAAAACATTTTGACAGTTACAAGGAACAAATAACATACAGTGAATCTCAAATATTATAGGATTCCACATCATATTATAACAAACTCGATTTAAATGATAAATCAATTCTGTAACTGCTTGAGACTTGTTTTTAATAACAAAATATTCTTGACAGTTCATAAATATAAGGTTAGATAGTTTATATTGAGATAATTTATAACAAGTAAGAACAAAAACAAATTCATTTCTTTCCTTACTTTTACGGTGACAACAGCCTCTTGTTTTAAAAGTGTTTTTGATGGGTCCTTCGGATGAGGGGTGTACTTCAGTGTTTCATCAACAGCAATATATCGACAAAATGTAAGATTTATAGTTTTCAAAGTCATTAGCCTCAAGCTTGGATTAACTAATGATTTTTCACTAGCGTAACAAACTTTTGCAGTACCTATAATCTGTAATTGATTAAATGTAAAATTATATAAACATTATTAAAGGCACAAGATACCATTTGCTAATAAAAATCATTTGGAAAAAATAGATATCTATTTTCTTTCTTATCCGATTATGGTGAGGTCGAAAGGAAGGTATAGTATAGTTTCTACATAGTTTAGACTTATCTAACCGAAATTTCACAAATATATGCTTCATATGGAGTTAGACATTATGTGTAAATTTTATAAAACAATTTTATGTACATCTCTTTTATGTACCTACCAATAAAGGTGAAGTGGGAGTGAAAATGTTTTTCATGTATCCTTTGACTGGGGTTATCATTGGACTGATATTTTAAAATGAAGTTGAAGTTTTATTTACCATTTTTAATTTTGTCTCGTTCGTCAATTTTTCTATCATGCATCAAGAAAACCTGACAAAATTCTAAATACTAGGGTTTGCTTATGATTTTCAAAAAAAATCATTTTGTTTAACTTTTAACAACAATTTCAAGAGTTATAAGACAATATTTCTCAGTTTGCATTTGAAAAGTTTCAATATAACGTTGCGATATTTTTGTAAAAAATATATGGCAGACTTATAATACTATATACATTATAATTAACTTCATTTTTACTAATATGATAATTGTAGGACCTGTTAAATAAAAGATTCAATTAATCATTATGTAAGAATGTTAGTATCAAAACTTATAAATATATAGAACAATATCTTAAGATTAATTTAGAACAAATTACATGTTTGATCTGTAGTAAAATGTAAAATGAATTCGCTTTCTGTGCTCCTTTTGAACTAATATAAAATAATCTCTAAAAGATGAGTCTTATTCATCAAGGCAATGTATTAAAGTATCTCTAATTCATCACGATTTTAAGTAGTCGTTCACTGTATGAATAAATTTCTTTTGTAAAATTTTATAAAAGTTACAATATTTTTTACTATAATATTAACAAAATATTGTATTATTATACCTAAAGTTATCAAATCATACTTTACTTCAGACCCGCAAAATTGTTTCCAAACTAGTTTTGTGAACCAAAAGCGTCATAAATATTATTAATTCAATTATTTCAATTTCAAACTAAATATTATTGGTGTTTTTTAACATACGTACAAATTTAGTTCAGAAACAGTCTATACTATGAAAAATTGGCCTAGATAGTCTATCAATCCTTTTTTCAGCTTCTTTGATTGGTGTTAGCATGCGTATACCTGTGTATATCATCTAGTGATTGTTTTGCTTTAGAAGATATGTCATCCATTGACTTTCGAGTTTAAAGAAATTTAGGGTCTCATTTACAAATGAGTTTTAATAAATTTCTTTCGTAAAATTTTATAAAAGTTACATTATTTTTTACTATAATATTAACAAAATATTGTATTATTATACTTAAAGTTATCAAATCATACTTTACTTCAGACCCGCAAAATTGATAGAATTATATGAAATTTTTTGAACAAATTGTACTGAGACCAATACCAAGAATTATTTTCCTGTACATGAGAAATAATCATTTTTTATAAATAATGTTTTATATTTATCTATATCAATAACATTTTTGATTTCATTCAATAAAAAACGTCAATTATTCAAAATGAATTTCAAATATTTTTCTATTTTGGTAATTATCTCTTTCAGTCATAGATATTCAAAATGCAATAAAATATTTGATTTTATTAGGATTTGTATCTTTGTATTTTGGCATTATTGGTCAGTTTAATTTGTCTTCAAAATACGTCATGAAGGGTATGAAAATAATAATAAAAATTTCAATGGAATAATTTATCTGTTCACATCATGAAGGGTTTTAATGAAAGAGTTATATAGGACAAATTTTTATGTGTTTTCCCTAAATTCCTTTGTTTTCGAAACGTCTTTGTTATCGTAGTCAGGTTTTTCCTTTTAAGAGACATAACTTGTATATTATTACAGAGGTTATTCATAAAAGACAAAATGACAACTCATGTATTTAATATTCAATTTTAATTTCATTTTAAATTTGTTAATACTTTGACACATAAAGTGTATATTCAATATACTTACAATAATTACTTTTTAATGAATAATGTAGAATGTACTTAACATAAATTGAGAATTATTATATTTGGAGTATATTTGAAACATTAGCTTCTATTCTATAAGCAAATAATGCCAAATTACAAAGATACAAATATAAATAAAATCAAATATTTTATTGCATTTTGATTATCTATGGCTGAAAGCAATAATTACCAAAATAGAAAAATATTTGAAATTTATTTTGAATAATTGACGTTTTTTATTGTATGAAATCAAAAATGTTATTGATATAGATAAATATAAAAACATTATTTATCAAAAATGATAATTTCTCATTTCTCTCTCCAATTTGTTCAAAAAATTTAGTAAACCTTTAGGTATAATAATACAATATTTTGTTAGTATTATAGTAAAAAATATTGTAGCTTTTATACAATTTTACAAAAGAAATTTAATTATACAGTGAACGACTACTGAAAATCATGATGAATTAGAGATACTTTAATACATTGCCTTGATGAATAAGAGTCATCTTTTAGAGGTTATTTTATATTGATTCAAAAGGAGCACAGAAAGCGAATTCATTTTACATTTTACTAAAGATGAAACATGTAATATGTTCTAAATTAATCTTAAGATATTGTTCTATATATTTATAAGTTTTGATACTAACATTCTTACATAATGATTAATTGTATCTTTTATCTAACAGGTCCTACAATCATCATAATATTAGTAAAAATGAAGTTAATTATAATTGTAATGTAATGTATTAATATTATAAGTCTGCTATATATTTTTTAAAAAATATCTCAACTTTATATTGAAATTTTTCGTCCAGAATAAATGGACATGTATAACATGTCTTTATTCAAATTTATGTTACTAAACGTATAAACCGTTAACCAGCAGTTTTTTGCTCAAATGTCATTTTACATAACAAAAACAAAACTTCGTAGTTCCTTAACACGAAGTGCACAGTTTTGAGACTTTAACAGATTCTTGTAAAGTACTGTTTTCGACATGTAACTCTGTACACTGGAGCCACTGGTATAATTGCTATGCCAATATAATTTTATTAACTAATTCACGTAGAAGAAATTATACATATAAAATATAGTCTATTGGAACTCTATAAAAATACAGGTGTTTGGAAGCTGGGTGCAAAGTTGAAAGGTGTCGATAGCTTATGCCATTTCAAAAATTATAAACCAATGGGTTAGACAAAATCTGAACATTTTTTATTATTACTATTTTAAGGTTTTCTTTTAAAAAATCCAAAATTTAATAGTTAGTTACTAATAGAGTCCCAGTAAAAGTTGGTATGATAATATTTTTTTATTTTTTTAATTTATGTCATGCATGACCAATCTGATAAAAAAGGTTCCAAGTATCTGTCGAGAAAAAAATACTTTATGAAGATTTGCAAAAGTGAAGAACTGTTTAGATTGTCGTATTTAAAAAATAAATAAAACAGCCTGAGTTCTTCCAATTTTTTTTAAAAACATGCTTGGTTATTGCTCTTTCTTTTAAGGTATCAAGTACACAGCTATTTTGTCAGTTCTTAAAATTAGGACACACAAAGGAAATGCTGAACACACAAAGAAAACGCCAAATAATGGCTGCCATTTGCCGAACAAATGCTGCCGCTCTGCAACCACACAGGTATCTCACCAATTCTTAGAATTTGAGTGCTCAAACGGAATTGAAAGAGATAAGTTCTAATTTTTAAATAGACTAATAATACAATATTTTTCTGAAATTATTTATTTTTTGTGTTCAAAACGAGAACTATGATTTCTAATATAAGCACGGGCTCTCTTTCTCACTTCTATCGTAGTTATTTTTAGTTACATTTCCTCCTTCGTGACTTGAAAAGCCGATTGAATTTTGCATATTAACTCTTCTTGTTGATATTTGTCACAGATGTAAATGAGCTCCTTAGCCCGTCCCCAAGCGAAAAAATCTAGGAGGTTTAATCAGGTGATCGTGTGGGCTAAGGGATGAGTCCATCTCTGCCGATCCAGATTTCTGAGAAACAATTACTGAGGTGTTCTCTCACTGTTATACTCCAATGAGCTAGAAAACCATCATTAGTCTTTGTATTTCTAGTATTGGCACTTCAACCTTGTCTAGAAGAAGTGCAGGGAAATTGTTTTGAAAAACTTCAGATAATTGTTCCCATTATTCCAACCAACACATTTACAGAAACTTGTCTTTGAAATGACATGCTTTTTCCAGTGCGAATTGCTGTCCTTATCGACCCACTTGTGGAGGTTGTGAAAAATTTTATTCCCTCCCTTGAAAATTTGGACCATCTCTCCACAGGATAGGTTTCACAAATCACACTATCAATATCACTGTTCAGTAAAAATCAATACAACTGTGGATTCTCTTCATGCGAATTCTCCATATTCAAAGCTTTCCACCCCTGTGCCGTAAAAGTGATATTTTTCCTCTCGATGTATCATACTCCATATCTTCTACATAGAAAAGTTAAAATTTCGAGCTACTGCTCTGTTTCTTGTACTAGGATTCGCAATAAATATTTGTATGATTTTTTCCTCAATATTCGGATAAAGTCTTCCTAGATTGAGTTGATAGCCACAAAAAACATCTAGTTCCAAGGGCAATTGTTACTCGACTAAAGAGTCTTCCGCCCTGACCAGCTTTGGCCAGAGCAGCGGCAATTGCTAGGCGCATGGCGACCACTGCTCCCTGTTTTGTTTGTGCAGCCTAATTCTAAGATTTGGCAAGATAACGGCATGAGTGCTGCTTTAAAAGAAAGGGCAATAACCATGCATGTTTTTAAAATTCACACAATTTAATTTACTTTTCAAGTCTTAAAGCAGTGGATGCAATTAAAAATAACTACTATAGAAATTAGAAGGAGGGTCCGTGCCTGTATTAGAAAACACAGTTCGCATTTTGAACATAAGAAAAAAATTATTTTAGCAAAAATTTCGTTCCATCTATTTAAAAATTGAAATTTATCTCCCTCAATTCGGTCTGTGCACCCTAATCCTAAAAATTGGCGATATATCTGTGTGGTTCCAGAACAGCGGCCTTTGTTCAGTGCGTGGCAACCATTGTTCAGTGTTTTGCTTGTGTTAATTCTACCTACCTAATATACCTTAATACCAATAACCAATTATATTTTTAAAAAGGTTGAACGACTAAGGCTATTTTATTAATTTTTTTAAATGCACAGTTTGGCCTAAGCTATGTGCTCTTTTCAACTTTGCACCCAGCTTCCAAACATCTGTATAACTAAACACATATAATTTACACAAAGCACATGACTTAGACACAATGTTTAAAATCTATAAAAAGGACTGCCTTGATCTTAACATTATGGCATTGGTCCAAATAAGTGAATGTAATTAGAACTAGTACAAATTTTTCAAATTGTGGCAATTCATATTTGAAAACTATAAACCAGGATCTGATGAAATCAAAAGAAAAGTATGTCCATTTCATAATTTATCTTCTAAGTGACTAATATGAGACGGCCAGACACAGCATGTCCTAATCTTTCACCTTTATTTACAAATGAGCTTTTTATCTTAAACATTTTATGCACGTGAGCTCAAACTGATAACGGAATCTATATTTATTTTAATTTGCAAAGTAAGCATTCTGTACTTATTTTTTTCAATTTATCAATATTCAGGATAATTGATCACCAATTTTGCACATGCCCTTTTGTAAAAATTTTTACAAACATGAACAAGACAGAATTTTTATAATTGTTAATGATATCAGATATAGATTTCATGATAAAATTGTATCTTTGTATTTGTACTTTGTTCTTCTATGCTATCAAAATAGATCCTCTAGATTCACATATTGTCTTCTATTTAAAGTGTAAATTGAAAATTATCAGGCATGTTTTCAGAAATAAACCTTTGTTTTAATAATATATAACAATATTTTCAATTAAGCTATGGAATGTGAAAAATGAAAGGTAAATTTACCTGATTTATATAATTAAATAAGTTTTTTGTAATCTTCCACATTTGCAATTACTAAAATATTATTATGGAATAACAAATTGTAGTATAATTTATATAGTTTCATAGTGTAACTTGGGTCATATTTTATCTGCGCCTTATACAATTTTCAAATAATTAATAATAAGATCTATGCTTACCAACTAATTATTTAAAAATTGTATAAAAAGCTACTCTTATACGACTATTTAGATAAATATTGCATTTTTATACAGATTTTATAAAGCAAATTCATATTTTAAGCAATGCTCGATTGAACTTAGAATTATGTAACTTTGACAAAATAACGTAGGAAACTTTGCAAACATAAAAAGTTGCAATTTAACACAATCAATATTTTTTAAATCTATCAGTACAACATGAAGATAACAAGAGATAAACACCGCAAGCCAGGTACACGAGATTACATATTTTGACTAACATATAAGAACCAACAGACTGCAATAAAACAAATGAAAATTTACTTACAGCTTGCGCCCATTTCGGGAAATACCA
Organism: Druceiella hillmani; assembly: GCA_039881145.1. Classification (NCBI taxonomy): domain Eukaryota; kingdom Metazoa; phylum Arthropoda; class Insecta; order Lepidoptera; family Hepialidae; genus Druceiella; species Druceiella hillmani. The sequence continues at coordinate 2,032,467 of JAYKKI010000074.1, forward strand.
TTTAGAACTGACAAGTCTATGAGTGTGTAAAACTCCATCAACCACTTTTCTTTCAACCACATCAGTACCAATTACAGCTGGATTCATCGGATTGGGATATTTACGCCATGCCGCTTGAGTAACCGTTTCCCAAGGGTGACTGCAAGAATATCGTGAATATTTTGAGATTTACATAACAAAACATCATTTTTTATTTGTTTTATGTTAATATCCAATAAATTAATATAGACAAATGTTACTCACTTAAAAGTATGTTCTGACGTCCAAATTTTCATTTTACTGCTATTTTTTTATATTTTAGAAATTGAAATTATATTATTGAACGAAACATTTGCTTCGTTCTATCTGACAGAAGTCATAGATGAGGAAACTCTCACGACGGAATGAAGGAAACAATTGTCAATTTGTATGTATTGCTATGACGACATACCATTCCGTCAAATCAAAGGTCAAACGTAATGAGATATAACTATATAACCATTCACTTGTGTAGTGTACATATGTGTTCAGTGATAAGAGATAAAGATCGATAAAAAAAATTTGCACAAAGAATTTTTACTGTCAAAATACTTAGTAAAGCTACTAAAATTCTAATTAAGACCACATTTTGTTTCCCAGTATTTCTTTTTTGGGTAAATAATTTAGGGTAGGAATTCAAAATTTGAAAAAAATTTTTAAACATTGATATGATTCGTAAACCAATCATTGACGATAATTAAAATATACTTATACAATCTATTTTAATTATCTGTAAGTGTAGCTTCTGTAAAGTTTAGCTTAGTAAATCAAGTAATTTGCCATTTATTTTGAGCTTATATCAAGAAAGAATATGATTATTAATTAAAAAAAAACAGAAAAGGTGAGATAATTCTCAAAACTAAAAACACTAAAATCTAAGTATATAAAAAATTTGCAGCAGCTGGTATGTACTAGTAACTGTATTTTATTAGCATTAACTGATATATTTAAATATTTCAGTATTCTCTGACACGCCTTGAGAGAATACTGAAATATTTCAATTGGCTATCTTATCGGACTGGTGACATGACACCGAATTACGCTGTTCCCCAATATATATCTCACATACATATTTGATCATTATGGTTATACTCTAACCTATTTTTGACAGTGTTTTGAAATGTTACGTATACTTTGCCAGTATATTAATAAAAAAATAGAAATTAATTCAATACAAAATAGTAATTTTTCGGTAAGGTTGTAATTTTTTCATTAAGTTGATATAGCCATATGTGTTTAGGTGTTCTGTTCGTATTTTCCCCTGAAAATATTATATAAATCTAATTACACTTGAAAACCTGGCCATTGCGGCAAATGATCAAAAGGAAATTTTGATCTTGGCTTATATGTGTCTAGTATCAGAACTACTCAGAACAGCACAACAAAATTAGAAATAGAAGCAAACAAGTGGCAATGATATTGATAACTTATTCTTAATAGATAGTATATATATCTGATAAAATGGTCAATTTCTGTCTCACAAATAATAATTTTTTTAGTTACGAAAGATCTTAGTTTCCCAAATTGATTATATATAGGTCTAATACAAAATTAAAGATATAACATACCTTTTTATTATAAAATGGATACCTAAGAACATGGTCATATTATCCCGAATTAATCTATTTGACTGTTTTATTATGGATTTATTACACTATTTTAAAGTATTTCTTTGAGAATCAGAAACAGAGCATTAAGGTTTCTATTAAATTTTGTTCAAATATTAAAGTAAGACTGATTTTTTAAAAATTTATTGCTTACTATAAAATAATAATACATTTTTAAAATGATGGTTTTTTATTAACAAATGTGCCAATATTTATGAAAGTCAATGTAAATCTAACATTCGTTAAGTAAACAAAAAAAAAGAAATTTCTATTAAACAATACTATATCGCAATGTCAAACTTGAATACTGGCATCTACTTTACCCAACCAAATAAATGCCCCGAAGGAAGAAAATAAAACCAATATCGCATACATTGCTATAATAATTTTAATTTTAATAAAATATTAGCAGGATCTATAAAATTCATTGTATAAAATCATTCGTGTTCTATTAATGAAAGATTTCATTCAATTGTATACAAGTAGTATTTTGTATAGTATCATTTATGTAAAAAAAGTAAACACATTTTACTACAATGGTTCAGGTTAGTTTTTGTTACCTCTAATCAATTATAACTTAATATTTATAGTCGAATATGTGTATAATATTGTATCCCAGAATATACTTTTTTCCTGTCCAGAACAATGTTTGTCTTGTGGAATATAGCCAATTTGTCGGTGATCAAATTGCTAATATATTTAGTTGTGTTATTAATAATTGTATATGTATATAAATTGTAGAACATTAGAGTATCAGATACAGGTTAAATAAATAATTATTTTATTATTTTACAGGCTTTAGATGAAGTAGAAAATCAGGATTTGTCGCAGGCATTTCAACTTTTGGCCGAAATGAATAATAATTTACAGCAAGTGTCACAGTTAGTGGACAATATGTTAGTAAGAGTTAAAACTGGTGAAATATCAACAGAAAAAGGATTGAGCTTTTTAGAAATTAAATATCACATGTTACTGAATTATCTTATTAATTTAACATACATAGTTCTGAAAAAATCCTCTGGTGAAAAAATTGAATCTGACCCCTCTGTTGATAGACTGATAGAAATACGAACTGTGCTTGAAAAAATACGCCCTATTGATTCCAAACTAAAATATCAGATAGACAAGCTAGTCAAAACTGCAATCGCGGGGAATAATTTGTCGAATGATTATCAGTCGTTTCGAGCCAATCCGGATAATCTGGTTAATAAGCTCGATGAACCTGAGGATTCAGATGACAGCGATGTTGAGACAAAGGGAAAGAAGGAACGATTGCAGAGTAACATTTATGTGCCCCCTAAATTGGCTGCTGTTCACTTTGACGAAGCTACATCAAGGGTGGAATCTGAAAAACAAGTAGCAGAAAAAACAAAGAAACGGTTGCTCAACTCGCGTATTATGAGAGAATTAAAAGATGAATATTCAGATGCACCTCAAGAAGTGTCTTCAGAAACGCGGGCAACAAGTTTAAAGACATCTAAATATGAACAAGAGAGAACAGAATATGAAGAAAATTATTTAACACGTCTCCCGGTGACTAAAGCAGACAAAAATCGTCGCAAACAATGGACAACAATGGGTGTACTAGGAGATGAAATAACTGGTCACAGTAAAAATTCAAATGCAAGTAAACGAAAACGAAAAGGCCCATCTAAGAAAGGCAAAGGATCTAAGAGAAGAAAGTTTTAGTTATAATGTTGCTTCAGTAAGGATATCTTTTATACACGTAGGGACTCTAGCCCTTGTACAAGAGAAATATAAGAAAGGGAACAGGGTATAATTGACATATTTTTGTTTTATTTCAAATTTACCTGTTTTTATTTAATTAAAATTGGGAAACGTTCAATGATTATAGCTTCGTGCTGTTCTACTTTGAGGTAGGTATATACTATGTGCACTGCGTACCAATGCAGCACCATGTCCTCTAATAAAAGCAAGTTACATAATTTGTGTCTCCTACCGCCCCATAAGAGGACACTGGCTGCAGGGAGACATGGTGGGAAAGACAACGCATCTGTCATTGTTGAATAGTGAAATTGTTATTCTATTATTAGTGCAAGGAGCTATTATTGATTTCTCATAGCTCAATAGTTGTTGAGAATGGTGGTGGTTAGTACGTTTGAAAAGGGGTTAAATGGTATGAAACAATGTATGGTGAACTACTAGATATTATTAAGCACTGCAACATTTGAAAACACATAGATTAATGCCCTTTTATTAACACATAAATATCTGAATTATGGCAGGTAGGTTTAAAAAAAATGTTTGCTTATTTCCAAAAACTTCTGGGCTACTTAATTTTTGGGGATTAATAATCTCCTATGCTAGCTCTCCTTATATTGTGTTAATTCCTGCTTTACTGTTTTGGTTTTCAAGTCACGGTAGATGTATTTCTTACTGATGTTTTGAGGAATATTTAAGATTGCTATCAGCATCTCTATCTTGAATCTTTCATTTATCTCGATATTGTTTTTGCTCACTGTTCCCCATAGCTAAATTTTTATAGGTTTTAAGATGGCTTTGTAAAGAATTGGCTTGTTGTTATGGTTAATTGGGATTGCTTACCTGTTATCCAGTACATGTTGCATAGTTTGAGCCTAATTATTTTCGCTTAGAATAGAAGTGTTTCTGCTATGTAAATTTTGAGGCTAAATGCATCCTTAATAATTTAGCATGGTCTTTCTAGAGATATCTTCATTATTTAGTTTTATTCGTGAACAGTTGATAAACGTTATTTTCATAGATTTGTTTTGATTTGCCTTTATTGCAGGTTTTTAATAATTTTTCCATTTCAGTAAGGTGACTGTGGATATTTGGGTGCTTTTTCAGGATTGTTATGTGTAGCAAACAATGCTGGGCTTTTTTGTATGTATTGTAACTGCGGTATTTCGTTACTGGTAGGTCAACAATATATATAGTATTTAGTATCTGTGATAGCATATATGCTACCCTGTGGTTTCCGGGAGACCACAAATCGGATAATATTACCACCTGCGCTATATTTCACTATCCAGGAAAAAATGAGTGTCGCAAATAAGCATTGAATATTTTGACCATTATATAACGCTTTTTAGAAGAGTTGCATCCACTTCAATATTTGGTTTAGAGTATGCTTCAGTGAATGGCTGAAAGACTGTACTGATATGTTCAGTTTTCTGCATCTAATCAGACCCACTCCTCATTATAAGTCTTAATAGATGGGATTTGGGTTTTAGGGCATTTTTATTTTCCTGTTGTCTTGTTGAGTGAGTAGTTCATATCACTAGATGGAGTTAAATTTGAGAGGTACGATTAAATAGTAGCATTCTTGAAATTTGTGATAAGATATTTTAGTGCATTAAACGATCTATTGCATGTCGTTTTCTCTCGAGGATATCTTGTTACATGCCATTTTTTCTCACCTCACAATGATTAAGTATTTTTTCTTTAATCAATTTTGAACATTTGTTTAATTAGGAGAGTAGTTTTTTGCACTCTAGTAGAATATTTAGCTGCATTGTAGATGATTCTGTTGATTTTGTTCTATTGCTATTTCTATTTTTTCTCAGACGATTAGTTGTTCTGAAGAAACTATAATTATTGCTATTCCTATATTTTATTTCCTATATTTTATTCCTATATTTTATTCCTATATTTTATTTCCTATATTTTATTCCTACATTTTATTCCCATGTTTATAATTATTGCTATTCCTTCTTGGTTATTTTTAATTGGTGATTTGTTTTGTATACGGAATTGTGATAAAAAAAATGTGTTTCGTAGTAAATCTCTTTTCGAATATTAGTGTTAGGTCTATTTTTTCTATTTATTAAAATGTATGAAATTCTTGACGATGTTCCGTCAAGACATTCCAGGTGACTGCCCGTTTTTTTGTTATCAGACTTGTGATAATTTGGACCATAAGATTTATCATCTTGTCCATCATGTTAACCATTTATGTTGTTGGATTTATTTTATTTCCAGCATGTCTATTTGTGTAACGTCTGTTTGTTTAATGTGTCGGTCTTGAGTTTGTCGTTATCTCTGGGTAGGTTTTATTCCGTGATTTGTTTTCTAAAAATGAAAGATTTACTTTCATCCTGTCTTTTGTACTTCTAGTTTTTAGGGATTCATTTATTTTTTGATTTTATTTTGAGATCCTTTTTTATATTCTATGTATTTCTTTGCTTATTTCTGTTTTATTACAATATGAAGTAGGGTGGTGTTTTTCTTGTTTAACACAATGCACAAAAAAAATCTTTTCATCACATATATACGTATATGTGATGAAAAGTTGATTTTTTTTGTGTCCATATCTTTAATACCTCTTGCATTATAGGATTTTTTTTATAAGGGGCTTCAAATGTAATTTTCAACAGATTCAAGTTCTTCATGTTAAAGATATTTTTTTTATTTTTCTTTAGTTCCAAATCGATAAAAGATAGTTTATAGGCTTTGTTGGTGAATTTATATTGCAAATTTACTATGTGTCTTGACTTCATATCCTTGTTCTGTCCAGTGTTTTCATTATTCCTTTAATTAAAGGAGTCTGTTTAGTGTAGAGCGTATACGCTAAACAGACTCATAATACAATTGTACATGTTGTTTTGCTCAGTGTAGTGAGAAAATTTTACCACAAGTATCATTTGTGGTAAAAGGTTCTCATATAGTTTTGTATGTTGGTGTGCCATATAGCATTAACTTAATTATATGGCCAGATTGTAATGTGATTGTAATCTTATTTAAAGTTTCCTTTAGGGATTTAATATCAATGACTTTTACACATATTGGTTCAGACTTTGGAAGGTATTCTTTAATATTGGTGTTCATTGCTCAAGATTTCAAATTAGTTTTGTGTACATACTATAAGAATTGATGTATTTTTATATTTTTATTTTATTTTTCTTTGTGGAATGTTTGTTGTACCATGTGGTTGTTTTTTTTTGGATTTTCTTTAGTTTTACTCCTGTTGTTTCCATGAGTCAGGATAAGAACAGTAGTCGCTCAAGAGGGCTCCATACAACGACATTCATTAGACCAAAGAGGTTAGTGCTAGCAACTTACCTCCTATCTAAGCCATGCATTCTGTCACCGTGTTGCTTCTCTTATAATTAAGGTGAATATATTAAATAGACATTCTATCTTGTGAGACGGGTTGTAAAGTCAATGCCCTCGATTCCACGAAACATGACCACAGAGTTGCGGGATGTGAAGGTTCTTTCCTATCTTCAGTGAGAATAAACATGTTGGGCTAACTGTGTCTGAATTTTTTACCATTACTTGGAACTTGGCATTGACATTTTATGACTTATTTGATCTTTGCACAACCAATCACATCTTTTCTCATATAGGTTTGGGACTGTCAATGGTGGAGTTCATTTTTACTAATAGTTATGTTGACATTATATAGTCATTTAGGGTTCAGTAAGCACATAAGATGTCCAGGCAGAATTTAAACTTTTTTTATGAAAAATAGTCCAAGATGATCTTTTTTCATCATAATTCTTCTTGTTAGTCATGAATAAAATGAAATGTTTTTTAATATTTTGGTTCATGTTTTGCTTAATACCTATTCTACTAGGCTACTTCAGTGTCTTCCAAGGGTAATTGATCTCTGTTTAGTTTCTTTCACTTAACAAGTATTTCACATAGTGATGTCAGCTTGAAAATAGTCATGTTTCTATCACACATTTTGTTTAAGTGATAATTTATTAGGCAGAGAGCAAAACAAATGCTAATCAGATGGCAAAAGGTTTGGAGAGTATGGTGGGTGAGGTAGTACACTCCATCCAAGTGAAAGTGGTTTTTCAAACGTTACTAATGCTACGTGGGATCGAGTATTGTCATGTAAAAAATAAAGTTTGCATTGATTTGAAGGAAGTTTAGCGGTGATTTTGCTCCGTTGGTTACAATAAATGTTAACTGTTATTGTACTGTTAGCTGGAATGAGTTCCCAATGAATAACTGCATTATACTCCACCATACACTCAAAACTATCTTTGGTCCAATGTTACATTTTGCTGTGGGTACACCTTTTCTCCAACTCCTAGCTAATGGCGTTTACGCAAAAAATTAACACAAGCCACCCACTTCATATTTCCTGTAACCAATACTTTAGCCACTTGATGGTATGATGGGAACTCAGTAGCTCCATGCACACGTTAGCTTTCTTCTGGTAGCCAAATGGAATATTTCAACTATTTTCTCAAAGCATGAAGTTTTTCCACTGCAGTATAAGAGTATGAATGTAGCTCTGCCAAATAAGATAAATTTAATCTGGGATCTGTTGTAATAAGGTTTTTTAATTTTTCTAAATCAATTATAGAAGGTTGCTTTGAGTGAGGTTTATCGAAGAAATCAAAATTCTGTTTGAACTTTTGGGACTAGTTTTTGGTTATGCCGTAAGAGAGCATATCTTGACCCATCGTTGTGCATATATTGCATTTTGCTTCACTGAATTTTCGCCCAAAACGAAATTCATGAAACAAGAGCACTCTCAGTTCACTTCGAGATATTTTCAGCTTTTTTCTTTTTTTTTTCTTCTATTTATTCTTTATTCACTGATTACTCAATTCTTAATTGAATAGAAGTTTGGACACTGTGGTCTTTACATATCCTAATAAACATTCTAGAGGTTTCTATAATACTCCAGAAATTGATGGAATGAAGTGGCAGGTTTATAAGATGTCAACCTAATATTTTGGACATCATGTGATAACTTAAGATACACTTTTAAAATTGCAGCTCTGAGTTTTTAATTTACAGCTTCAAAGCAGATTTACTTGTTGCAGTTGAAATTTACTCTTTTATTATTACATCAGGATTTCATCTAAATAGGGAAATTTCATTTTTATAGTAGCACTTTCCAGCCTAAACTCATTGATCTCTTCTGTTGATATTATTAGTAGAAACTTTTGAATAAATAATATTTAACCAGATAGATATAAACAAAGAAATAAGCAGTAACTGTTTACAACAACATACTGGACAAATTTAATTATACATTTAAATATGCACATTTATATAACATCAGGCCATGTCCGTGCAGTACAGGATAAAAATAAGAATTTACAAAGCTTATTTTCATTCTGTATGGATTGGATATAACAACATACTACACAGTTCCAATAAATTATATAGCACTCTCAAATAATCTGATGGAAGTTACACTGAGAACACGTGTGAAACTTAGGAATAACTTGCCCACACTCTTCCCTGATGATGACCATCTATGGTGATGACTGGGGCACTAAAAATAAGTTCAGCTTTTCCCCCAAAAGTTCAAATATGGTGCTGATCAAAGCTTGTAGGACTTGTTCAATGGGTGTATTACTGGTTTTGGCGGGTCTCTTACCTACCGATTTTGCGATCGCAGACCGTGCGACTAATTTTGAGTTGTCCCGAGGAAGGAAAATAACACAAAAAGTTTCAAATAGATGGACTCATTAGTTCTAGAAAAAGATGTATTATTGAAATCATTTGTGCCCAGACAAGCTAGATTGTCTTTACTGAACTCCAAGGGCAAAACCGCTTGGAAGTTGTTTCCCAGTATTTCTGAGCGGATCCTATTCCTAAGTCCCAGCTCAAACCAGACTGTTATACGTCACAATTTCTCATGGGCCATGGTGCCTTCCATGCAAGATTTACGTAGGTTCGCACACAGAGATAGTCCAGCCTGCACCCATAGCTGCGAAATGCAGGACATGGAGTACATTTTGTTTAATTGCAGTGAGCACGTAGAGTTTTATTGGGGAGCCTGTATTGAGGTAGTGAAGTAGAGGCACATGGCATTTGGTTCTTTTAGTGAAGGTGACTTGATTGAGAATTGACTGATCTTTGAGTCATTTAGAGTGTTCGCTAAAAGCAATCTCAAAAAAAAAGAGGTTCTAAATTAATCATTGCGAAGGGATAGATCTTATCCCTATTGGATGGAAGGGGGACTTTCTAAGGTCCCTTCTTTTAAATGAGGGAGGATGTTATGGGTCTCTAAAAAGTCCCCGAGACAACTCAGGTGAAAGGTGGGAATAGTACCAATATTATTAAGTAACATTTACACTCTAATTATAATTACTGTGATAGCATTTTGATAAAAAATATCAACTTGACACCAGCTCAATGTAGTGAACTTATTGATGAAGTGGTAATCCCTTTCAATTAAGCTTAATGTGGAATCTCTTTTAATGGTAATTAGAAGTAATGTGGTTAAGTCTTTTGAATCAAATATCAAATCACTTAAATGAAGTTAGTGCATACTGTGTCCTCATTTTCCCCTTGAAATTTTAATGTAGCTGCAATTTATTTACAATTAGTAAGGTTATGGAAAGGAGTAATGGAATCAAAATATTCTAAATAGTTTTTGTAACAGTATTTTCAATTTGAAAAGCAGGTAAAGAGTATTTTAGGAATTTCTTATTTTTACATAGTGATTTGCTTTAATTTACACCTTTATAAAGAGTTTTTAAATTTTACTGTTGTTGTCGTGTCTATGGGTTTGTGCTAATGTCTCCAAAAGTCTTGATGACAAGAGTCGCGAGTTTCGGAGCTTGATGGCTGTGGAGTATTTCTTCTGGTGGTGAAACAAGTTGGAAAAGGGAAGCAATAATAACTTGGCAGCTCAAGATGTAGTCCGGGGTTAATAGAGTTTGGGGACAGTTCGTGCAGGTGGGATAAAATCTTCAGCCATTCTCTGAGGATATTTTCATGCCTTTAAAATATTCTGTATGGAGTTCTTGATCGCAAGATTTCTTGAAGGCAACAATCCCAGATCTTGTTAAGATCTGGGATTGTTGCCTTGCCAAAACGCTGGTTAAAGATTTTACACTTGGCAACAGTGACTGTGGGAGGTTGATCCAGGTCTCGAGTTTCCTTAGCAAGAATATCTGTACACTCATTCCCTTCAATGCCGACATAAGCTGGAATCCACTGGAGTATACAAAGTTTATTTACTGACCGGAGAAGGATATTGATTTCTTGTGTTAAGTTTATCTTTCCGTTGCTTATGGCTTCAAGTGCTGATTTTGAGTCGGAGAAAATGACTAGTTCTTCTATTGAGTTGTTGGATTGCTGTGAGAGGTAGAAAGTGAGGGCTTCTTTAATTGCAATTCGTTCACCAGTAAAGTTTGAAGTAATTGAGCCAGTGGAAATTTTGAGTTTGACATTGTTGATAAGATAATGAGATCTTTCTCATTCGCCCCTCTAGCAACAATATCAAATTCAAAATGTCAGATGCATCTTCATAGACAGTTAAATGTGTTATCAGAGGAGCCAGTTGTATAGACTATTACATTGTTTTTTTTGGCAAGTGAACGGATTATGTCTTCTACTTTCTGAAATAAAACTTGATTTGGTTCTTTCTTTGAGCGTGGTTCTATCAAGTTTATGTTGATTTTAATATTAGAAGGTGGCTTGATAGGAAACAGTGGTTCTTGAATAACGTCGAGAGGTGAGTGGTCAAGGAGGATTTCTTTTCTCATGTCTCTGTCAAAGTGAAGTGTCGATAATCTGTGAAGCCTTGTTGTGCCTGTCCAGGCATTGAAAGCTATGTAAGAGAGCTGGTCCTTATTTTGGCTTCTAATTTTGTTAGTGAATAATAGTGAACAATAAGACCGCTTTCGAGTTCAGCTTTGATGTTATTAGTAGAGGACACAGCACCAGTAATTAATTCTTGATGCTCTATATTGAACTGAATGTAGTTTGCATTTAGCTGTTTCGGACGCATATAGGAGAACAATATTCTAGTACTGGCTTGATGATGGTGCAGTAAGTATTTTTTAACATTGATGATCTTGAGCTCCAGTTTGTGCCACATAAGTTGCGAGGGATGTTTAATTTCTTGAGGGCTTTATTCGCTGTATTTTTGATAAGTTTTGTGAAATGAAGTTCTGGGTCTAACATGACTCCCAGGTATTTGGGGTTGTTGATGGGTTCAATTGTGGAGTTTTTAATTTTTAAAACTGGGTGGAAACTCCCGCAATGTTTTCTGTCAGCTGAAAAGATACAGTAATTAGACTTGCTGGGGATTATAGTCAGTTTGATATCTGCAGCCCAGGTTGCAATACCCTTTAACCTAAGATTAAGGGATTTTTCAGATTTTTTTATTTTTTTCTCATATTCCAAAGGGCAATATAATATGCACAGCAGGAGATCTTGGTATTTTTATGGATATAAGAATCAAATGTATAGAGAAAAAGCAGTAGGCTTAGAACAGAGCCTAGTGGTACACCAACCCAAGTTCTATGGGTCCTAGAGAGTTCTCCATTGAATCTGACTGGGAAGCGCCTATCTTTCAGAAAGTTGTTAATCCATACAAATGCTTTCCCTTCATTACCAATCTCATGGGCAATACGGACAAGTTTTTATTGCCAAACTCTGTCAAAAGCAGCAGAAAAGTCTAAAAAAGAGCTGTTAAAAGTTTGCAAGAAATCCAGAAAAGGTTGGAAATCTCAAGAGGTTTTCTTTTGGCTTTATCTCCAAAGTTTTTGTCATATTGCTGAAGATGAGATCAACCCCTGGAGCTTTCTTAGGATCAAGTTTCGAAATAGCAGAGCCTAGTTCCTCATTTCTGAAAGTGTCAGAAAAAATGTGAAGTAAACCTTCACATTCACAAAGAGTCTCTACACAACTATGGTACCCAGTTAGTTTTCCTCTTACCCCGAGATAAGAGGAAAACTAACTGGGTACCATACTGGAAAGATAACCATATTGAATGTGCTAATATCTGAAAGAGATGCTCTGTGTGTTGAAGCTCAGAAAAATAACACTGAAGTTAACAGGAGAAGATATGTCGAGAGCTGTCAAAAAGCCGAAGAAGAAAAATCCTTATGTGAATGTTAGAAATGGGAAATCTTTTGTGTCACCTTAGACCCAGAAAAATATTGCAACACTGTAATATCATTCTTCTCTCCTCTGGAGAGAGGTTAATCAACTGGCCCCTGACCGCACAAAATGGAGAAATTTTACGTCTGCCCTATGCTCCGACCGGAGCGACAGGAACTGATGATGATGATGATGATGATTTAATATCATTAGAACTTCAAAAGCCAAATTTCGCAGCAAAACAAGGCACCCATGAAACAAACTCCATAACTTGCCGGGAAAAATTATCTCGCACGAATATGGAAAGTGATAACATGCTAGCAGAGCACTATGCTAACAACAGTAAGCTCACTTTTAGCAAACAGAAAAGTTATTGAATATATTTGGCGTTAATTTTATAGAAATTCATCTTTCATCATATATTTGCTAATACCCCACCTGAAGATGTTGTAATACAACGAAACCTAGGTCGTGGTAAAGAACTTAAAGAAAGTAGAAATAATATTACATCACGTAGGTACATTTAATTGTCAATAAAGTTATTCTTAAGATCACAAAAACTAATTAAATAAGACTTCGGAATATAATACGAATGCGAATATTGATCTTTTCTATGAACGTAAATAATTGTTACCAATATTATGTCTAAAAAAGTTCCACTATAAAATTTGGATATGTTACTTAATAATGACACAATAGTGATGTATAATAGGGTCCAAAAGATAGGTCACTGAGTTCATTCTCAGATAACAAGACTTAATTTACATTGAAACAATATTTTTTAGCTTAACCTTTTAGTATTTAGACCTGTACTTTTACCAATTAAATACTTGCTAGTATAATTTGAAGAATGAAAGTTGAACTAATCATTTATATGAGGTAGTAATACAAAGGAAATAAGGAAATAATTGCTATTAATGCGTTCTTTTTAAAATCTGGATTTTAAATTACAAGTGTCCAGTTTCCCTGGACCTACCCTATGACTTTTTGTTCCTCTATTTTTGGGAGAATACTAGTCATAGTTTAAAGAGATTAATAAGATATCACAAAAATTATTATATATTTAATCTCAATGTTTTAAAAAAAAATTGATTTAGTAGTGCTAGTACAGATGGAGTTTTGAACGTAAATAACATTTTGTTCATACCTTCCTAAAAATGTTATAGTTCAACATAGTTATTTAGTTTCTGTCGAGTAATACACCTTTTCAATTGATATTTAAAGGTTTATATATTTTTGATATAATTATTTTATTATGATGATATCAATTACGTATCATAGTTGACACATTTTGAATTGTTGTAAAGATTTTGGAACTGTTTTGTTCAGAATTTTAAATACTATATTGCTGGAAATATCCTCAAAAACAAGTGCCCCATCTTGGAAACTGCAAAAATTAACTGTTTAATAACAGTATAATACAGATATTATGTACCCTTTAATGTTTATACCTACCTGTAAGTGTGTACGGAATATGTTTTTAATACAAACTTACTAATGCAAAAGCCTGATATAATTTTGAAACAATGTAAACACTAACTCCCTAACTATTACTCTCAATAGATTTTTGTTTATCTATATTTTTATTTATGTACTTTAATGTATACTATTAATACATATGGCAAATTTATTGTTATGAAAGCAATTTCTTATAGTCAACTAGAACACTAGTCCAGCCCCGCTCGATGAGCAGCCAGGAATTGAACCAGGACCACTGCTATTCGTTGAGCTGTCAAAGACACATGTTGTGATCAATCCAACACAGACACCATGGTAACGACTGATTTTTGTTATCACTTCAAAAATTACAGAGCCCTCTTTAATTAATTTTCATAAAGGAGGTTTTAAAATAAAAAAAAAGTGTCAAGTACAAATTGAACTTTGTAATGAGTATTCCGTAATAAAGTATGTAATTATAGATTTTCAGCATTGTTGAAGCTGCAAACTCTTTCACAAGCAAACTTAGACTGGCCCATATGAAGTGCATAGTTTTCGTATTTGATGTGCTTGCAGTTTTTAGATCTATAATGGTAATATAAAGTAATTGACTTGATAAGTAATGATATTTTAATATGAACGACTTACATTATCATGATTTTTTCATTTCCATTAATACTTTTATAACAAACTATTGCAAGTAACAAGATGCTGAAAATTCTTAGTTGATATGGACCTCATCACCAGTGCTCTTCTTGTTTTTCTCATATTTTTTTATTGATAATTTTTGAAAATGTGAGGGTGTGCTTAGGGAATTTTGAGAATTTTGCTGGAAAATATTATGTTAAAAAACAAATAACATATTTTAGAACTTACATTTTAACAAGCTTTTATATAGCGCTCATCAGGATGACCTTGAAAAAGTTTTCGCCTCTCTCACCTCTCGAAACTGTCTCCCAAAATAATTGGAAATTATTATGCCATTACGTTTTACGACTATGCCAAAGTTTTAACTTTCTATGTCCAATGATCTCTAAGAAGTGCTTGTGATTGAAATAGAAGTAATAGTGTAAGTTTTTCCAGGTTTTGTTTGTAGGTTTTCCAGGTATTATAGGCTGCACAAAAAATAATTTCTCAACTTACAACTAAAATTGAGATATGATTTTATTAAAATGATTTTATTTGATGCATAATAATTAAGATTTCTGTCTGAAGTCTACCTGCAGAATTTAATATTGTGAAGCTGTAACAAATGAATGTAAGGAAGATTATGAGCAAATTATAATGGACTATATTTATAGTCGTATAGGAGGTCATTAGTCAGTGTAGTGAATGTAACGATGAAAAAGAGAGGGCAAGAAAACGTAAAAAAATATACTGTGTATGTGTAAGTGACATTTTGTGTATTTTATGAGAATAGCACTGAAAGTACTGAGAACTAGCCATTTGTAATAATGATAACATAAAGAGAAAATTCAATTTCGAAAAACAAATCCTTTTGGTAATCAATTGGGGTACTTTACTTGAATTTGTCATACACTTTTACAAATTGGCGGCAATTTAAATATTGTGTGGCAATTTAAAAAAATTGTCTTAAGATAAATTTAACACTGCAAAATTTTTATTTGATAATTTTTTGTAACTCATTGTGACATTAATCTATAACAAAGTTATGAATGACTTCCTTTGTCATTTTATGAAGAGGTCCTATTCCGGGCTACTGTTTATCTCTGATTTTAGTCCATTGAAAAGTTATATTTTTTTAGGTTAGGATAGGACAAGTTTTATTTTGTTGAGTGGGGGGTTGCCCTAAGTTTAAAATTGAATTTTTTGGGATCTGTAGCCATCCCATTTGATTGTTACAAGTTTTTAATATAAAGTTGTAGGGAATTCTCTACAAACAATTTTTTAAAATTTTTTTGGAAGATGTATAGTTAGGATAATATAACACAAAAACTGTTTTCACCTCTATTTTATTAATGGCGGTCAAATGGGGTGGCCGTCGATTTGAAAACTCAATTTTAAACTTAGACCGGCCCTAAAATTCTGGCTTCAATGTAACATTTTAATAGACGATTTCAAGAGTTTAGTCGTGGTAGTATGAATCTCAGAGATGATCTACGAGAGGGTACGACAGTGATAACTGAAGGTAACATTCATTCTGTGCGGCTCGGATGCAGACTGACAAGATAATAATTTATCATCAGATTTGGGAAACTTTACACATTGGTATAAGTTGAATACAAACAATTCTACATGAACTTTTAGGTGTCAGGAAGCTTTGTGTTAAGCGGATAATCTATGATTTGAATAAAGCTTAACAATATCGCCGATTAGTGTAGCGAAATGTTACACAAATTCAATATATGTTATTCAAATGCTAACGAATGACAAAAACCGGATGTACTGTTATTAACTCAAAACTAACACGTTAGTGCAGTGAATTTTGAAGGGTCACTTACAAAGGTGTAAAAAGACGAAGTACTGGAAAAAAGATGGTCGCCTTGTTCTTCGGACGTTCAAGTTACGCAACGATTGTTTAGTAAAGTAAAAGATCTGTTACCATAGACTGGTAGATCTAATAACTTTTATGTAGAATGTTTTTAGGAAACTACTGACTTAGAAACCCTGTCTTCTCCATTTCACAATTTTAAATTAGTAACACTGGGTAGTATCAAAAATTGTTGAGATTTTTTCAAAATTTGAAAACTTTGAGAAGTGTGTATTTGATTATGATTATAAAAAACTTGCTTACTGCAAATCTTGCTGTATTGTATATTATATGAAAGACCAAAAAAAAGGTTTTATTAAAAAGCGGTGTTGCACAGCTTTATAGTTAAAAAAATTATGATGACATTTTTTGGATAAATCTGATGAATTTAAAGTCTCATAACCTTGACACAATTATCACACGAATGTAATTTTTGGGGATTTTCTTTATACCTATAAAATCATTTATTATACATTTTGAGGAAAATTTGTGTCATAAGGAATAATCCGTCAGCAGAATGTTTGAATGTGTCGATCAAAATGATCACCAGCAATTGTTTACCTGTTGCTTTGGAAAAACTTTGATCGAAACGCTCTTGCAATAGAATCCTCCTTTATTCCAATAAGGCCTCTACACACTCAGCCCTATGATGAATTGTATACGTTGGTGTAGAACTTATGGGTCAACTGACATAAAGATAACTTTGCACTATGCGATTTCTATTTATTCCAAAGAATAAAAGATAAATTGATAGGAATACGATTCTCGGACGTTGAAGAAGTGGTAACTGGTTTTGAAAAGGCCGTGGAAGAGACGTTCAAGGACTTGTGACATCTTTTCTTAGCAGTTCCGTTGATGAAACGATGCACAGAGTGCTGCAGAGATTATTTTCAAAAATAATTGATTAATTAAATTTTAAGTAATTGGTGTCATTTTTGATATTCTGAAACTTTCAGTGTTACCTCTCGTATTTGGAAATTCCTGCACAATTTTTGTATAACCTTGATATCAGTACAAAAGAATGCGGAACATGAATGTTATTTTAATAAACATAAAATAATGTATGTTTGACCGAAGTATCAATAAAATTAGTAACATTTGTGTTTATATTCATTTATTTTCATGACACAAATAAAAATTTTCACCAGTTCATCTTCGGAAACTCCTGCAAACCGGTTGCCGGGTCAACTGAAACATATCTGAAGAGCCGCAGTTTTCTGATATGGTCAATAGGAGTATGCGTGTCTAGACACTGATAATTTCCATGTGGTGGTGCCGTACCACCGCTGTGCGTCAAATCTGATCTGATAATTCGGTTCATGAGGAAAACCGGCGATTTTATTGTCAACTGGAATACAAATACATAAACAGAATGTATATTTCCATGTAATTATAAAAAATGGCATAATACATTTTTTTAAATTGGCAAAGCAAGTTAGCTATAGGGCAGTGCACTGTACACTGTACATGTACTGTGCTTTGAGCAGTGCACTGTACACTGGGCATCAAAGTGATAAGTTGCAACAGTGTGGCGTTATCAAAGTGATATGACATGACATGATTATTTCCAAATAAACCCCTTTTGGGATTGAGAATGTTCAGTGACATGAATATAATTTTACTTTTTTAATGTAATTATGATTGAGAACATGTTGAAAATGAATGAAAATATCAAAAATATATTATTTCTCCATAATAAGGGGTGAAATAAAAAAATTATTTTTGTCTTATATTTTCGAGCGGAATACAAAAGAAATTATTGCTACACTAATTAACCTATATCAAAAAGTGCAAAAAAGGCAATTGTTTATAGGCAAGTGAATATAGAAAAGCACATCAATCTTACAGGTGTGTAAAATATGTTTATTGACAAAATTTCTTTGAAGATCGAACAAAAATCAACGATTCACACAAATATTAAACCATCTTAATAAAAATGAGTTGTTATAAAATAAGCGAGTTAGCAAACATTTAAAAAAGAAAATGTTGTTCTGGAGACATGAAGGGCTTGAATAGAATTCGAGAAATTGAAATAGTATCAAGCTTTAATAATATGGCTTGATTTCAAAAGTGAGCCGAAGATCCTCACAAGTTTTTGAAATTAATTTCGATTATGAGAAAAATACTTGAAACCTTGTGTGAAGGAATTGTTAAAAGTAAACTTTCAACTAGATTTTGTTTTTATTTCCTAATAATGATCATAACCTGATTTTGCTTGCTATGTTTAGGAAAATTGCAATGATATCTTAAAATTGTCTTATATGAAGAAATTGTCGAAATTGAACTTTTAATTGGATTTAATTCCTATTTACATCTTATTAACGATCAAAATCTGACTTTGCGTAGGACCAGTCTTTATTCGATCATGATAATTATACTGGATATTATCTCTGCTTTCAAATAAAGGGGAATATTTGTTTTACTGTGGGTGCTGGTCCAAATGTCTTGTCTGCGTGGTGTGCCTTACTTGAAAGGTAAAAATTAGGAAAAAGTTTTCATTATGGCACAAAACCAAATATCATGGAGGTATCAAAATAATTATTTTTTATTACATGTATTACATATTATTTCATATTTTAAGGTTATTAAGATATTTCTTATCTTTATTACTTTTTAGGACAGCTTTGAATAAAAAAAAATAGCAAATATAGTTCACAATCGATGCCATAGTATATTGGATCGATTACAAGGCTTATTATGGTCTTGACGGTGTGGCTAACTACGTGGTCGCGGTCATGGATTTCCGGTCATTCGTCGAGTGGTGGAGCGATGCTTGTAGCGTACTTACGTAGCTAAATGCCACATACCAGTGATGGTCAGCAGCCCCATTGGTGCGAGAAGCTGTATAATGTGGTTGCCAACTTGTCTACACAATGTGGCGACTCTTGCGTCATTTTCAATGCCAATTTTCTTTGATACACACTAAAATCTCTCCACATATCGTAAGGTGCACGACTGAGTATCTGGATGCCTTTGGTATAAGAAGATTATGAAGACCAGTCAGCAGTTTTCATCTTAATCCTATCGATAGGGTTAAGATGTCCCTATCGCTGATAGGGATATATGAGACAATTTAAAAAGATATGTTCGAGTTTGTACCCTTATGCCTACTAGACTGCAAGATTGGCAGAGCATCCCAAATCAGACATCCAGGACATCATGGATAGCATCCTCAACCACTTGCCAGAAATAATCAGCGCTAAGGAAAGCAACATATGTAATTAAATTTACATTTGATGTCCTGGCTGAGGGGTTAATTATGACTGAATATACATTACCAGACCGGAAATATTTTGATTCCACCGGGACATTTCTTTTGGATGCCATAGTAAAAATTGTTGTAATAGTTAAAATCTTTTAATTAAGGTACATAGCACATTTGCTAGACACTTTGATCGAAGTCTCGTATTCTCTTTTACGTATAAAAATATTAAAGTACCATAAGTAGGTAAGAGTATGATTAAATTTTATAAAAATGTGAGCCGCTTGGCAGATTTAAAATACCTAATTTTTTATATTTTTACATTGAAATATTTTTATTTGAACGAATTGAAGATGAAAAAAGAAATATTCAGATAGTTGTTAATAATGAAATATTACTTTAATTTTACTATTTTATTTTTATGAAATAACTAGCTGCAATACCTGGCGTTTCCCGGGTCAAAATATATTGCACGCTTAATGGTTTAAAGATCAGTTTCTCATCTTATGTATACAGATGATTCATTTCATTAAATATACAATATATATAATATATATGAAATTAATTAATTATTTAAATAATTGAATTGAAACACAGGTTAGAAACACTTATTTCAATAAAAAATTAATGTTTTATTGTATATATTAAGATTTACACTTTTTACAGTTAGTTACACTTAAATTTTTCTTACAATATATGCTTATATTTAACATATTTACATCTTTTATAGACAGTTATGGTTTATTGGTTAGTTTATGAGTTATTTAGAGTTTTATGGTCTGGGCTGTAAATGAACAAATTTTGGGGTGATCCAACTTGTGAACACGTAACATACAATTGGTTTGTATGTTACGTTGAAAAGCGTGTTTCCTTTAAGTTAACACCGCAATATTGGAATGTTTGACCCTGTGCTTTGTTGATGGTTACACTGTAAGCTAATTTTAATGGAAACTGTATTCACTTAAAAGTGAAGGGCAATCCAGTTGATATTAAAGGTATTCCCGATAAAAATACCAGCGATATTTCAGCCAAGTCTATTTGGATTTGACGGATTACATGTAGTTAATATAATTGCAACCAGTTCACGAATTTGATTTGCTGTTGCCACTTGTACTGTTTCGTTCATAGCTAATTCCCAGTGATTGTCGTTTTCTAATAGGCCTAATTATCGACATGCTTCTCAATATGTTTCACAAATATAATTATCAATAATTTTTAAGTCTTCTAAACATGTTGGGCCACGAATATAGTGAAACAATAGACGCAAATAGAAACAGTCAGCATTTCTTCGATGCATCGTATAGACTCTTCCTATCGCGTTACTTTTAAATACTCCGTCATGTCTCTGCACTGTTGTTCCTTGTTGTCGTTGGTTTTTTTTTTTCCCCCTTTTAATATCTGCGATCGGCCGTAGGCCATAATCAGATGTGGTCTATTTGTCAGGATTTATTGGAGTTGCTCCAGCGAGTTCCACCAATCACTATTGTCTAGACTCTAAGTCTAGTATTTGCCATCTTTTTAGGCGAGTTATGCTTGTAGGATTCAAGAGGTCTCTGGCTAGCTCATTCTTGTGTTCCTTTAGTCTATTTTTATATTTTTTGCTGTGCTCGGTCACTTCCTCCTTCACTGTTGACATCTTCAAATGTTCATGGATTTCCGTATTTCTTACGAACCAGGGTGAGCTGGATATGGTTCTAAGCGCAATGTTTTGGAATCTTTGAAGGATTTCGATATTTGAGTTACTCGAGGAGCCCCAGAGTTCAATGCCATATGTCCATATAGGCTTTATTATACAAGTAATTTGTTGTGTAGTGATAACGGGGATTGTCGTCCAATTAACCAGGACAGTCCCTGAAATTGAATGGCGGCCTCCTTCCTCTTCATTTTTATGTGGTTAGCCCAAGTGAGACGTCGGTCCAGGTGCAGACCAAGATATCTTACACTATTGTCTGTAGGTAGTGGTTTGTTGTCCATGCACATTGGTGGACAGTCTCCCTTACGCAGAGTAAACGTGATCTGTATCGATTTCGCAACACTTGGTTTGATTCTCCATCTCAGCAGCCATGAGTCTATCTTGTTCAGTTGCACCTGCAGTTTTTGAGAAGCCTTATCAGGGTCAGTGTCACTCGCCAGGCAGGCAGTATCATCGGCATAGGTTGCAGTTATCACCTCCTCAGTACCGGGTAAGTCCACTGTGAAAATGGAGTACAGGGTCGGTCCTAGCACTGATCCTTGCGGTACTGAGGCTTTCATTTCATAAAGATTTGAAAGTTCTTCCTCAAATTTGACTTGGAATCTCCGTTGGTCTAGGTAAGACCTGAGGATCATGTAAAATGAGTTAGGCAAGAAGGTTTTTAGTTTGAATAAGAGCCCCTTGTGCCAGACTCTATCGAAAGCCTGTTGGATGTCTAAGAATACTGCAGAGCAATATTCTTTTTTCTCTAGACTTTGTCTGATTTTATGTACAACGCGATGCACCTGTTCCACTGTGGCATGCTTCTCCCGAAATCCAAATTGGTGATCTGGTATTATATTATTTTCTTCCAATACTGGTTTGAGTCTGCTGAGAAATATTTTCTCGAACACCTTCGATATTATAGGCAGAAGGCTTATAGGTCTATATGAGCCTGGTTCGGTAGGTGGCTTTCCTGGTTTTCCAATCATACATATTACTGATACTTTCCACAGTTTTGGGTAATACTGAATTATGAATATTGCATTAAGTATCATTGTCAGTAGAACTATCATCTTTCTTGGTAGATGTTTAAGAATTTCACCAGTTATGAGGTCGAATCCAGGAGCCTTGTTGTTCTCCAAGTTACGTATGGTCCTAATTATTTCTTGTGGAGTCACCAATTTCAGAGGTAGTGACATCTGCTGGTCGCTATTGATGATTTCATCAACTTCCTTCTCAAAGTCGTTCATAGTAGAGTGATTTGGGGTGAAGATTTCACTAAGGTGTTTTGCGAACGTTTCCGCTTTTTCACTTGTACTTCTAGCCCACGTCCCATTAGATGTCTTAATAGGTGGAACAAACTTTGTTGGTCTTTTAAAGTTTTTGGTTATTTTCCATAAGGAGTAGTTATCCTTTTTTTGAGCCGACAATGAGGAAAGTTGTTGATTGAATGTGTGGTTCTGGTTGTCATTTATGAGTTGTTTAAGTTCTCTAGCAAGTTTGTTATATTCTCTTCGGTCTTGGTCAGATTGAGTCTGATGAAGATGTCGTCTTTGTTTCTGTTTATCTTGTAACTTTAGTCGTATTTCTAAAGGTACATTGTTCTTGTAAGGGAGCTTTGTTTCAGTCGGAGTGGCTCTCCATGCAGCCTCCTGAATAAGATTTGTAGCGTAGAACGTTGCCGAGTCAATATCTTCTGCGGTTTTTAGTTTTATTTTTAGGTTTGAAGTCTCTTTTAAGTATTCAGAGAATGCATTCCAGTCAGTTTTTCTATTACTTAGTCTTTCTCTTTGTTCTCTATGAATGGCTGTTACACTGAAGGTTGCTATAACTGGAGAATGATCAGATATAGCATCAAGAGATGGTTCTATGTCAAAGTATACGTCCGCTAGACCTTTCACCACAAAGAAGTCCAGAAGATCCGGAGTTCGACATGGGTCTGAGGGCCAGTATGTTGGTTCACCCGAAGCCAGCGTTGTAAGTCTGTTGCTGTCAATACTTTTCTTGAGTTCGCATCCTCTTGTGGTGATTAGTCTGGAGCCCCAACACGTATGTTTGCTGTTCCAGTCCCCACCACTGATAAATCTGTGTCCTAAGGTGTTGAAGTAGCTGTCAAACATGTTTTTTTTAATATTTTGTCCTGGTGGACAATAGATAGCGCTAATGTTTATAGGGCCCATTTTTTCATGTACAGTGATTGTAGTAGCCTGTATCCAGTTTTCTTTGAGTTCACCATAAAAATAGTGATTTATATTCTTTTTGATAAAGATCGCAGTCCCACCATGTGATTTTTTGTCAGGGTGATTAGTGGTATAAATGTCATAATTGTCCAGCTTAACTGTTTTACGGTCATTTAAATGTGTTTCAGATATTAGAGCAATGTCAATTTTATTGGATGTCAGTAATATACCCAGTTCCTGTATATTAGGTGACAAACCATTTATGTTCCAGGTGGCAATAATGAGTGAAATCATTTTGGAAGCCTGTCGATGAGGCTCGTGATGAGATTCATCATTGTGCTAAATTGTGAAAGCAGTTGATCGATTCTTTCAGCCTGCTTAATTATAAGTGATTCTAATCTATTTATGTGGTCATTGGATTGCTCCTGTGGTTCTATTTGTGTGAATTTTGTTCTCTGTGATTTTTCTTCACTATTGTTATTGTATGCTTTAACTTTATCTTTCAGGTTGCCTGCAGTGGACCTTTCCTGTGTTTTAATAGCTTCACTGTAAGTTTTTTGATGTTCTACCTTGTTGGTAATTGTAGGGGTAGCTTCTAGGTGAGTAGTATTTGTTATGTTCTCCGTATTTCTTTGTTTTTCAGGTGCTGTCTTCGCAGGCATCCGTGGGTTTTGGTTGCTGCTTCTTGGTTGAAGGTAAGTGTTCTGTCCTACTTGTTTTCTTGCGTATATTTCTTTATACACGCGGCATCCTTTGTAGTTGGCCGGGTGATTCCCTGAACAGAGAGTACATGTCGCCGGAGTATTCTTATCCATCGTGCAACTGGTTGTTATGTGTGGTCCAGCACACTTCACACACCTATAAGGTCGCATACAATTGTTCTTGGTGTGCCCATATTGTTGGCATCTCATACATTGTACAATGGTGTTTTTTCTTTTTTGGGTCTTCTATATGCACTTTTTGATGGTATATGTATTTAATCTCCTTGACTAGTTTGTTGTTTTCATGCTGGACTACGTTAACAAAGAATATGTTTAAAGGTTCTTTCGTTCCAGGTTTACGAGCGGTCACTATCTCTCCTTGCACAGTGTTTCCAGTCAACTCTATTGCTGCTATTATAGCGTCCTTTGGAGTGCTGAAGTGTAGGTTTTTAATAACAATTCGCATAGTTTTTTGATCTTTGCAGGTGAAAGTATGTCCAATCAATCCTCTGCTTCTAATGTGTTCTATCAGGGTCTTGTATGTGATTACAGAATTAGTAGATATGATTAGTTGATTCTTTGACGCGATCCGGTAGGAAAAGTCATTTTTGTTAGCTACTTCTTCCAGGAATTGAGTAAGTTTTCCAACATCTTCAATGCCATACAGCATGATCGGAGGTGGTTTGGTTTCTTTCACAACTTTTTTCTGTGTGATCTTTTCTGCATCTTCTGTGTTTAACAAGCTGAAGCTATTTTGTGTTTTTATTGCAGGATTTTGGTCGAGTTCTATTTTATGAGTAGCCTTCTGTTTAATTATTGTTGGCTTCATTTGTGGTTTTTTCACATTGCTTCGTTTTGCAGCGTTCGTTGCTGTTATCTTTTCGTCAGGTGAGCGGATACGTTTCTGGTTCTGTTTCGGTATTCTTTGCCAGTCTGACACAGCGGGTTTGTCAACAGAAGTGTTTTGTTCATGTCGTTGTACCTGCATATCGACATCTTTGGTCGTTTTCCTAGTGACCTCAGTTAAGGATGATGAGCGTGGTCTGTTAAACAGTCCTGGGTGAAATATCTGTTGAGTTAAGATTCTTGGTCTGTCCTGTGTTGTAGATTCCTCATGTGGCAAAACTGTGCCCCCCCCCAGAATTCGTGGGGCAGCCCGAGCTATGCTCAGGGAGGGATTCTCCGGCATGGCCGGTACCCTCCTGGGGTAGATTCTCTTTAGGTTTTGCATCCATTGATGAAACATTTTTCTTCAGGGTTGTTTTCCCCTAGCTAACGCATCCGGTTATGGCGCCGGAGGCTCGCCTTTGCCCTTCATACTCTGCTATTGCGATCACGAGGTAGATGTAATGTGCGGGGCTCGCTGTATGATCGCAACATTATCCGGGGAGTACGGTCCACTCTCAGGAGAGCGGACCCGCTACCAGACTGCGGCGGCGGTCTAGTAGCGGCGAGGACGTGTATGATAGGACTGGTTGGTGCGCGCCTATAGTCTAGCTCCGCACACCTAGACGTACGCTTACGGCCTTTCTCACCATTTTTTAAGTACCCTACCCTAGCATGGTATTGTACCACCGAGACCTACACCAACTTAACCCCCCTGTTTTCGTTGGTAAAATTTTTTATTTGATTCATCCCAAGCTACTATAGCTTGGTACTTCTGAGTAAAGCAAAGTCTTTGCAAAGGGATCTTCTTGGCATAGCAGAAAAAAAACTGTTAAAATTGTTGGTGCTGGTGGTTCCATCGCTGCTTGTTCTGCTGATTCTCTAGTGAAGAACACGCATAGTCCATTTTCTAAGTGGACAGATAAATGAACAACTGTTGGATCTCAATCATGTTTCGGGAAACTCAATATTTGCCAAATCTGGTATTAATATAATGATCCATTTGATACTATACTATTTCATCATGTTTATTTTCTTTAGTCACAGTAAAGACAGCCATATCACTACCCTTGTTGATATATTTGCATATGTATTTAATGGATTTAATAGAACTACAGTATTCGACATAGATAGGGACTATGAACATTGATTGTTATCTTAAATTTCTTCATTGCCTCGTATTTTAATTTTTGCCGTAAATCCGCCTTGTTCTGATGATCGACGTCTGTACTTGGATATCCACCTTCGCTTGGATATCCATCTTCGCTTGGATATCCATCTGTGCTTGTTATTTATTTTGTTTAGCAATAGTTTTGAATAATGTTTCCTACATTTGTTATCTTTCATGTATGGAGAATTTTTATTTAATTTGCCACAAGGATCATGAATCATATTTTTCACTATTATATCGTAAAGTTCGGAATCTTTTTCCGGGTTTGGAAATTCAGCTTTGATGATATTGTCTATTTGGTCCGTTTGAATTTTGTTTCCAAACCAAATCAAGTTGTGAGATTGTGGCAGTTCTCGTTTCTGCCATTCAATCGAGTACATCTAGCAGATGACAGCGCCGAATATTTGATTTTTAACTATATCAACAAATTTCATTTGTTTTCGACGAAAAAATTGGGCAATGACATTATGTTGATCCAAAGCCGCCTGTTCATATTGTAATTCTTCTTTGATTTCCAGCCAAGAACACACATTATTTATAATGTTTACATGTAACTCACATGTAAACATTATAAATAAATCTGGTCAATGAAATAAAGTATACTTTAAGGAATTTTAGTTCTTCATTTGGTAATGGCCTATTTGGTGATAAATTTGTCCTTGAACTTTAAAAACTGGATTGAAATTTCCTTGATTGCATATTGACAAAGCCCCGAACGAAGTCATTTGAAAGAAAGAATTGTATCGACGTATATTGTTTGGAAAAAGTTTTGATTCCGGTGTCGTTCCGACTATATAAGCAAATAGTTCTGGTGGTGGTACTTGTAATGCTAATAATTTGACTTTACCACTCAAACAACACATATCTTCAGTTTCTCCTTGAAATTGTTTGGCGTTGCAATACTTGCATATTTCAATTTTCCAACGACGATATTGGGACGTTCATCGCATTTTTTTATAGGATCATAATTGAACGCTTGTAATTCTAAATGGTAGTTGTTACGTTTTAGGCGTGGAGACCTGCTTTGTTTATTTCGTTCATTTACTATTTGATGTTGATTAACTGATAGACGATTTCTAATTGACCATACTCTAATTCGCGTTTCTTCGTTAATGTTTGCTCTTTGTTCGTCACTTTAATTTTCACGTTCTGTTCTTTGTTCTCCTATTTCATTTTTATGTGCTACTATTCTTTTATGTGAATCTACATGAAATTTTATGAATACTTTATTACGTTTAGGCATTTTACTTAAATAAAACATTATTATTAAAAAAAGAACATTCACTCTTGACTTTTAGAAAGATTTCTCGCTGATCTTCTTTTAACCGCTGCTGACAAAACAATGTTACCGGAACGCGCTAAGCTCAAACTTATATGCCATCGACGATCGAGATTTCTGGTTCCAGAATATCCGGATGTATTCAATGCTACACTATTAATAATCACTTGCATTCACTGATAGAATATTCACTCATGACTTTTAGATAGATTTCTCGTTGATCTTCTCTTGACTGCTGCAGAAAAAACACTGTGACGGAAACACGCTGAGCTCAAATTTATATACCATCAACGATCGAAATTTCTGGTTCAAGAATAATTTCTGATTCCAGAATATTCGGACGTATTCAATGCTAAACTGTTGAGAATAACTTCAATTCATCGACAAAATATTCACTCTTGACTTCTAGAAAGATTTTTCGTTAATCTTCTGTGGACCGCTTCTGAGAAAACACTGTGACGGAAACACGTTGAGCTCCAACTTAAATAGGATCGACGATCAAAATTTCTGGTTCCTGAATAATTTCAGATCAAAATTTCAAGTGATTCACAACATTTAAGAATCATTTAGAACTTTTCAGAACGTTTTAAAATTTTTCGAACATTCCAGAACATTTTAGAACCATCAAATTAAATTTCAAGTGATTCATAACATTTGAAGTAATTTAGAAATTTTCAGAACGTTTTCGAATTTTTTAGAAATTTTTTTGAGTTCCTTTAATATTTATTGTGGCGTGAAAACAGAAAATATCTCTATTAGTTTGATGAATGTATGTACACTGAAAGAAATATGTCGATCATGTTGAAATGCAGCACCTTAAAATATATACTTTGCAGACTGACGGATGGTTAGGTACCAGTGAATAGACTTTATAGCTTTAAGCAGAAAAAATTATTAATTATAAGTTCATGCTACTCAATATACAAAACAAAAGATTACATATTTCTTCAGCTTAAGCACATAAATAATCACCAGTAATTTGATTACATAAATTAAAAGCTGAACTAAATTGTTTTGTAGGTAATCTATTTCACATTGATCCTTAGTTAATTTTGGTCATGTAATTTTGAATACTAAACAGTCTTGGTAAAAAGATTAATTTTTTTCTTCTTACTGGTTTAGAAACATTTGGATACGGCACTCGGTAGTCGCGTTGGTGTGAACTTCGGTAATCCATTGTACCAAAATCGGCTGGCAGTTGAGGAAGATTTGCTTCTCGCATTAATTTGTTACGTGCAGGAGTGCTGTAACATTTTTCATTTTAATTAATTAACAGTTTATTTTAAAAACTTCCTTTTTTCTCTAATTAAATTACAGAAAAATTACAGAATATCGAATTTTTCCAGTCAGTAAGGTTAACGCTAAATATTGCCACGTATGTCCTTTTGAATTTCAACATTCCAATCAGTATTCATATCTCTAAGTTTTAAAAACAAAAATATTATGTACTTTGAAACACAATAACAATGAAGGCGTATGATAGATATGATCTTATTTCAATATGGTGTACCATGTCATCATATTATACTGACATGTCACTAACACTTTAAAAGTGTTCCTCAAAGATCATCTACCCCAACATTATTTACCAGTGATAAGTATGAATTGTGATTATTATAGAATGTGGTTGTCTGTTGTTGCAGTCTTATTTTACCAGCTGCAATTACCTACTTTATTCTTAAAAGACAATTCAATTGTTTTATATCATCAAATTCAGTAACGTTTTTGAAATTACTAACTATGTGATACTACTCATTTTATATTTTAAAAATTTAGGTGCCTGCCTGAGAAACAATGTTGTTTTATTATTTTAGCGGAGTTGAATCGTGCTATTTATAAGATTAAGGAAAATGTTGTAAAGCTGATTTGCTTCATTTTATCTTTCAGTATATACAAGTATTTATGCGAATTATTTGTATATGGGTTCTATCAAAATTGTATATCTAGGATGTAAAGAAAAAGGAATTGAGTAGCTAACATTTGTTCTACGTGCAAGAAATTCATAGGCATTTGATATAATCTGTAAAAATATTGAAAGAATTAACTGATGCCTTCCCAAAAAAATAATTTTTTTTTATACATTTAAAACAAAAAAAATCCGTGTTAAAATTGTTATGTAAAATATTAAAAATTGTTAGTAACATCAACATAGTATATCACCCATTTACTAATAAAAAAAAATTGTACTTTATTTTGTGTATTTTGATTGTGTTTTATAAATAACTTTTAAATATGTAAAAGTTTATAAATATATTGCAGAAAAATTTTAACATAAATTTTTATAACTTTTAACTTTGATCTGTGTTACATTTCTCGCAAATATTAATTACGTTAAAACAAAAACATATTTACCAGATTTTTTATACGTGACTTTTTGATTTTCTACGAATTTCTTTTTATATTTATTAAGTGCCTATTACAAAAGTTAAAAATATAAATTTAAATACTTAACATTTCCCTGTCAAGTTTTTTATTCGGTTGAAGAATCACTAGCTTGTCAGGTGAACTAGCTCATAAAATTGACGACGAGGAAAACAATCACTTCTCAGATACACATCAGCCACTTTCAAACTTTGTATCTATGCTTTATTAATAGTCATATCATAACAAATTCTCATAGGAAATTATCAATGTTTGAATTCAAAATGGTGGTTCCGAGTGGTCCGAAAGAATCAGGGGAATTCCTAGGATGAATACGTGGAGAACGTATGTTTGCCAGTGAAAATCGTGGCTCCAATTACGTGTTTATGTAGTGCTATTTTAGGACAAAGAAGGTGCAGTGGTATTCCCGATGGATTAGGTGTATGCAAAAACTCAACAGAGTAATGGGCAGCATTCTCTGACTCCATTACTGTGTCTATAGATGTATACTTCTTATATTCAATTGGCAACTTCTCAAGCAGGAAATTATTGATGCTGTTAGCAGAGCCCTTAGTTGGAGTAATAATACTCTTCCTTTTAAACACGAAGTGCAATCTACTTCAGCTTGTCAAATGTTAGGATATATTCTGTCAGTTAATTTGATTAAATCTGCCACAATATAGGAAAGGTCACTTGGAATATCGAATCTTTCCGTCACCTATATCATAGTGAAGAAATGCATGTTAACTCTCAAAGATCGGGCTTTGAAATCAGGTCATAAAATTAAAAACTTCAGACAGGCTTTAATTTTATCTGTATATGTCCCACGTGATACAACAGAAATGGTTTGTCTAATGTCACCAGTCAAAAGAATAGTTCCTTCATCCATAAGAAGCATCGAAAAAAAACGACTGCTTAGAATCAGAATCTTCTTTGTGATCATTATTTAACTTCGGAATATTTGTATCAACTACTTTAGTCAGATAAACAAAATCGTAAGCCAATTCACTAAAGTACTGACTATTACTAATAACAGTTCCTTGTTCTCGTGATAGCGATAGTAGCGCAAACTGTGAGAATGTTTCAGATATAGATATGACGGTATCTTCAAAAATAATAAGACACTGGTTGTAGACAAATTCAAGTACCAGATCGATGTTATCTCATTTCGTTTCCATTTGTCTTCTAACATCATCCGAAAGACGGTTTGGTAGTTCTTCCACCATTTTATTTGATCTCCTACAATTTTATTTGATTTGACAAAAAACTAACACAATTGCACGCAAACAACTCACGGATTTTATACAGAGAAACAGAAATAGGTGTTTTTTCCAAAGCGCAATCCCGATGAGCATCGTCTTCCAGCAAGCTCAGTGTCTGAAAGTCGTTTGAAATATTGACTTGGCCTATGCTACGGTTTTAGAGCACAAATGACGTTGGGCCACGAATCTCGTGCAACAGAAACGTAGATTGTAGCACTCATTATACACTCTACATAAAACATGATCTTTTTTAATTATTTTCCTTAAGCACTTTTTCTTTTTCCTTACGTGGTAAGAGGCAACTTCGAAATATAAAAGAGTTTTTTTGCGAAATCAACGACATTATAAAGTTCGAAAAACTCCGTAAGTGTTATCAAGCGCTTCAGAGTGGCTGATGTATCGTCCTGCTTCATATTTTGTCACCTCATCTAGATATTCAAAGGCAAACATTGTTTGGCCAGACCTTTTAGTGACGTGACTTTAATTGCAATAGTCTACATTTATGAGCCTTGAAAGTGCGAGGCAGAACGGGATTGTATGGATATACTACCCATCGATTGTCAATTTCAACTATTTCAATTTTTACTGTTATTCCACCGTCTCCTGGACATCGTATACGATACTGAGAATAGTTTGAGTTTCTTCCAAAAAGAGCCTTGGGAATTTTTTTTACAGGTACCTTGAAACATGCAAAGTTAATTTCTATTGAGAGATCCTCAGCGCTAATAGACAGCCCAGAAGAATACGGACGTGGGGAAGTCCGCGTTTACATATGATATATTTTATTGTCAAAGACGAAACTTTTTGAGAGAAATTTCATTGTACGTTTTACTTTTGCTTGGAAAACCCTATGTCATATCGCTTGCTACTATGTCATATAGTCGCAAGAATTTTCACCTTGACACAAAAGCTCTGTTATTTCGGTCCATTTAAGATTGCAAGTCAATGTAATGAACAAATCTTAGTAGTCTTAATTCTTAGTAACGAACATACATGCCTAATTTCAAGTTTCTAGATCGTATAGGTAAAAAAATAATGCCACCGACTCATTCCACCAACCCATCTCCATTCACACCCTTAGGGGTTGATTTCAGTAAAATCTGTTCTTCGTGAGTGTCTGTGTTGCGTAAGGAACATACATGTCAAATTTCAAGTTTGTAAATCTTATTAGGTCCAGAGATAGTTCCATCGACTTATTATATCAATCCACTCTCACTCATCCTCTGAGGTGTAGATTTCGGTAAAATCTGTCCTCAGCAGCGTCTATATCTCATAACGAACGTACATTCCAAATTACTTTATTGGTAAAGAGATACATCCAACAACCCTTCCCCACTTACCCCCTTAGGAGTAGATTTCGGAGAAGAATTGTTCTTAATGGATGTCTATGTCACGTAAGGAACATACAGAAAGAATTTCAAGTTTGTAGTTCTTGTACATCTAAAGATAGTGACCACTGACTTATGTCGTGTACGGAATATACGTGTCAAATTTCACTTCCGTATGTCTATAGTTTCTGAGATCTGGTGATGAGTGTGTCAGTAAGTGTAACATTTTTATATGTGTGTATGTATATATATATATATATATATATATATATATATATATATATATATATATATATATATATGTAGATATATATTTACAGTGGTAATCTATGTATGAGTGCTCGCCACTTATGTACATATTTTGCGGTTACCTAAGAATAAAATCAGTAATCACGCACCTATGATTGCTACGGGCATGCATGGATGGTAGATCAAATTATATATTGCACTGATTTTTCAATTGATAAATAAATCCGTCCGTCAGTCCGTCCGTGCATGCGTGTGAGCGAGCGCGCGAGCGCGCGTGCGTACGTATGTGTGTGTGTATAGAGAGAGACAGAGATAAGCATTCCTCTGTTTCCCTCTCTCTAGAGGTACACTTAGGTGTACCTTTTATAATATCAGCTTTCTTCTTTCAGGCTCTATTTTTTCTAAAGTTTCTCAAATATATTCGTCATGTTAATACTATGTTCTTTATATATTGTTTGAAAGAATTCTTATCGAACGAGAATTGAAAAGAAGTTATCCATATAAATTGTGTCTCTACTTTGCACTAGTTGCGCCTTTTGTCGCTAATTCTTGATAGCTTTTGTAACGGTTAAGTAGATAAAAAAAACCGTTTTTTTAAATTCTGTATAAAAACTTATAGGTTTAAATTGGAATTTATCCGCACCAAAAATCGCTAAATAGGGTATAACTGATTATTACATTGGGATTTTTAGGGTAGAACTGATTATTACATTGTTTAGATGCAAGACAATTTTGCCGCTTTGTGAAATGCATCTATAAGTAACATTAGTTAAAGAGTTAATTTAATAGTTCTGAAAAGAGAATTTCTGGGTTATATCGGCTGGAATGCCGCGTGTCACGACTGCAAAAATCACTATGTCCGATCTGGACGAGGAGATCGAGGAGCTTCTGAACCATCATCAGAAATGAAATACTAGTGATGAGAGCTGAATTTTATGTAAGAAAGACATACTTGCTGTAGCCAGAAAAAGAGCTACAGTTCAGTTGAAAGTGAAGGTCAGTGGGCAGAGTATTCTTCTGTACAACTGATAGAATGCGTATGACAGAATATCAAATTTTAAATGAAGGAGTAACTGTCGCTGCCGGCAAGGTCTTTGTAAAAGGAAATATAAAATATTTGAAATTATTTAAAGAGAGTTATTATTTACTACCGAATTCAATACATAAAATTTACTCTAAATTAAAAGTGCTTCAAAATACTCACTCTGTGCAAGTGTATGAAGTGAAATTTACAAGTGGCTTGTAAGCGTATACGACTTCCTGTTTCGTCCATATTTGTTCCAGCATATCGTGCGTCTCGGAGTGTGGTAGTTTACCTTTATACTGACCCAATCGGTCGTATGTTGAGATGTGATTACTTGTCAATTCTACATACGGATTGTGGTCCTTAGGCTCTCCTTCGCGGGCGTAGTCCCAGAAATGTACTTTTACTTTAGAATTGTACTTATTTTTGCTGAATAGAATTTGTGGAGGTTTTTTGATTGTGGGATGCTTAAAAGGCATCGTAAATTGAAAAAAAGTAAACCATATATTGCCTAGAAAAAACACTAGACAGCTATGTCATAATTTGGCTATGGTAATTATTAATTTTCACGAGACTGTTATTGAGAATCATTTTATTAATATCAATCATCATATATGAATCACCAAATTATATATAAACAATTTTAATAACATATCGGTCTGTTATTAAAATGATTTAATTGAAATAATTTCATGGTATCTTAGTTTATTTCTGATATTTTAATGGTAGTTATCCAAATATTTATATTATGATAATGATAACAGAATTTTGATGTCGGTTTTGTCAACATTTTATAATTTAAGGCCCTTATTATGGATAGAAAAAAGTTAGGAAAGGATTTAGGGCTTACAGCAAAAGATGGCACTAAAATATCTTGCTGTCCAGGAGCAAGGAACCAGTAGCAATAAGTAATAGTAGCAGCATATTTATGTTTAATTTTAATAGTTCATATGAATTAACTTAAATAAATGTTTAAGTGAAATAAATTTAACTTAAAAAATAAGCGCAGTTAATAATTCTTCTATTTTATTCAGCTTGCCGTGGTTAAAATATTAACTGACTTTATTATTAACAAGGTATAGCATGTTAAAACTAAACAATTTTGCTTAGTATAATAGTCTTCACATGTTATCGAAAGATGGCTTTATAACAATTTGCTTTTGGTACAAACCTTTATTAGTTTTGTTATCTACAGGTAGATGGCGTATGTAAAGGCTGTGTCACGAAGTTAAACATTATATTTTCTCTATGTTATTTATTGTTCGTTGCAAGGTTGGGTTAGCATTTAAGAGTGTAGAATATTTCTTACCAGTGTCAACATTTTTAATAACATTATTTTATTTCCCCTGTTATAATAATGAATGGTGTAAGGTGAATTGAATTTGGTGTTAGTTATAACATTTTTTATTGTTTGAAGTTAAAAGTTCAATTCTTAAAATATAAATTGAATGCATGTTTTCAGAAAAATACGCGAGGCCTGTTTGTGGAATTGAGATCCATTGCTCTAAACTAGGGAAGAGTTAATAATGTTAGAGTAACTCCGAGAGCCATGGAGCGAAATACACCGGCTATCCAGTTTGAGGGACACTGCGCAAAACAAAAAAGAAAGAGCCCTAGTAAAGTAGTATACCGTTATCGTCAATGAAGTGGCGTTGAACCGGGCGTATCAAATATTATTACTCCTATTTTTTTTCACCATGTGAATATACCGCCAAGTGTATCGTTCATAGGCGTAAAACATTGTGAATTTTTAAATCCTAAACCAAAATTTTGATTTAGGATTTACGGAGATTGGGAAAAAGGGAATACGAGGTGAGGAGAGGGTAGATGGATTTTTAGTAATATCTCTGAAATTATTATCCATAAATTTCTAATAATATTGTTATAATTCTTATAACAATATTATTCGAATTTATGAAATAGTTTTATATAAACAATCATTTGAATCGATTCACATTACACATGAAATTTAAAATAAACAACAATAAATACATACAATTTAATAGAAAATTTTATTTGACTGATATAATATTTTCATACAAATAATTTTGAGTGTTAATTACTGAGTTATATGAGAGTCAGCATACTTAACAAACTTAACTATTTCAAATTTCAATGTATTAAAGATATCCATCTTTAATACATAAAACAAATTTTATGTATTAAAGATGGAGCCAGCATCTTTTGAGTGAGCAATCTAATGGTATGAACCGGGTGCAGATCATCTACTATTTCACTGGCGAGATGACATCAAGAAAATAGCAGGAATATCCTGGATGCGATTAGATCAATATAGGCATATATATAGAATTATGGAAAAAGTTTGGCCTATAGAGAAGAATTTGCGGAATGTTTTCTTTAAATAAAATTTTGTCATAAAAGAATTTAAAAACATATTTAAAAAGTGTGTGTTAGAGGACTCGAAAGACGCATCACGAAAATGAAACTTACGTTTTGTGTGTTTTGTGCAAAACAAATATACTTTCAAAGGTAAACGGCGAAAAATAAAATTATGGAATCATGAGAAATAAAATAATGAAGTCGAGTAAAAGATCATAAAATTCAAAATAATCAAGTCGCAGGAGTAACAAGTATTTTTTGTGTGGCGTCACGATTAGTTGAGAACGTATACGTAACAAGAGGAACAAACGACTGAAGACGCACGGAGGTGTTCGGCCATTGACGGTATATCGGAGAACCTTATCGTTGGTGTCCTTTCGCTAATTCAGTCTCGTATTTATTTTCATACTGAGACGCATCGTAGTAAGTTTAATTTAAAATATACCACTTATCGTACAGATAAATATTATACTCTCTTTCAGAACACTTTCCTCTGGGTTCACTGCACTCAGGTAATTATTAAATTTCAACGCATTACCTGAGTGTGGCGAACCCAGAGGAAAGGTTATAATTTTATTTTTATATATGCGTGTTTAAGTGGTACCTTATTTTCCGTCATAACTTCTAAGCAATTAATACAATTTTCACGAACGTGTCTTTGATTCAACTTGACAGCTCAAGTAACAAAAACGAAAAAATACAATATAGTAACCATGGGACTTTTATAATTGAATGGTTAATGATTTTTCCTTCAAAACCCGCAATGTCGCATGATTTTCCTTAACACCATTCAAGTAAAGGGGCTTTCAGAGGCTATTTTAAAAATATATGTCTTGTATGAAAATATTGGGTAATAGAAACAACAATTTATTATATTTTTTGCTTGATTAAATTAATAACGCATTTCAACAACGCAAACAAATTGAATCATGACAATATGCGCGAGGCGTGCAGAAATCAGTACAAACACGTTGATTTTTCTACAATGTAATGACTATAGTTTTAGTCAGCAGCCGGTATCAGTTATTAAAATCTGATATTATCAGATATGATATATATGAAGGGTACATCTGCATGTGGCTTTGATGATGAAGATTTTGTCTACTTACTTTCTATAAGGGACATTTTTATTTTTATACTACACATTACCGATTTAAAATTGGTGGTTATATATCTGTCTTTATCTTTAGTGTTATTCTATTTATTATTGTGATGATATTTCTTGGTCGACGATTATATTGGAATCATCGATGTTTTGCAAAAAATTAATAATAGTACCGTTTTCATAGGACACAGCACCGTGGTTGGTTATTTTTCCCTTGACTTTGTAAGATACGATAAAAATAAATCTATTTTATCATTTTACATTTTAATATTCGTTTTCTTCATCCATGCTTTCATTTTGTACTTTAGAAGTTAACATAATTATTTTTATTTTCATTTTTAATATTGTACGCAGTTACTTGTTTTTCGCCTGTTAGAGTTGTAAGCTATATTTAAAAATATAAAAATTTTGTGACATTCGTACTAAGTTTATTCTTATAGCCGTGTTGATCGATTGTAAACGTGTACTAATATATAATTAATAATTCGATGGAGCACCATACTCAAGATCTGGCTGTGAATTATTTTTACAAAGACATGTTGAATTATATTATTGAATCTGCACAGTCTTTAAATGCCAGTACTTTATCTCATTTGGGACGAATTCAAGATTCGTTAGGTATGTATTTATTGTTGTTTTATTCGAAACTTTATGTGTTTTTTTGTATTGCCCACTATGAAAAGACATATAAAATGATAGGACAATAATATGATACGTAAAGTGACCTATAGAAAGAAATAGTGGAACAAATGCAATTAAGCACCAATGACAATTATTTAAAATATATCCCATACACGCTATGTTTACAGAACTGCTTGTTGTAGTTCTTTTGACTTAATTTCATTTAAATAATGATTTTGCAAATATAAAAACCTATTATAAAATCTTTGTATCATTGCATAACAAAAGAAAAACAAACAAGAAAAATCCAAAAATATAAATAAGCAAATAGGATAGAGTAAATCCAGTGTATAAATCGTTTCTTTATATTGACAACTATTTATATCTGAATATCTTTTACCTAATACCTAGATATTTCTAACCGACTCCAAAAAAAGGAGGAGGTTCTCAATCGACTGTACAATTTTTTGTCGGACCGTTTTGCCTCAAAGTTTCTGTGCGATTTACCTCATATTTCCGGCATTTATCGACCAATTTGGACGATATTTTTTTATTGGGAAAAGTATAATCCTACTGTGGTCCTATGAAAATTTGATTATAATTTAGCAGATAGATAAGTAAGTATGTACTGATATGAACAAATGTATGAACTTAAATATTAGTTGTAGGTAAGTATGTATATACATGTATATACAAAGAAATAAAGCAATTAGGATTTTAGTAGACAGCTAAGTAGTATATACAGGTATATATAAGTTTGAAGCACCGACTACGGTGAAGTCAATAAAGGGAATGTGACTCTTCGAACGTATGTATGTATGTATGTGTGTGTACACAAGCAAGATTGTATTTACATATATATGAATATATTTATGATCCATGAACGCCGCAAATCTCTATTTCGATTTCAATAAATGAGATATTATTGAATTCTTGGCGAGTCCATAACATGCCAAGTGAAACATGAGAGAGAAAGAGAAATATCATCTTAGTACCGATTTAATAAATTTAGCAGTTGCGTTATAGGAAACGATATTGTATCGCAAAAGTTCCAAATATATACTCGTATTTTTATTATTTTGTAGTTTTTAGATCACTTTTATTCTATGGTTATTTGAAGTCTGTTAAATTTGTTTGTTAAAGTTTTTATACTTATCAACTATCTGCACTTTTTTTCGATTGAGCGACAAATTTAAAAGAATTAATTTTTTTTACAGATGTTCACTGTTTTTATAATTAAAAAAAAATATATATTTTCAAACTGAAACCTAGAATAAAATTTACGATTATATATTGTCTACAAAATAATTACATATCTAGTCACAGAATCTAGGAGTTAATTAAGTTTATAATATCTAAAAAAATTATAAATCTAAAAAAATAATTTTACCCGTGAAAGGAAATTTACTTGTAACGCATATGTTTCTAATCACTTTTTGTGATTGTTCGTTAGGATAGTATTGGGGGTTTAACTCACAAATTTGAGAATGAATTTGCATACTGACTAAAAGTACGCGATGTTAAGCGTAAGCAATGTTAGTTAGGGTTATCTTCATCGTTCAATTAAGGTCTTTAGGAATTTTAGGAAGGTGATGTTAGGAATAAGTAATTGCCTATTTGGAAATCCCGCACAATTACTGTCTATGGTTAGCGAGTGAAGATGTCAAATAAACTGTCTCTGTTAAATAAATTCAGTTAATGAAAATTAATATATTATTCTAATTCAAAGACGTAATAATGACCAGATTCAAATTGACAATTGACAACTTTTGAAATTTCAAAAGTTGTCAATTTATCTGAATTTTTTCTAACTTTTTCCATTTCATTCCAAATAGTGCATGTCGGAAATGACGTATTTTACTTTTTCAATGGTTTGTTGGAGAAAGCTAAACAAAATCATTTTGATAAGAAAATTGATTAATATTGAAATCGATAATAAATAAGGTTTAAGTTTTTCTCCTGTACCTTCTTCATGTTCCATTTTCTGACATCCATTCCTTTTAAAACAGTTTATTTGTTAAATATCTATATCATCAGCAGAGGAAGAGAGAGGCAAGTTTTATTTTGTTATAATGTGCTTCATTTCATTCATTCTTCTCATTTCATTCTTCTGCTAATTTAATGATTTTAAACACGAATGGAAAAGACTAATTTCATTGGGGCATAGCTAATAAAGAAATCTAAAGATGCTGAAATGAAAACTACACACCCATGATTCCATTGTAAATAACAAAATGAATATTAAACCTATCAAGCGATTGAATTGTATATTTATTGAAAGAACATTTTTAGCGAAAACTTACGTACTGTAAGAATTTACGTTCCCTGTGGTTTTATCAAAATAATTTTCATAATTAACTTTGAAATAAAAAGTTATTTGAAATTTTCCAGATTTATTTTTCCCATTCAACTTTTTCATTCATTACTGTTGGACATATTTTCACAAAGTGAACATAGTGATTTAACACAATAAGTGGACCTGTTTTAAATAAACGTTTATTCTTATTTCAGTTCACAAAGTTGAGAGCAATTATATCTCATCGGTACGTAAATTGTATATGTTGATTTATTATAAAAAATATTTTCTTACATTGTTCCTAATCTTATCGCACTCTAGCCATTTATCGACCGTGGTAAGGCCGATTAGTTTAGGTTTCTATTTACATTTCACAGTTCACCTAACTGGAAAGTTGTGGCTTTTCAAATATAAAACTTTCCGCTTTTCTGTAGTAGTTTAATGGAATAAACTGATAGTTTAGCAAAAACACGTTAGGTGTATATCATTAAGGTACTTAGACAGAGGCAAATTTTATTTATCTTACCGGAAATGTTGCCACCGACCACATGAATCAACGTTTTTAAATAGTACGGGGGCGGGGTGGAGATAATCGCGCGTTTAAAGTCAACCTTAAATTATATATCTTTTATTTCACATTGTTTTTAGGGTTCCCTAGTGAAACAACGAATGATTAATACTTCGTCTTATCCCCAATCTGTCGATCCGTCTCAATTGCTATAGGTTCATGTGCATTGATTTTTAGTAAATTTTAAGTAAATGCTTCAGGTGGATCCCATAATTAATATGTACCAATATATTAAAAAAAGTAACATACCTGAGGTATACTGAATCACACATGTTAAGAAAAAGTAAATTTTTTTTCATTCCTCATTGAGTAGTTTCTCAATGGGCAGTTTTGCCAACAGGAAATTGAGGTACCATTTAGTATTTCCCATTTTTAATTTCCTCTGATTTTCTAACCATAGATTTAAAAACAATTTTGAAAAATCTTTTTTGATTAAACGTGCCGTTAAACTTTTGGTTTGCTCACACCAATATTTTAACAAGATGGGTATGGAATCCTACGTTACATAATAAATATATCATCAAATCCCTAAAAAAGGACCTCAAAAATTAAGGTAGTTTGTCTCAATTTCAATACGACCATCTCTTTCATATATCTTATTTTTGTGGACTCTATCACTTTCATCATAGTTCATGCGTGGTATTGGTATTTTTTCTTTTATATGGGTATAACTGAGTAAAACGCTGCTGTATTGTTATACACAATCAAACAAAATATACTCAAAATACATTGCAAGGATAAGACGCTTGACGTAACTTTTACGTACCATTTAAATCTTTCTTACAATTTAACGCATTAAATCTTCATTGAAGCGTATTTCACACTTCTTTCCGCCACACATTTTTGTGAGGCTGCTTAAATCGATTTAAATTTATTGTGTGAAATAAGTTTCTCTTAAATAAATCGTTTCACAGGATTTCTCCCTTGGTGACAATAATCAGATATCAAGAAAAAAGGATCGTATTCATTTCATAAAATTTACGAATGGCAATACTTACATCGGAACGATGCACGATGACGTCATGGAGGGGGAAGGTCTCTTTAGATGGAATGATGGCTGTGCGTATAAGGCAAGTCAATGTTATACAAATATTTTTTATATGTAATTACAGAATTGTGCAATGATTATTGTTTGAAATATTTTAATTTCGGTAATTCTATTTTAATCGAATGAATTTT
This sequence comes from Druceiella hillmani, assembly GCA_039881145.1. NCBI lineage: Eukaryota > Metazoa > Arthropoda > Insecta > Lepidoptera > Hepialidae > Druceiella > Druceiella hillmani. The sequence continues at coordinate 2,074,240 of JAYKKI010000074.1, forward strand.
CTCAGTTATACGGGGCTAACTCAAAATAATAACAAAAATATATAAAATAATAATAATAACTAAACCAAAATTATTTTTATTTTTCTATGTAGTCTTCTAATAAATATATACATTTACTTTATAACTTTTTTCTAAAGCTCTAATAAAAGGTATTAGATTATATATTTTTTTCACATCCTTCTAAAAAGACTCGATGGTAGCCATCATCTCGCTATTGTGTTTATTTGTTTCTAGCAGGTTTTTCTTTAGTCGAGGTAAGAAGTAGAAACAGAAGTCGTCGGAGCTAGATCTGGGGTATAAGTTGAGTGTTAAAAGTTTCAAAGCCAGCTTGACGAATGGCGGCCATCGCCTGAACGGGTGCGTTGTCTTGGTGAAAGAGAATTCCTGCTTGTAATTTTTGTGTTAAATGTCTCCTTTAATGTTCTTAATTGATTAGCGTTCCACGAACCAGAACAATAGTTCCTTTTCGAAATTAACCATCGCCAATCAGTCCAATCATTAAGCAATATACTTTTTTACTAACTTTTCTAACGATAGTTCAATAATTAACGTCGTATTTAGAAATATGTTATAAGGAATGTTTTTAAGTTCTACTAAATTCCGGTAATACGCAAAAATATGTTAGGTGTTATTATATATCGATTTTTGACCGTTATCGTACAGTTTTACTGTCTGTAAAGAAGAGTGGTAGATAAAGTGATGCATCTTAGTACGGGGTTGAGCAAATATTTGTGAAATTCTAAAATTTATTGGAAAAATTCCCGTTTAGCGAAACGATATATTTTAAGTTTTAGCTGTATGCGTTCCTAACACCTTCGAAAACAATCATACATATTATAAGACCTAAACACCTAATCGATAGAGTATCGTTCAGGCGAGCTAAGCTATGGCTGCAGGAAGTAAATATATTTACCTTATGTCATAAAACCGCAACTCACTTTAAATATCTATGTAACCTCAGTAACCAAAATCCATCAGGGCCACTTCTCCAAAAATCAAATGACGGGCATAGGGCGCATAGATTGGCCCGACCAGAGCTGGTATGAGGGTGAGATGATGGCGGGTGCGCGGCATGGCCACGGCACGTACGTAGCCGCACGCGATGGTAGAGCATACGTGGGTCAATGGAACTCGGCCACTAAACACGGTCATGGTGTAATGAGGTACTCGTGGAGACGGACTCATGATGGCATGTGGTATAAGGTCGGTGTTTTCGCTATGATGTGTATTGTTGGGAGTATATAGTTACGAGTTTGGTTAATAATAATAAATTCTAGAACTGAATACAAAAGCTCTTTTTCTGTTTATTAATAAAATACAAAATAATTGATGCTTGACTTTTAAAGGGTAGCAGAGCCAATTATTAACGTGCCGTTTATAAAAGGAAATCAATAATTATACCAAAAAGAAAAATCATTGCACTGAGTAGATAGATTTTCTTATGTAAACCTTACACGTCTACCGGCGAACCGGCGAAGTCTACTTCTGCAGGTGTGTATGAGCAGGTCGACCGAATAAATCCATGGCATCAATTAAAGACGACGACACACCGGCATTGATAGACCTTAATCTTGAAAAATAATGATACAAAAACAGTGAGAAAAACGAACGCAGTTTTGTATAAAATGGGTTATTAAAAAGAAAACCTTTTAGTAATTTTCGATCTTGCGTCGGTAGCGCAGGTTTAAAAGATTTGCTCAGGTCAATACACGCTCCTGCTCGGGCACACCTGTACAGGTAAACCTCTCCTGTAGACTGTAATGTATATGGCTGCCATAACGTATTAGAACAAATAACCATTTATGCCAGATCAGTTTAGATGCAGATTTTTGCACCGTAAAAAACGCCTTAAATCTCTTATATTTTACGACCTTTTAGATTCTTATTGAACATTTCGAATAAAAGGGGAGACGCTCGATAGCTGTTGACAATGTTCTTAAGTCTGATTATTTCTATATACATTCAATTTAAGGTGTAACCTAAAATTTTGTATTTATTTTTAGATTTTTTTTCTTTAACCTTGTCATTTTACATATGATTTATCGCCAATAGCACAAGAGCTTGTAGTCAAACAGAAGAGGGGGAAGTTTTTTTATCGTTGGAGAGAGAGGAGGGGTACAACGTATGTGAAGTTTTAGCATCGCTTTCTTATATCGCAAAATTGATAAAATTGGTGTCGCAGACGCAACCTTTACGAAGAATTACTTTGTGCGTGCACACGAGGAGATGGAAAATAGGATATGCAATCAGCGTGTTTCTCTTCTAATAATTTTGTAATGGATAACATGGAGGACAATTGAAGAAATGTCTTCCACGTATACATTATGATAAGCAAAAAATTACTGGTTGAAAAGGGCGTTGACATCTAAGAAGCATCAACAAGTGCATTTAACGAATAACAAGTCATTTAAAACATTCAAATCTACAAGTGTATTTAAAAAATTTAATTAATAAAAGTTGATTTTAAAAACTAAATTAATCCTTCGAAGTTCTGTAAGCTCGATCTATGTGCTCTTGTGATTCTCGAAAGTTTGTATGCTCTTGTGTCGTTGATTCCAGCGCAATCTCTTTGCCAATACCCTAGATACTTCCTGAAGATATAATTTTTAAGCAAAGAAAAGAATTAAAAACAACATACTCGAATAAGATGATATTTATTTCAGAATACCCGCGAAGGTTATGGAAGAGCGGTGTACAGACCGCATTGTATATACCAAGGCGAATGGAAAAATGATCTGCAGAATGGTCACGGTGAAATGTTATGGCCGAATAATGATGTGAGTTTAATATAGTGCAGTTACTTTTGTATTTTTATTTTTTTAAATATTACGAAAATATAATTAACATAAAAACAGTGTCTGTTTAATTCGAGTTCTCTTTTAATGCACTAACATAGCAGTATTTTGAATGTTTAATGTTAAATTCAGTTTTATGTTCATCCTTAAAAAATGTTGGCTTGATATTTACTAGTAATAATTTTAACTTATGTATTCTCGAACTTCCAACGATATTGTATTTTTCTGTAAACAAGACGTAAAAAAAGAATTGATTTAAATTATTAGAAAGAAAATAACGATTTGTAATTTATTTGAACTACTAAAGTATTGAACAAATCAAAAATAGAATATGCTCATATAATGGAGAAAATAACGCTACCATTTCCGCCCATTAATAATAAAATTGCAGTATCAGAATGATCGTCATAAGACCATATTTCCGAGCATTTTCTTTCTCAGATTTATATAATAAGTAATGATGTCACATCGTAAAAGAATATGTATCGCACTTCGCTCGTTCTCGTCCCATGATCAAACTTTATTGGGATTTGCGTATACTCTAGCTATCCATCGCTTGATTTTAATTTATATAAAATCGGAGTATACCATATACACGGATGTATACCATATACACGTTTAACGTGAGAGGTTATATTCGTATGTGTCTGTTACCATATTTCTCCATAACAGCTGAATCGATTTTGATGAAGTTATTTTATTTAAAAGCTGGTATTGTAGGACTAGTTTACAGATACATATGGTGGAAATCATTGTAATCGTTTCCTGTTTAAGAAGGGCTATTGGCCACTATTGCAGCGTTAAATTTAAAGTTTGAGTTCAAATGTTAAATTTTGTCGGGCAGTTTTTACGCCTGCGAACCTAAGGATCGAATGCTGATCAGGATAATACCCCACAAATCTAAGAAACTACACCAGGCAGAAAACTTCAAGATAGGTTGAAATGTTACTAAACCCAAGGGTCTAATGACAAACATATAGGTCCTTATTTCCATATATCTCCTGGATATAAGGACCTATAAAGCTGATTTACTGCAAAGTTACATTGTGTTTTAGGTTATTTAATAAAAAAACAACCAATGACTTGTGGTGCATTTTTGTTAACGTTGTCAAAATATGAATTGATATTGTTGCATCAGATTTAGCCGTAATATTTAATGAGTGTATTAATTGTGGTGTATTTCCTGACTTAGTAAAATAACTCCATTGTTTATATCGGGCCGTACTACAGACCCCACTGAAAATTTCCGTACTACCCATGTTTAGCAACATTTTTGAGAAACTTATTTTAACGACTTACTTAGCCACTTTCATCAAAATGATTTGTTACACAGTAAACAATTTGTTTTCACATGAAGTCGCTCTAGAATTGACACTGCTATCGAGCTAATACTACATATTTTTTATTCTTGCGAGGGTTTACATGCTGTCTGAAGCTTTTAATTGCGTGCACCATGAAACGTTGGTCAGAAGGTTACACTATTATGGAATTAGATACGCAGCTCTAGATGTAATTAGTTCCTATCTGAATAATAGAACTCAGAAGGTTGAAGTGGGTCGAAAGCGGTCCCCAGGTCATTTATGAAGATGGGTTCCCGCAAGGATCCTTGGGCTTTGCGGAAGCCTAGGCTTCGAGAGTCATTAAGATATCATAGGGCCGTTTTTATTCCTTGTTTACATTAATGACTTACTTCACCTTGCAACGGAATGTTCTGGAGATAGTTTTATTTGGAGATGACACATCACATCTGTTTAAATTTTATCGACGACAACAAGTTATCAATCATGTAAACAATGCACTCCCTAGAGTAGTACATTGGTTTAATGATAATAATCTGTTACTAAATGGAAAAAAAGACTAAATGTATTAAATTTACACTACCTAATGTCAAGCATCTTAAACCTGATATCCAGTTAAATGGTCATGAATAAGCACTGGCAGATACTACCGTGATTTTAGAAATAACTCTAGAGGTTAATATTCAGTGGGACCCTCATATTTCTAACCTATCGAGCTGATTTAGTTCTGCAGCCTTTGCAGTTACGAATATCCGCCAAGTAACAGATATAGAAACAGCTAGACTAGTTTACCTTAGTTATTTTCACAGCAACATATTTTATGGTAAATTATTATGAGGTAATGCTGCTGATATTAACTCAATTTTCGTGCTGCAGATGAGGCTTTTCCTGCTAGATGTAATATGGGTCCAAGAGAATCCCTTGGAGAAATATTCAAAGAAATTAAAATAACGAATGTTTATAAAAAAAGAAAAAAAAAAGAAAAAAAAGAAAAAAAAATATATATATATATATATATATATATATATATATATATATATATATATATATATATATATATATATCACAAAACTTAGTCTATGTACATAATAACATCACGAAATTTAAGAAAATTAATTATATACATAATGTAAAAACTATAAGTAAAAATAAATTAGCCTAAGTAGCAAATCATCTACGGTAACCGTATACGATTCAATAAAAAACTCCCGAGCGATGTTTTAGAATTATCTATCAATAAATTCAAAACTCACGTAAAACATAAGGTCGTTGCAAAATCTTTTTACAATATAAAGGATTATATAAATTATAAAAAAGCTTGGGAATGAATTTCTCTAGTTTACTTAGTGTTAGATGTTATTTGCGAAACGGCTTTTTGAGTTTATTGTGGGCTCTTCACAGATCAGAAGGCGATTGGGTCCCCTCTTACTTTAATTTAATACGTATACGAGTGATCCCCGAAAGATCCTATGTATGAAATACAAAACATAGAAATAAGTCCCGCGTCACTACATTATCTAATGCGTCACTAATTATTAAAGATCTCACCCTACTGAGAGTGACGTAAAATCCTTGGAAAATGTTTTATTTCCTGTTATTAAATAATAACACGAAATAAAATATTGGGAAACCAAAACAGTTGCCAAATATTTCATGTTAATGCGATCTATTAATAATACTTAATAGTCCTTAAGTGGGCAATGAATCGATACAAGTAATAACTAAATTGCAGTAAAAATATGGAGAAACCGTTATACAAGCTAAATATTACATAAAAGTCACCAAAAAACCATCGGCAAAATTCTTTGGAGAATAAGAAAAATATATTTAACTACATATTTTTTTAATTCTTAAAATAATTTTGCCATTTAAAGGCACGTCTAAATAAATTCGGCGCGGGTGTTGCGGGGATGTGGTAGTGACATCGCGTTTGGCATCGAGCGGATCGAATCAGGTTGTAGCATCTCTGCTGCAGTTTCATGCATGGATACATAGTTTTAAGGTTAAAATGTATGTGTAGGTATATTAATCATTATCAATCAAAATAATATCGAATAATGTTTTACCGTCAAGCGTGACCGTAAAAAATATTCGATATTATTTTGGTTATATTCATGTCAAACTTAAAAATTATCTATATTTTGAAGTTAATAAAGTGATTTTCATCAACTCGTTTACTTACATTTTTTATATCTTACGGTATTTTCTCGTCGTAAGTTTTCTAAATTTTACATTTTATTTTTATTATAAATACGGATTGGTGCTATAAATTAACTAACGGTCACTTTTTTGTCAAAAGAATTATCCAATTGAAATGATGTTAATTATCCATATTTTTTTATATTGAATAAAACTTGGGGCCTTTTTAAAAATCTTTGAAATGGATTTTAAACGAGTATTATTAAAACACTGTTATCACTCAGAGTTGCATTTTAATGGATATTTGAACGAAATAAAGTAGAGACAACAGACGATCCCACGTTATGTGAATTCATAATAATGACGGACAAATAAATTTAGGATAGGTTGTCCTATTTTTTGAAGCCCATTTATATATATATATATATATATATATATTTATATATATATATATATATATATATATATACATGCATATATATATATATATATATATATATGTATATATATATATATATATATATATATATATATAATTGGGAGGAACATGATGTCTGCTGGCATAGCCAATTCACTAAATCAAAGTCGTTTGTTATAATTGCAGTATTATATCGGCGAGTGGAGAAATGGAAAGATGGATGGTAAAAACGGCCACTATATATGGAATACATTTTATAACAAATCAATGTCGATAGCATTGGCTAATAATTATTATGGCGATTGGAAAGCTGGCCGGAGACACGGTGAGGGACTAATGCAGTTTGGTTTCAAGAACGGCAGCTATTATTATGGTAACTTTAACAAAAACAAGAAAGACGGTGTCGGAACTATTATAAAAGGCAATGGCGACACTTTATTCGACGAGAACTTGTTTAAGAATGACCATACGAATTCACAAACCCTTCTCAAGCAAGATTTAAGAGAAATTAAGCCCTTTGACAAAAGTAATTTAAGACTGTCTTGTGCGGGCGGAGTTAACTTAAACTATCACATTAAAAAGCTATATAACACTGATCAGGTACAAGCAATAGAAGAGAATAATTTGGGAGAACTAGCAGAGAAAGAGTTATCAGAGGAAAACTTTACGAAGGAAAAATTTTATTTGCAAATGGCTCTGGATTATTACGAGTCCCATTTGAAGATGATTTATAATAAATATGCAAATAATAAGGAAGACCTCGGTTTTTCAACTGTTTTAAGCAGAATGTATTTATGGCAGTTCTTTATAGATATTGGCACAAGAGAGAAGGGTATTTCTCTGGTAGAAATAGATAACATAATGCAAGAGAATCAGTCTTCGCCGATGAAGAATCCTCATAATCCTTTCGAGCCAGTGTATTACTTGCAGTATTTGCACGGTTTATTGGATGTTTCGCGGAAATTATATGCAAATAATACGTTTTCGGGAATCGAACCTATGACAGTGCTTAGATGTGCGTTTACTAAATTTATGACAGAAGACGTTCTACCAAACATTAACATGTCTAAAGGTAATCAATTATTTCAACTTGTATGTTTGAATTGATAGTATAAAAAGAGAATGAAAAAGACACATACTTGTTGGTATGGTATTTAAGCCACACATGATAATGACATATATTATTAAGCCCAATATATTACGACATATATTATTAAGCCAAATATACGACATATATTATTAAGCCCAATCATATTTTGCATGCATTATCTTACTAGCCACTTCATGTTTGTAAATATTTCAATCAAATGATTGATCACTTGTTCTATGTGTCCAAACTAATTCAAGAAATATGATAGTTATAATTCCATCATACATTCTTTTCCGTCATCATTTCTCTTTATATATTTCTCAAATATTTTTAGATTCATCAGTTATATATTTTTCTTAATGAAGCGAAATATTATATTTAAGGAGATCCACTCCATTGTAGGTTTTTTGTTTGTTTGTAACATGATAACTTCCATAAAACTGAAAAGAATTTAATAACATTTCGCAGGAACTTTCCGTAGATCTTGTTCTGTTTTCGCAATAAATATGTCATTTTAAATCGCCAATTTGGAGATTTCGAATAAAAATATTTTTTAAAACGTGAAACATTTTTGCTGAAAAATTTAAAAAAAATTTATCCCGCAAGTAAATTTTATTGTGTTCTTCATATGTCAGTTATTATGGTAATATTACAACTTTAATTTTAAGGCCTGGAAATAATTAATACTACTAAATTTCTTTTAAAAATCGCGAGCACAGTCTTTCTGGTAAGCTCTCTTTCTTATATCCTATGTCGCGTCGGCGGGTCAAAGGACACCCACGGTGCTTCGCCACGCTGGTCAACCCATGCATTGCGTTACTCTATATCTTGTCGATTCTCTGCAGTTCTGCCAGCACAGTTTTTGCCAGGTCTGTTTCGGATGATCAAGTTTCCTTTTCCTTGGTTCCAATCCAAAGCCTATTTAGAGATATGGACTTATTACCTTCTGGGCGAAAAATTTCACAGGAACTTCCTTGCTCCATTATAGTAAATTTTCCTTAGATATTTTCTTGGGTTTTTACAATATTCGGAGAATATATCTAAGGTAGCGGTTGACGAAGACTCGGAGCACTAGTTTAATAGTTACACTACGTATCCTTAAATGTGTATATTTATATGCAGGTGCGTACGGAGACCTCCTTGTGCGAGTTCTTCTCGTATTTAACAGGTTTATTATATATTGCACGTAAATAATTCAAATTGCCGTCCATACTGACAAATGACAAAGACTTTTTCTGGGCAGGGTTTTTCTTATTTAAACTTTTGTTCTCTTAATCCATACGTTGTCGATAATCTCCCTAATGCAGGTTTTCAGTCAAATAACAACATAACAACAATGTGATTATTTGATCATGCATATGAAATAAAATATAAAACTGATAGATTTTTACTCAGTAATACGCTTTTACAGAACCTATGCTATAATCAGTACAAATCTCTCAATAAGTCCTTATTTATTATTATTAATATCATTTAGATACAACATTTTCAACAGGTTTTTGTTCCAACGACCTACCTCTGTCGGCAGTTTACGATCTCTACCGTAGTGTTGGCGAGCCACATACGATCCTAGAGTTCTTGAGGAGCGTTCACAAACCTTACAGCGGTCTTAATGTGGGACCATCGAGGCGGCCCCAAATTGACTTTGAAATATTGATGGGTAAAAATATTATGGCTGCTGGCCACGAGCCAATATTTGAAGTCGGTGAGTACGCTTTGCACTTGTACAGATACATAAGTCGTATGTCTAACTGGCGTTACTGCGTGTGTTTATTTGCTGATATAAAATTTATAGAAAATGTCTTTTATTATAAAATGACAGAGATCATATTAGTTTTTCAAAATGAAGGTGTGACTACTTCGTAAATAGCGAATTGAAATTATCATTAGTAAAACCAAAAACGTATACCCTATATTTGTACAATGTGTAATGTTCTTTATTCCCACAGAATTATTGAAGTATTTTTTTGGTAAAAACGGGTAACCAAAGAGTTAATTCCATAAAAAAATAAAAATATTAATTTTTTCACGTTGAAACATCCCAATTTTCTGAAATTAAAGTGAAATTTTTTTGTATACACATACCGCGAAATTAGTATAAATCGACACACATCTTCTTTATATGCTCCCCATAACTTAATACAAGGTCACATAATTTTTTAAATTCTCTTTTTTTTCAATTGTGGTTTTGAAAAATGTGAATAATTTTTAAGTATTTAATTAGAATTATTAATTAAAATTATTTTGCTTGACCTAGCTTAACAGTTTTTAGATATATACATAACTTTATATTTATTATTGTATGAGTTTTATCATATCCCTTCAAAAACAATAATATTAAAAATAAAAGCGTACATCGTGGTGTAATTGGAAAATATCTCTACTTGTAATAAAAATATCTCTACTGTAATTGGAAATATACCTTCACCTAACACTTGACGTGTTGCTGTTTGATACAATTTCCAATGCCAGATTTCACGCGCAGGCTTATTAAAATTGTAGCACAGCCAACGTTCTTCCCTTTTCCTGCTGCATAATCATTCATCGTTAACGCCATTATCTGTTTACTTTTGTGAAATAGTAAGCCAAGTAACTTTAGGTTTTCAGAATTATTTCCAAACGACTGGCCCTTATTATACGCATTCCATGTCTGTCAAGCATTTTGGTGTCCATTTTGTGTTGCAGATTATAAGGTTGAAATAATGGAAAACCAATCATTATATGATTTCGTAAAATTATTTTTGAAACCAATTCAGAATTAGTAGAGAAATTGTATGACGAATTAATAGATGGCGGTTATTTTAAGGAGATATGGCAACGACTGTATGAACGTTGTGTTTCTTTTGGACTGGATGTACTCATCCGAAGAAATAGCACAAATAATACAATGAAAGCTTCTATACGCATTCGAAAGACTTTGTTCTACAAGGCTGTAAAGTGCTTATTTTTTGTATTTTAGTAGATTTTGCCACATTCCTTTTTGAAAATTCCAGCGTTTTATAAACGTCCAGTGACGCATTATTTACGCTAACACGCGAAAGACTAATGATATTATGTATACTATGTTTGTAAAGAATGCTCAAAATATAAATCATATTTCTAAAATCAATGACTAAAGTTCATTGTGCAATAATTAATGCAAAGACCAAATACTTTTACATTGTCAAGGATACAGTTGTTTGCAACCGTGATTATGAAAAATGCGGAAAATTCTGCAAAGGGATTATATTTCCCAACTGTTCAGAATAAATGTTCGCTGGCGAGAACTGAACTGCGGGATCATATGAATGAAGATTTCTCTGTGAATGAAGATTTCTCGCAAAAGAAATCCAGTGCAATACAATTTCCGGATCAATATAAAAATGGAGTTGATGTTTTTAAGTATTTTTTCCACTAATTTTGCTTAACTTAAGCAACGCTTTATTATATTGGACTTGGGCTTATTTTAAATGATGCTTAAGCGGAATTTTGTATTTGAAAATATACCCATATATTTCAATAACTATTTGTTGAATGTATATCCGATACGGATAAAGGTGTATTTTCCAAGTTTGCTACGTCATGTTGCATAAACGTGAACCCTTTAAAGTAACGCTTAGAATAATTAAAGTGCAAGGTGGGCCATTATGTATTATCTTCCATTATATATCTTCTAATAGACAAGGGAATAGACAAAACTCAGCTATAATAAAAAAGACAAATAAGAATTGTTCTACTGTCTAAAGTCTATGGTATAGAGTACGTGCTTACATATACACATTAATGTATAACATTAATAAGAGTTTGATATTGAAACTTAACAACATTTTTTATTTTCCATTACAGATAGAATGGAAACTTCGCTTTAAAATATTTTCTTATGGTAAATTCTAGTGATTTTCTAATAAAATGTATTTCTTGGCTATTTTGCCTGCAAAAACTTTGATCAAATGATATCATACGTTTCGAATAACTTACACGCGTGTAACGTAAAGCTTCTTTGCTTTTGCTGCAATATGAAAAAGGACGATCGACTTTTATCGTGTTACTGCTTTTATATTTATAGTACTTACAGTTACAATTATTCACAAAGAAGCATTATTTTTAAACCTACGTAGATAACGATTAGCTAAAGGAACTAAGAGATTATGACTAAGAATCGCAGCTGCGTATTACTTAGTTGTATATGTGTTTTGATTATGTGTAGTCTGGTCACATCCGTGACCAATTTCATCGTAATATTACAAAAAGCAACATAACAAGTTTCGCTTTAAAAATGATCTTTTGATAGCGAGATAATGAATCTTAGTTTTCCATTAGAGAAATGCTTTTTATTTATGCCATCATTGGGTTTCGGTCCAGAGCGATTGCCCGTTAACTCTCGTTCTGTGAAAGGGTTTTGTTAATTTTTATAGATCCGAGACGATGAGGATGCGTTATGTTCCATTGTACTTAATTAGTGCGACACAATATATGCTTACAATTTACGCCATGAAAAACAAAATGTATAGGCAGGACATAACACTAATATAACAGTTTTCACGACTGTTGAAAGCTATAAGGGTTAAAAAGGGGCTAATTAAGGAATTCACCTTGTAATCCAATAAAGTGGCGTCTTGTGATACATAGCAGCTAAATTTTTTTATACACAATTATTGAAATAAAATTAATGGCCAATATTACCACTTTAAAATATATATTAACTGATTAATTTGTTTTAGAAAAGCAGATACTGTTAAAGGAAAGTGAGGCGATCCAATGTCAACGGAATGATAACGAAACCAAACTTTTTAATATTGACAATCTGTCATGTAGGAAGTTATTGAATATAATGTCCAACCTCGAGCCCGGACTTTTTGAGAGCGGCTTTGTGGTAAACGTAAACTTATATTTGACGTTCATCGAATTCTTTGAAGTGTTGTTCGTTTGTCTGAAGCAGAGTGTCCGAGCTCAAAACGAAGACCTCTCGAAAATGGAAGTTAATGAAGTCAAAGTTAATATTAAAAAGTGTGTATTTTAAAAATAATTTTCGAAAAGTTCTTCCCTAATACACCAGTTATTTATTCGATTCGAAATACAATCCTAACAACTACCGATTGCGTTGATAAGAATAAGTTTCTTACATATTTGGTTGTTTAACAAATAACGAGCGTCTCAAAGAGAACAAAAAATCATTATTGTTTTAGTTTATTGTGACTAATCATAAGTGACATATGCATCATCATACCCATATCTATTTGGTAAAGAGTGGATGGAATCAAAACAGACACTAGCATGTTCTAAAACAGAAAAAAATTGTAAATGAACTCCAACGAAGGGTAAATGAAATACTCGATTTTTTATTTATCATGTATCGAGTAGGATAACAATTTAAAGAGCGAGTTCTAAACATTTAAAAACTATTTATTTATGATTTTATAAGATAGTTCAATGGTTAATGCTCAAAATTTATCGACAAATTATAGTAATGACTCTATATTTCAAAGTTTCGAAAAATTCACAATATTTTTGCATGTGAACGCATTTTGTTTCATTATTCTGACTTTAGGGGTTTCGAACATAGGCACTTAAGGGCACGTGCTCTTAGTGCCCCTCTCTGAATAAATATATATATATATATATATATATATATATATATATATATATATATATATATATATATATATATATATATATGGGTATAGGGGGCCCTAATAATGCGAGTTCTACTCATATTTAGCAAGTTTCTTTTCTTTATTTATTCTAATATAATTCAATATTTGAAATAAAAAATGAAGTTAGTAAATTTCCCTCTGTAAAGGGCAGTAGAATTTTGTGCCTCTAGAGTTATAATTGAAAGTAGTCTGAGGAAAATTGAAGTGTGGTGCAATTCAACAAAGATATCCACGTAGCTGCTTATTAAAGGATTATAATGGTTACGACAAAGGATTTATTATAAGAAAATGGCATAAAACACTTAGATCTTAATAAGATATAAATGTAAAATATTATATTAGCGTAGTGGGACATAAGACATGTTACGACCTAACGCAGTTATAATTTCAATGATCCAAAAATGGAAAAGAATAGGGAAGAAAATATGTCAACATGTTCCCAAATCACTGGAATTGGCAAACTCCAGTCTGAGATTGGAAGTCGGCAAATTCGTTTACTGTCAATTTTCACTTGGCACAAGACGTAACGACGTCAAGTGATATGACTCCAACTATGATAAACATCTCCCTCTCATAATGTTAATTATGCGTTTCTTTGCAGTAGCGCACAGACTGATTAATTTTTCTTTTTTGACTTCTTTATTGATAGAACTAATCTTTATCGATAGTATTATAAATTATAGCATTAAGTAAAGGTATTTTGTGAGATTTTAAGTACTTTACAAATTCGAATTATAAAGGAAGAAGTGAAGAATTCAAATTAAGAATTGTTTTACATGGTTATTACGTATTGTTTTCAATGAAATTATAATTTTTGTAATATGCTATTTTTACTTTAGAACAAGTAAAGAAAGTACTAAACAAAATATGGTAACGAAATTTAACAGTTGTTTTTTGTTTCAGGGAAAGATTCAAGAGTAAGTTTTAAATTATGCTACGGCAAAATTGTCACAATATTCTACCAAACACTTTCAAATTGAATTTTCAATTTAATCTTTCTTCTTTAGAAATAATTTTATTCGATCTATTAAATAAATAATACTGATGATTATATATCATAGAATAAATACTTTTATTTAAAAAAGTGATAGAACATTTATTTTATCTGTATTGTTCTCTAAACTTGCGACATTTATTTATATTTTTAATGCCACTATCCTGCAAATGCGAAGCACGTCATCTACCATGAAAGCCCTGTTATTAATTCAAGTCGAACCGGAGAAAATTCTCCATTTATAAAATATTCAAATATATGATTTATAAACAATAAAAAAATGTGGGTTTCTCAAACGTTACCAAGATTAGAAAAAAGTATGTTAAGTGGTCCAGAAATGCAGAATTCATATAATTTCTATAAATTCTAACCTTAAATAAAACCTTTTGTATAGAATTTCGGTTGTATACTTTATAGAAAGTGGTTTGTATAATCTAGCTGCTAAAACAAAATTTTCCTTATCGCCTGAAACGTATAGATAAAACTGAATATGTAAAGAGATGTATAACAAAATATTATGTAATATGTCGTGTATGCATGAGATACAAAACAAAATAAAAATAAACAGTCGCTACAAAGCGCAGAACGAAGGCGGAGTAATAATAAAGCAGCAAGAGAAGTAAGGTGTCGTTGGGCGGGCGGGCGAGCGCGTATCGATTGCCGGTGGGCGGGAAGCGCTGACGCAGCGCCCGGCAGCGCGCGCCCGTCGGGGCGGCACGCGTACGCACGCAGCTAGCGGGGGCTCAGCCGCCCGTCCGCTTGCAATGGATATTGCGTCAGGTTTGACTTAAAAAATATGTACGTTCGTTAATTTCATGTTTCATTCCTTAATAAAATAAGAGTTATATCGATTAAACGGTGGTCGTTTTGGTTCAGTACGATAATTGTCTTTAGGTTTGAAATGGAGTATCCAGAATTCCATCTACTTTGTCATTGGTTTCGACTGCTTCTATCAATCGTGTTGCTATCGGCTATCTTGCAAACCTTTTAATAGTCCACACTTTTCGAAGTTAAGAGTAGTTATGTTTCTATTTGATTTCAGGTCGTTTAGTTTAAATCAGTCGAGGGTTGGTTTTGGTCGAGTTAAAAGAATTATTTAATTAATTGTCGAATCTCATGTTCCTACCTTAGTGTTGATTTTATTAATTGATAGCCAACAAATCTGTAGTTTATTGAAAATCCTATGGGATTTATGCACAGTAAAGAATGTATGTATCAATTCTTCACAGTTTTGTATAAAATAAATCTGTCACTATGAGTGAATATTTAAAAGATATGCGAATTTATCTCTATAACTTGGAAAATCTCAATATGATATGATAGACATGGAGATGTGATAATAAAGCACGCGCACGCACACGCACACAAACACACAAACACACACACACACACACACACACACACACATACACACACACACGTACACACACGCACGCACACACGCATACCCACCTCAAAAAGGAAAAACATAACCCTGATAAGATCACTCACGCGTCTGTCCGTTCGTCTTCACAGCCGTTTTTCTCGGAAACTGTCGTACAAACTTCAAATTTGTCAATAAGTTATACTAGAAAATATTTATTTGGAAATTTTAGAGATTATTTTTTTAATTTGCAAAAGTTATGTGGTATATCACTTGAAGGGGTTATTTATAATGGTTTCAAAAATATATTTTTTAAAATTTTTGGTATCGGAGAAATATGCAAAAAATATTTCTGACATACTCACTCTAAAATTATTAAAATGTGGTTTTTAGAAGTCACGTTAAGGATGTGCGAAAGTTATGGCGATTATTACAGATGTCATAATTTTTAAAATATGCGCAATGTTTTTACGCATGTGAAAGATGCAGTAGGCAATATATTTATGTCTTTATGTAATATGTTCACAGACGATTTTCTCAGAAACTGTGCGACGTAGGAAATTGATATTTGGTGTAAAATACATATTACTAACCTACATTTTGCACTGGCATGGACTTTTTAAAACGTTCGTAAATGAATTAAATAGGGAGCAAATAATGACCTTAAATTTTTTGAATCATATGTTATTATATACCATGCAGTATTTTTTGAATCATATGTTATTATATACCATGTAGTATTTTTTGAATCGTATGTTATTATCTACCATGTAGTATTTTTTGAATCATATGTTATTATATACCATATTATTTAAAAGTGCTTGTTATGATAAAACATGATAGATGTTTTTAAATGCAGGCTGATAAGTGATTGAATAAAATGGCGAGCGAGAATTTAAAAAGTGAAAAGTAAAGGTAATGAGACTCGAGTTTGCCACCTGTAGACGATAACGTTTTTGGTGATGTCTGATAAAGAATATAGTCGGATTGCTTCGGAACTTTTTCACTGAGTGGAAATAGCTTGGAAATTTTACTCGTGTAAAACTTATAATAAACAAAATGCAAGTTTCTTAATTGAACCAGAAAATTGTTTTTTTATATCGCAATAAAAAATAACGTAAAGTATTTTCTTTTTCGAAACTCTGTTTATATATATATATATATATATATATATATATATATATATATATATACATATATATTTATATATATAAACCAAATACCATTTTTTAGTTATGAAAAACAACGCAATAAAAATATATTTTAGGATCACTTTGAAATATAAAGTTTTGCCTCATTTTCTAATGAAAGAATGTTTATCAAGAGAAATAAATAAAATCGGCTAAGTGCGAGTCGGACTCGCGCATGAAGGGTTCTGTAGCATCCAACAATATTAAACTTATAAGTTCGTATTTCTCAAAAACACTGTGAAAAACAAATTTATTGCTGTGCGTACAATATATCTTATTCAAACCAATTTTCGTTGAAAGTTTATTTTAGATCCTACTAGCTTAATTTTTTTTTCAGAATTTTACACACATTAGTTGAAAAATTATAGGGAGAGGACATATTTTTTATGACTTTAATAGAGAAACTAAATAGAAAAGCTACTTTGAGACCTTCATATCATTTTTAAGACATATCTATAGATATCTTACGTACCTATGTGCACTGGGTTTTTTCTTTCCGTCCTTCAGTTACATGGAGTGCCACCCTTAATATTATTTTTTTCATAATTCTACTATTTCATTGTATAGCGATTCGTAGAAGACATCTGTCATCCAAATTACATCGATATAGCGCCAATAGTCTCGAGTAAAATGGCTGTGATATACAGACAGACGGATAGGACGAAATTATAAATGTTCCCTTTTTGCTATTTGGCTATGGAACTCTAAAAACGGATACTACCAGAAAATTTTGTTTCTCATTTTTGAATTGTGTTTATTTATATTAGACGAAAGTACGAATATTTAATCAGGGTGTTATGTAATCGAAAGTACGAATATTTAATCAGGATGTTATGTAATCGAAAGTACGAATATTTAATCAGGATGTTATGTAATCGCCGAATGTAATGGTACCGTGTCTCTTTGTTACTTGAAGTGTTTTGCAGAAACAAATAGAATATGCGTCAATAAGTGAATAGAATTCAGAATAGATTTAAATTTAGTACTTTATTTACTTGTTTTGGGTGTAGCACTATTATAACCCCTTAAAGAATAAATCGTCAAGCTGAATTTACGTTTCATATGATTGTTTCAAAATGATTAAGCAATATTTAGGGTTATTTGTCGATAAAATGAAAGACACACGGTATTACTTCGGTATTCTTACGTCCGTGAGTTACAGGAAATATGATCGATGGCACTGGCCTGATATTCATTAAACTTTTATTGAAATGTACGGAAACATGTATGTATGATTTCGCTACAATTAATATTATACAGGCTGTAAAGTTTTCCGAAAGTCGAAATTGTGAAGTGTTACGCAGTTATTCAATATTATTAAGTATTAAAATATAGCAAATAGGCTATATTTTTCGACCTCATATTGTCAAATACCATTTAATAATTCAACATTATCAATAACAAATTAATTTCTTTACCTATGAAATCAAAAACACATCGAAATCTGTAAATTATACGCAAAAATATCTTAAACAACCTTTTTTATTGCGTCTTAGAAAGTGTATGAAATATGTTTTTAAGACGCGTTACGTGTAAATTTACGCAGGATAAGTAATAAATAAGTCGCGTTTAGTTAAAATGGAAAGTATTTCTTTGTCTATTCATAGATCAGCTGACGATTAACGTAACTAACCCTCAAACGAACAATCGATTTTTTTAAATGTTTCAAAACTTTCTCATTACGTAGAGTTACAAAAAGGGTTTTCATTGTTCTTAGAAATTGGCATTATACTGTAATTTTTCGGTATATTTTTGTAGCCAGGATGGCAAAGAAGGAACAAATATATCTTCGTAATGTCCTTATGTCTACCCATACATAACAGCATCATAACGTTTCCATTTTAAGACAATCAGTCTTAATTTGATATTTTATGGCAAGACGTATTAAATAACGTAAATATATAGAGATAAATTGTCTAAGTAAGTACCCGTTTCTCCCTATATCCTACTTGGGGATGAAAATGTTTTTCTGGCGGATGCCATTCCGTAATTGAAGCGATCGTTTAAAATACAAACAAAACTATTTCGTAATATTTTTAATACGCCATCTTCTTTGCATGATACGAGTCTCCAATTTTTCGCAGTTGTCTCCTGCCTCCTTCTATTGCTTTTTACCACCTGTGTCAAAAATGTGAAGACATCAGAATAATAGAATTTAGTAAGTACTTCGGTACACAATTTTTTTCTTCTAAGTTTATTACCTAATAAATAAAAAAATTATAGGCCATTTCATTTTAGTTTTCCGCCTTACGCTTATGAAATATATTTAAATATATATATATATATATATATATATATATACACACACAAGTAGTTTAATACCATATATTCTTAAGTTTATAATTTTCATTTGTCCCCAAGTCGATACGGAGCCCTTGTGATGCGATTTTTTCTCATACTTGATAGATTTATTTAAGTTACGCTTTCGTATTATTGTTTTTTTTTGCTGTTTCTTTACAATTTTACAGCAGAAAGAATTTAATTTCTATGCGGAAATTATAGAATAATTTTCGTTTTGAAATGTTTTAGTACAGGAAAGATTGAATGCATGACGATAAACCAAACTTTGTATTATTGTCATTAAACATTGTATTTGGGAATATATATGGTTCCATCGGAAAGTTCTCAAAATCGGATAGGTTACAGATAAACTGATATCCTTTCATCCGTATTGTTATATTTGGGTATTAATTTAAAAACCATCTTTAAATATTCGTACCTATGACTAGTTTCTTTTTGTAACCGTAACAAATAATATAAGACAGTGCCATAATTTGGCACAATTTTTTAAATATTTCAGGACTTAAATTGGCATTTTTAAGAGAAGTAATCCAATCGAAGGGCTGCGCGGGTCCCGCAGCCAGGCGCTGTGACTAGGAGTATGTATTTAGTAATTAATCGATAGGTGGAAGGCGCAAAGTGACTCGTCATCGTGGCCGCGTAATCTGCACGGGAGCGGGCGCGAGTGGTTATGCAAATGAATTGAATGGGGCATTAAAAATGTGGGCGCAGCCCACGAGAGCCGTTGAGAGTTTTTCATCCGGAATGAAGTGATAACCGCCGTAGGCGCTAATGACGGGAGGCTGCGTCTTCGCGAGAGAGATCTGTCTCGCTGTGGAGTCGAGTGCTGTGCCAGTGGGCGTGTTAAGTTGTGTAATTATATTTGACGCGAGTGGAGAGGGTAAAGTGTAGTCTCGTTAAAGTATTCACCTGTTTTAGATGAACTGTTTATTCTATAATATACAAAAAACTGTTTTAGATGATGATGAATTCAAAAAGGTAATATTTTTCTATCAAAATAGATAATGAATATATTTGGAGACATTTGATATATTTGGAGATTTTGCAAGATTGAAACATTGAAATATTCAATCTTTTCTGTACTAAAACGTTCAATCTTTCCTGTACTAAAACATTTAGAGATATTTGGAGACATTTGGATATATTTGGAGATTTTCCTATCAAGTCTAGGTGTCAGTACACGTAACGACAAGGAATAAATTTAGAAAATTATACTGATAATTTACAATGGTATTTTAAAAAAGGGACACATTATTATTAGGGTTGATAAGATTTTTATTGGCAGTTTGAATTTACTTTAGTACTTATCAAATAACTTAGGAATCAACTGAAAAAAAATTCAGCAGTATGTTTTTATTTTGATTGTTCATTCATCATTTACGTTTTATTCTAAGAAATAAAAGTAGAAAGAAATTAAGGAAAATGATATTAAATTTATAAATTTAAGATGAACCTTCCAAAAATTCGCAATGATTATTGAATATAAACAGTGTACTATAATATAATGCCATCTGATGACCTGAAGTTCTATTAATGGTATCGCAGTGGTTAATGGTATATTATACAACTTCTTTGTGCTCTAAAATTTAATGAGTTATATTAACTAACCCGTTACGAATTTAATTTTAGTCTGGCAGTGAGAAAGTATACCATTTTAAAGTCCTAACATTTATTATACTTTGATAAGAATGGAATGAATTTAACGCTAGCAAAATGTTCGTTTAATATAATTTATGTTGCTTATGATTAATATAATTGCTAGTGTTAATAAATAAAGAAAGGCCATAATACGAATAAGTTGCCAAAGGGTAAACATTTTCGTAACGTTCAGATAGTCCCAAAAATCAGTAAATATAGGAACAATAATATTTGATGTCGCTGTAACTGTGGTGGTGATACTTTTTGGTGTTCCGTATAGAATGTAACAACGGAACATTTATTGTCTCACCACGATGTTCGTCTGTCACGGACTTCTAAAATCACGCAACCTGGAAGAAATTTAATATAATTATATAGTTTTGTGATCATTAAGTATTTTGGAAGAATAGTTTATAATGCTTTATTGCTAAACGTATCCGAAAAAGGGATGGGCAAAGATAAGGTGTTTATAAAAAAAATATTTTTTTTAATCCTGGAGTGTGTCATCTGTAATAAAAAATACTTTAAAACATTTTAAAAATTACTTGTAACTTAGTATGGTAACTTAATGTTAATCGCCCAAAGTATTGTTTAGAAAAATCGGACAACATTTCTTGCAACTGTATCTTGATGTTAACGATGGAAGAATGTAGGCAAACTTCTAAAAATCACATCATCACAAATAATTTAAATCGAAATTACTTCTATTAGGATATATAAAAAATTTTCAAATCGTTTTTTTTAATGATTTATTAACCCATTGCAATGTTAATAAAACATAGATTATAAAAGTCCGAAAATTTTGTACGAATGTAGATCCAAAGGTTGTGCGCGCATAAGGCGACTGATAATACGGCGACTGATACATATTTTACATGTGCAAGTGCAAGTTTACTCGTGAAAATTGCATAACATGCAGTTTCAATGAAGTATAATTTGTTGATGAGGTTCAATACAAGCTTGATTGATTTTCTTTATTTATGTTCCTTGAAACATTCAGAAACTAAATTTATTATATTCAGAAACTAGTACAATATAATGCGAAAATACTTCAAAATGTGAAATTTGCAGTATATATGAAAGGCTTATTACTATAGCAGAAATCTGTTCCAATCAATGATAGATAAGTTTAGAAATAGCGTTTAGTAGATTTTACAAGATATTTCAACATAAAATAATAATTGTACATTTAAAAAACTTATTAATTAATACTGACATTAGCTAGTGGAAGAAGGGAAGGACCAGAATGCAGAAAGACTAAGGTTTAGGATAGGTAGAACTTAAAAAAATTAATCGAGGATAATTCCCCAGTGCCAAGATCCAGTTGACCCCAAAGTTTTGCTGCTTAGGTAGTAAAAGACTTTTTTTAGAAGTAGAGGTATATAAAATATTTTCCATAAGAGGTATAGATAAAATATGCATTTATAATCACATGTCATGTAAAATTACCACCTTAGATAATCTATATAAAACGCAAAATATTTAATAACTATTCGTTTCATAGTTATAAAATGATTACATATGTACGTACATACACATTAAGAATACGGAAAATGAAGAACCTTTTTTGAAGGTGGTATGTTTTTAATTATAAATACAAATATGCTTTAAACGCTTAGCTATTCATATTACCATTTCTCAATAAAACGCCCACATAAAGGTATTCACCTAATAGTTTTACGATGCCATAAAACGCCATTTTATATTTGCGTAATTAAATATAACTACGACTTAAATAAACGCCATTATCTTACGGGCGCGGCGATGGTGAGGATACGGGGCATTATCCTCCGGCGCGGAAATGTCATTTATTTGGGTAATGGTCAACCTCGAGGCGGCGAAGCGGGTTTGGAAAATCTACGGTTGGCACAGACAGATGCGTAGAGGTGAAATTAAAACGAGACGTTGATTCGAGTGTGAGCGTTGAAAATTTACTGAGAAAATAGGAAGAAAATGGCGCATGCTAAATTTTTATTGAGAATAGATCTCTTAACAACCTCACGACCTAACCGCTCTCTATAAACACCTATCCACACATTTAAACCGACTCAGAACACAGGAATATTTAAAATTTCGATTTGTGTTCTATATTTAAAACAATCGTTACTCCATAGCGATATCAAACTGAACGATTATTCTATAGCTTTTGCACTAAAGTGTAAAACGGTCTCCATATATAAATGAATATAAATCTATTTTGTTTGGCGACTGGTAACGCGACAACACAGACACTGGAATCAGTGAAAAGTGTATGTAGAGAAGTTTTCTTAATATAATATTGAAATTAGTGGTCTATAATTTCGAAATATAAAGGAGATTATTTCATGGACGATTAGCCCGAACTTTTTCCTTTTTAATAGTGTTTTTTCAAGTAGTAAAGATCGGCCATAATTTCCACACAACTCTCACTTTCTCTCGTGAGTTCGGAAGCACTCATTGTCATTCATTTCTACTGTACACTCTCCACTTGCTGATATTATGTTCTCCAGTTTTTCTTTGACCGGCGTGCGCTTGTTTTTGTGATCTTACCATTAATAAAATTATTAGTTATATTAGCTTGTATCTGGCGTGTCTTAGTATAGGCCCAGAAATGCTAATTGTTTGACAGCCTGCAAGATTTCGAGTTTCTTTTCTTGACTTTCTACTCGGTAATTTAATGTTGTGTATATTTCAAATATTTCTTTAGACTTAGTTTGCTTGTGTATACGTTTCAGTTGGCTATATTCATATTATCGGATCGGTTTTTATTGGACTCGTTTTTTGATCCTGAAAACGCCATAAGAAGTCTCATTAAGCGTACGTATGTACATGTTGATAATACATAATACGACAAGATTTTTTATGACAGAATTGGATAAAGGGGTCTTCTTTATCGTTTTAATCTTCCAAAGGGTAATTTTAATGGTAACTTATGTTTTTTTTTGGCGACTATTATGTCATCTGTTGACTAATTCTTCATAAAAACTTACATAAGAATTAATTAAACGAAAGGAATAGTATTACCGTGCTATGAAAAAAAATGTCTGTTCGGTTTGTTGTAAGTGTGTTTTTTTATAACTCATGAGTTAATGTACTGATTTCAAGGAAATTCAAATCATCTTTAACTTGGAGTGAGATTATATACATATTTATATAAATAATATTTCGCTATACAAATAAGGAGAGGAATATTCATGCTGACGAAGTTACGGGTTAGAAAGGTAGTATTTAAATTTAAATTACTATTCAATTCAAGTACATACTAAGATCTTGCAACGCAGAATAAAGGTTAAAATTCTCGTTTGAATGCCCGAACTGTCCATTTCAATGGAAAACTTTTATGTGGGACGCAAACTTTTATGTGGAACGTATTTTAATGTTTGACGTAGTATGTTTTCAGTAATTATTGACAACTAATATATTACCAATAGTTTCAGAAAAACTTAGCATTGTTTACTAATAGTATCTTAGATAATTACCTACATATAATATAAACATACAAATATTTATTTTTCCTTTTCTTTAGGTAATCGTCGTTAATGTACGTGCGATTTTGGTGAAAAAAATTATTGTACAATGCTTCTTGTAGGCCTTATCTAATAAAAGCATGCATATATCAATGGAAACTTTTCCATAGATTATTTTTTTTCAAATTAAAACATCTTAATACGATTTATATTAACCAATTTATTTTAACATGGTTATTTTGGCTGTTTTAAAGTTAAATGTAATAATTACCCGTTATACTTGGCTCACGTAATTACATCGGTTGACAAGGTGTTATGATGATGGCGTTATAACTGTGTTGCGATGGCGAGATTCCTAGCCTTTCAGGCAATGTTTCATGAAAGTAAGGTTCTCAAGAAAAAGAGGAAGTGTCGAAATGAAACGATTGTGTAAAGTAATTCTCGGGAAAATTCGGTCTGTAAAGACAGTAGTGAATATCTTTCAATGAAAATTGACCGCATGTTTTACTAAAGAACAATTAATTGTGCGGAAAACAGAAAAACAACTTTTTTTGAAAATAATTTTATGTTATTTAATTTTCATAATATACTATTTTATTCGAAAAATCAATAGTAAATCACGAAAAACAGAAAAAGCCACCCTATTTAATCCCCTAAAAAGCTCCAGGGTAAACTTCGGGGACTTTTCAAGATATTAGGACATCAAAATAAAGGTCTACTCAGAAATTCAGTTTTCTTAAAAGTTTTTGGTAAAATTCTATAATGACTGGACTATTAACTAAGTTCCTAAGTCTGCGAGTGAATAAAATAAAATAAGCATAACGCAGTGTTTACCAAAATCATGGGTTCGCGCCTATTATAAATAAGCCAAAGGAAGCAGTGAGGTCCGCCTTTTGCCTGTGCGTCCAAATTAATATGAGCACATTCAGTATATATTCTCAGCATAAGACGACGCTTTCTATGGATAATAATTTTCTTCAGTTCTTGTCCCGTCCATATTTTGCACTTTAACGGGCACAAGCGGGTAAAACGGGTATAACGTACGGTACAAGCGGCGAGCTTTATAGCATTTGGTTTTATAGGAGTCAGAGCAGGAGTCGTGAGGAGTTATCGCTTTAGTCCAGTGGCCGGCTGACGGCCGCTAACAGCCGGCAGCGGACGCGGTGCGTGACAACACATCCTAAGTGCACGTTTAGCATGCTAATGCGCGCCGGACACCGGTATCCCGTGTCGGGGGGATTTTTTTAATTCGAGCAAATATTGACCCACATTTGGGCGGTGGAGTGACCGTTAACAGGGCGGCCGATTTCGGAGAATACGCCGGAATATTGTTCGTCATTTCGGCGTTGTGGCGTACGTGAGAATCGCACGGTGCGCTGTAGTGTCGCTGTTGGATAGTTGAGGTTAATTTTTAATACCGAAAGATTTCGAAAGCGAGGAGAGCATTTCTATTGTCCAAAGACCAAATGCAAATTTTCGTTACGTTAAAAAAATGTGTGTTGTGCGACTCCACTTTCGAAAAATTAAGTTGATTATTTTAAATGTTCATTATTATTAATTTTCGTATACATTTATTTCTCTTTTACCTAAAATAAAGTTAATAACTGAACTGAAAGTTTTCTAATTACTTTACAATATGACATCGTTAAGTATACCGGAAAATTTCAGAGTAAAACGTGTATTGAGGCCTTTGGCTTTGATTTATAAAATTTAGATTATATTTAGAATAAATAAGTAATAAATTTCTTCTATTAAAATAATTTAATCTATATAAAACTCATAAGAAATATTTGAGTTTTTACTGAAATGCTCCCAAAAAAAGGTGAGAAAAAATTATTGGGCATTGTTCCAAGAAGTATTAGATAGGCTACAGCTCTTTCATGAATTTGGTTGTATCTCGTAAATCCAGAGTTTAAATTTCACATTCACGAAACAGTATTATTATTAATTGGCAATCATTTTAAAAAGGGAAGTTCTATAGTAAAATCTTTCTTTACAAACTAGTACTGGTACTATTACAAACTAGTAACTGTAGGATTATTGTAAGTAATGTGTGGTCTATGATTGGCATACGTAAATAATATGTTGCGACCTTATTAATCTGGTACTGGCAATTACAATATAGGAAAATATAAATTTTCTTCAAGACATTAAGTTCTTAAACCACCGTTGTCGGGTAAAATTGACAAAGTAAACAAGAATTGTTTTATCGACTTTACCTTTTAGCTCCAATTTATCTGAAAGTTAAAAATAATGTAAGTTAAAATTTCAACAGTTTTATTATTAACTTCATCCCTTTTAGAAGAGTCATTTGGGTAAGATATTTTAAATTTAAAAATCTTGTACATCTAAAAGATCAAGATAAAACATTTTTAGCTTGTAATATAAAAGAAAATATTTTTGTTTTGTGGTTGCAAGCCACGAAATACTTGAGCAATTTTAAAATCTAAACGATTTAGTCTGCAATTTACAAAAGAACTGAATAAACTACGTGTATATGAAATATAGTCATTTTAATGAAAAAGCAAAATTAGCTACGCAAAATTTTTGTTTTCGCTTAAATTTCGAAGTTAAAAACATAATATTGAAAACAAAAATACTGATTATAGTGTTAATAAATTTTGTCAGATTTTTATTTTTAATTTTTAAAAAATTTTACATTTTTAAAGATCTTAGAGTGTGCATGAATTTTTAAACCAAATATTTATCGAAACTGATTTCTTAGAAACATATTTTTCTGATTGCAATACACTTTTAAAGTCCGATGATCCGCAATGATATTTTCCACGCAATGAATGAAAATTGCCCAGTAAGCGCCCATGCTGACGAGATCGTTGGTACGCTAGGGCGGGCGACGCAATGATTGAAACCGTGGTCGGTGCACGTGAGCTGTGTACCGAACATATCTCTTGACCCATCCGCATCCTCTCCCTATGAGACATCTTTGTCGAAGTACGCTTAAATTTGAAAGTGATAAGAATAGTTATCGTTTTGGAAAGTAAACTTAATACGATGTGAAACTATTCCATTTCTTATTTTCCTTGTAAATGAAGATGTTGTTGGATAACAAATATTAGAGCAGTATTAACACGAATATGCATGGGTGTATCTGTTAGATAAATAAACGTATTTGTGGTAATTTATTATAAAATATATTTAAAGATAAATAAATTGCAAACTTTAAAATAATGTTATTTTAGAGACCACTAGCAACATTATGTGGCTTTGCTTGGATGAAAATGTTTTTTTTTTATATAGTGACGCCGAATTTATACTGTTTCTGAAAAATCTTTGGTTTTTACAATTATGGAAATTAATTTTAACTTTTCACCGTCACCATCTATTGTGAGTGAATTAGAGAGCAATGAGTGTTTGTTTTGAGTCACATTGATGAGTGAACTCAGCTTTGACTTGTCTGATTTTAGTTTTTAAGAAATATCCTATAAATTATATTTTCACCATATCTCATTGATGGCATCCACAGTTCTTTGGCATGCTGATAGATACTGTTTGTCACATATCACTTGACACCAAATGCTCTTCGATTCCGCAAGCCCAATCTACCTACAGATTTTATTCTGATGGCCACATTTCCTCTTCCTTTAATGTTTCCAATCAAAAGCCTCTTTGATTAAAATGGGATTAGGGATGGTAGGGAGTTAAGGATTAGGAAGGGTGAGACTTGTTCAGATGACCCTTAAAACGTTAACTGAATATGGTTTCCTGGTGCAGCATTCTGTTGATTCTAATGGTTTGCAGCTTGGGCAGTGAAAGATTTTTCTTAGTAGTTTGTGTGCATGGAGAAAAAGGAATTTGAGCAGGTCTCAGAATATAGTCTACAGTGAGGTTACAATTGGTGGAGTTATGTTATAACAACTATTACAAAGAAGTGCAAGTATATATAGATAGTGTCGATCATGCCCGTCGATATATTTAAGTTGCACTCTGTATTCAGAAGAATGGTAATTTCTTGGAATCAAAATTTATAATGTTTAAAGGCATTTAACTGATTTATTACTGTATGATAATGAGATCGGAAATATCCGTTTCGAAAACAATATAAACATTTAAGAAAATATCAGTCAATTATAAATTAAAATATTATTAAAATACAGATTCCTACTTTTAGAAAAGAGGATATGTGAAGATATAATTCGTACTTAATACATTTAAACTGCACGCCACGAATACGTAATTTATATTAATTATAAACCTTTGACAAATTTTACCTTGAAAATATCATAGTTTTTTATTTAAAAATGTATGTTTTTAAAATAGAAATATCCTCAGTATTATTTCATTATGCTTTCGGAATATAATAATTCAATTAGATGCCAGGGTTGCTGCTTGTGGCGGTTTAAAGTTAACCTAAAACTGATAAATATTTTTAGTGTTATCTAATTTTGAATAATAATTAATATAATGTTAATAACAAAATAAATATTTCTACTTATAGACAAAGTTAAACATTAAAATTCGTCTTTGCAGAGCGATAGGCAATTTGGCGTATGCTTGATACCATCGACATGTTTGACTCAATCGTTTTGATTTTTTCATTTGAGTTTGATGTTTTCTTGAGTGAGATGTTTTCATTTGAGTAGTTGAGGGTCATGGTAAAAATGTAATAATTTTGACCACCAATTGAATTTTATAATCGAGCTTTGTCCAATTTTATGTTATACATAACAATAATTAACAGTCATGGTGCACTTTTTTCTCACGAAACTTTTTTTTGTGATGTTGCAATAAAACTGTAGGATTCTTAAAGCACTAATCATCGCAGCGTTGTGAACCCCCTCTCTTTCTTCCGCATCTTAGCGAGACCGTAATTGCTTAAATTTTGTATGAGCTTGAATTACAATACTTTCTTTATTTTATTGTTGCTCAGAGGTAAAAATAAATATGGGATGAGATAGTGTGATATATTTGAATTATATTATGACTACGTTGTAATATTTGGCATATATATTTGTATCTTGGTGCAGGTAATATCTATACAAAGTTTGGAAAAAGCGTAAAAGTTGGTTCGGACTTCGAGCGAAAGTCGAATTGTTTTTAATAAATTGATTAAGATAAATTAATATTCCTATAGGGGTTAGGGGGGCTGGGCTATAATTAATAGTTAGGGTAGAAATTATTTTATGATTTGTTGCGTAGAATGATTTTATAATTTATGTAAATTTCTTTTATTTACTTGTATTTGGAAAGACCATATATTAGTAGAAGACCGAAGGCCGTAGGAATGTTTTGTTGTTGTCGAAAACATTGATTATACGATCTAGAAACAGGGGGAAGCTTTATTTTTGTTTTTATTAATAACTCACAATTTCTACGCCCTTACAATCCCATTTTTCTCAACATTCGTTTATTTAAATATATAATATATATAGATATTTGCACACTATCAATACCACCAATTTAAAAGTATGCGAATCTAATTATGGATATTAAAATCACACGCTCTCTCTCAGGAGTGACGCGGGGACATATCCGTGGGGACAGTTCATTTGCCGCCCGCACCAGTTTCGTCAAATACAATTCCGCAAATACGATGCCGTCTGTAAGTTAACTAATAAGTAAATCGCGCGCCTTGTCGCCCGCCCTACTGCGTCGCTATACTATAAAATCGACCGCCCCGAAACAAACAAACAGAACGCTACAACGGGAATAAGATAAAGACAGTGGCCGTCATAAATCAGGGGAATGTCGATGTGCTGGGGCGGGCGGCGGGCACTTAGACGCTGCCCTCTGCGTCGCGGGTGATTTGTCGCGTCCACCCCTGGCCTGTTATTATTCTCCATATCCTTCCGTCGAATAATGTCACTACTTGCATACTAATACGATTGTGCTAATACCGGACGGCTAGGTACGAATTGATTTGTAGCCGTCGTCCCCGCAGCGGAGTTGTCGGCGGTTATTTAGGTGCCGCTCGTAAATATTAAAATGTAATATTTTTATTGGTTTCGATTACGTCGAAGAAAATAGGACTTCATGCCAATGTAAATGTTGATCGTATTCGCCCTATCAATGTGACGTCATCAGTAGTAAAGCAATATTTTTGTGGTGTGGACAAAATTGTAAATCGGTCTTCTTGACAAATCGTACGTCTATAGTGCCGGTAGATTGCAGTTACATGGAAAAAATGTCCACAATATTATGTTGATTTCTGGCAAGATTACGAGTTGAGAAAAATGGGCTTTTCGTACGTTCACACAGTTGAACTTTTAGTGCTGACCACCTGATTGTGAGCGTTGAAAGTTTGCCCCAGTGATTATTTCCTAAATATAGGCATTTACAAATTAGCTTGCTCTTGCTTTTTTTAAAAGTAATATAATCTAAAACTATTATTGTATTGAAACGACAGTTTACTGTGAAACTTTATAAACAACTAAGTATTTTTGCCGGAAAATAACATAAAAATAAAAAAAAGGAAATACAGGTCGCCATTGAACTTTTCCGTGACTTTTTCAGAAATTTTACCTTTTTACGAATTTTTTTGACTTTATTTTTACGAAATTTTACCTTATTCGTATTGAGGTATGCACGCGGTCATTTTTCCGAATCTCTGTATCAGTGTCTCAAGACCATACTATACACATTGATACAATATTCACTTTACTTCTAGCAATAATTTATGGGATAGTTTAACAATTGAGTTACGAAACTCCAAAGAAGTGGAAATCATTATTCAACACATGAAAACATTTTGCCTAATCGTATCGTTTAATAGTCAATATCAAAACAACTGCCAACAACTAAGGGAACCGACTTGCCATTAACAAATGGCGAAATAGCATTCCGATCGGGCGCCAATAAAAACATAGGTAAATGACATTACACAAAATAAAGTTTCGATGAATGGCGCCCGGTCGCTGCCGAAAGTTGGCGCTGGGGCGCGATGTTCGGCAAAAGTTTCGTCCCGTCTCTGGACTCCGTCTAATCTCGCTCATTTAGATTTATGTACCGATTCACTAATGGCAGAATGCGCTTTTGATGAATCATTCCTGTTGCGCAAGTTTGCCAATGGGCTTGTTTGGGATGAAGCTTTATCTAATACACCGTGCTTATGAATTTGCTTCAAAACTGAATATTATTTATTTGGAGAAACGGAAGCGGAAACTGTTCGTTACGCAAATTGTATAGAAAACATTTTCGATATATTTTAATGTGAAACAATTTAATATACGCTAAAGTAATTTCTTAATTACAAATAAAGAATTTCTTGTAGTCTACGTGACATAAATAAATACTATATACGTATAATTTGTTTAATGTTACTATTATTAAACAGTAGGGTAAAAGTGCAATAGATGCTTTTTAAATGATTAATTTTGCCCCAGAAAGAAGTCACTTGATAATCTTTGTGATACTTAGTATAATTGTGCATTAATTTATTACTAAAAAAAAATTAACTATATATTTTATTTATTTAATTATAGATGAAAATCGGAACCTCTATCAATTAGGATAGATGTCTTATGTGTGGGTTAGATGTCAAAATGATATTTTGATGGTGGGATACTTACCATAGGGAATCAATAAAATAATTTTTTATTTTATTATTATATGGTGCAATCGCCTTCGGCATTAAACTTAATTTTTACTTCAAAGTGTAACTGAACAAATTATTTTTTTAATCAAAATAAAAAGTAAAAAAATCTAAACTACAAAATATTTTTTCTTATTTTTTTTATATGTGGAAACTTTGTATGTATACATTTATTGTAGTAGTGTTCACATATAGTGCAGTCTCGAGGAGCTATTTCTTGCATGTAATGCAATGAATTCAGTCTATCTTTCCTATACTCTCTCGAACACTCTAAGCACTGATAGTCACTTCTCTCATTCATGTCTTTTTCTTCTAATTCTGAACTCTCATCTGTTTCTTCTGAAACTACATCAGGTATTCTGTTAAAAACTTTTTCAGTCTTGAATTTCAGTTAAATGACGTTTACCATTCTTGTATGGTATGTTTAGAGTAATTTTGCCTTTATTTTTAATTTCTAGCAATAAGAATTTCCTTCGTAGTCAGTACTACAGCTGATCATTTGCTTCTCTTGTAAAATGGAAATGGAATTTTTGGTAATCGAGAATATTGTTGCAAAAACTTACTGTGAAAGAGTAAATGACGGATTTGGAGAAAATATTTTCAATATAATTGGGCAACCATCAATCTCAAAATTATCTGGATTTAATGGTGAAGAACTTTGTTTTTGTGCTAAAATTGGGTTAGCGGAAACATGATTAGATAGATTTGGTAAACTGTAATAACTGCACGATAGCACAGGAGAACTAACATTCGCACCAGTCGGACCTTGTTTTTGTTCGAGTGGACGTCTTTGCCTACGTGATATCAGAAATTACAACGAAGGTTTCTGGACTAGCATAAATGCCGCAAGCTCTAAAAAACGGAAACAGCACTGGGACTTGTATCCATGCTGCTCGAATCCATGCATTTTGAATTAGTTAAGAATGGTTTTACTCGGGACCTCCGAGGCATAAAATGTTCAACTAGCCGCTTCTGAAATAATTCGGTATTAACATAGGGGTGCTTCCACTGAAATGCGACATTGTAGGTTCAAAATAAAATATATGCAATCGTTATGACTTACAGGCAAAATGGTAGCTTGTTAAATATATTTACTGGCAACACTAAATTTTAAAACAAAAAACGACCGTTTTTTTTCTTTATGACAGTTTGATTGGAACGTTGTCGACAGTTACAAAACACGTAAAACTTTTGTTAAAACATCGTTTATTTTTAATGGATTTGTACTTTAAGGTTTGTACAAATAACAGTGTTGGTATTGTGTGATAATAAATTTTATATTGGACGACAAATAATTGGTATGTATTTAAATTTAATGGTTTGAATTTCATTTAAAAGTCAAACACTCCAAAATTATGTAACATG
Organism: Druceiella hillmani; assembly: GCA_039881145.1. Lineage (NCBI taxonomy): Eukaryota > Metazoa > Arthropoda > Insecta > Lepidoptera > Hepialidae > Druceiella > Druceiella hillmani. The sequence goes on from JAYKKI010000074.1 coordinate 2,107,459, forward strand.
AGTGATCAAAAGGCATATTTTTTACTTTTATACAAAATATTATTCCTTTCAAAAGATTAAATTTTTTATTTAGATCCTGTTTAATATAAGTTTAAGATAAGTCACAGAAATATGCAATTATTTTTATACAATTGTTATATTAAACATATTAAAAAGATGTTATTAATATTGTAACATGAGTTACCGGTAACTCACGTTACATGAGGTAATGTGAGTTACCATTGCTAAAGTTTGATTCAACGTGAGTGAATGTGTAATATTGTACTATGTGACGAATTTCTTGTATTGTTTTAGATATAATGGCTTTGACGGGGGCTGAAAAGAAGAGGCGGCGAAGGGAAAAACTGAAAAGACTTAACCAATACGATGAATTTAAGCCCAAACATAGTCAACAAGCAAAAAAAAGTAGAGACAATGCAAAATTAATGCTAAATGAATTACCAACAAGAAAATTAAAGAAAAAACTAGAGGAAATAAGAAGAAAAGCCAGAGAAAGAGTACAAAAACATAGAGATAAGAAGAAGGAAGCTTTGAACCATAACGAACTAGATGGTACTTCGTATTCTAGTTCAAACGCTTGGAAAAGCTAAATTGAGGGTTAAAAAAGCATTGCCTGCATGTCCTTTGCGGAAAAAAATTGTGCTTCAAAAGATTTTGGAGGAAATAGATTTAGAACCATTAACTACTACACAAAAATCGAAACACTGCATCTCTGAAGAAGTTACATCAAAAGTGAAGCAATTTTACGAGAGAGACGATATTAGCAGGCAGGCGCCTGGTTTGAAAGACGTCAAAACCGTCCGTGAAGGGAATATAAAGTCAAAACTACAAATTCGTCACCTATTTATGTCGGTGAAAGAAGCTTATGCATTGTTTGTTGAAGAAAATGGGAAGATTATCGGAAAAAGCAAGTTTTCAGAGCTAAGACCACAACATGTCCTGTTAAGTTCCACTATACCACGTAATGTATGTTTGTGTCGCTACCACGAAAACTATATTTTGGCTGTTAATACTTTCCACAAGATCTCTAAATCTTTCCCGGACTACGATAGTTCTTTCCTTTACACTATTTTATGCAAAACTCCCACAAAAAATTGTTGGTATAACGAGTGCAATAAATGTCGAAATAAATTAAAAAGAGTGATGAACAGAGCCATCAGAGACGCTGAAAACATACCATATGAAGTAACATGGCACTTCTGGAAGAACGATAATAAAGGCAAACTATGTATGACCGTTCAAAGTGGAAATTTGGATGAACTTCAGAAACATTTAATGGATCTGACGCCCTCATTCAAATTACATTGCTTTGTTAAGAATAGTCAAGCAAAGTCTTACGAAAAAGACATAGATGCCGTCATCAAAAACATAAATAAAGCGGCTAGTCTCTTGCAAGTCGATTTTTCGGAAAATTATACCTGCTTAGCTCAGGATGAAGTGCAGAGTTTTCATTGGGTGCAACCACAGGTCACTCTATTCACAATGTCACTTTGGCACTCAGGAAAACATTTTCCAATTGTCATTGTTTCTGATAACCGGCACCATACCAAAGACACCATTGTCCTTTTCATGGAGCGAGCACTAGAAGAACTTCTAGATAATATCGAAGAGGTTCACGTATGGTCAGACGGTCCAGCATCGCAATTTAAAAATCGGTTCATTGCTGCGTTACTGCCTTTGCTTGAGCAAATATCGGCTAAGAAAATTATATGGAACTATTTTGCTACCTCACACGGTAACCGGGCAAAATTAACCGGGCCGGTTAATGGCATTGGTGGTGCATTATTATATTTATTATATTACCCGGTTAATGGCTAGTGATGAATTATTCCTCCTCTGGTGGAACCGTGTGGGTGACTGTTGAGATATTCCTTGAGGAGGAATCCGGACAAATAGCCACCACTACTATTGATTCACCGAACAAAGAAAAGACGAAGTGCGATGACGGAATTGTGGTTTATATTATCATACGTATTATACGGGAGAGGCGACATTACCATAGACTAAAGTATTCAACATTACCCCTTAAATAGACCCTTCTTTACAGAAAAAAATTTCCATACTATTTAAAATGTTAACCTTATTCTAAGTATATCTATGTTAATTCTAACTTTCTTTAATTAGTTTTTCAAACTTCATGTGTTTTACATGTCACTGAAGATCTTATAACATAATTGTATTACACTAATACACAAGGATATGCAACCAATTTTATATAAGTTTAGATTTTACATACACAATTTACATTTACAATTTTGCGCAAGTACAAGGTTTACACATACATTTTACACATACAATTGTACCCAAGGATATATAACTAAATTTTACCTAAGCTTGAGCTTTATACATGAGTTCTACACTTTTACATTTCACCCTTTATCTTTTACAATTTGTATTAAGTTTACGCAAAAATCCTCATTCTTTCCATTCATGGATATTTTTCTAATTTTACCTGAGTTTTCCCCTTATTGTGTAGTGTTGATTTTCATTAAAATGAAATTGTGCAGTGCTGCTTATTTTATACCTATATAAATTCTTATTTCAATTTCTACAGTAAATTGAGAGGCATGTATTCGGACTAGATTAAATTTATAATAAAGATCAAATAAAAAGCTGTGTAGTATATAGTTTAGATTGAAAAACAGTCAAAATTTCTCTAGCAGATGCTACAGCATACAGCATTGAATACATTCAATAAGATCACTTACACATAAACAATTGTGTTAGAATTAATAATCCTCCGACATTCCTTTCTTTCATTGATGTAAATTTCGTTCTAGGAAAAGCTTTTGTCAGCATGTCTGCATACTGATTATCTGTACTCGCATAAATTTCTACTCTATAGTGTTTTTTTGAAGTTGTTCAGTGACAAATTTGCATTTAATGTTTATATATTTGCATTTTTTGTGAAATTCATTGTTTTTATCACACTTATAGCACTTTTATCATCTGTATTTAAACACACAGTCTTTTGATCAGACTCACTAAGATCACATAATAACTGCTTCGACCATATTGCCTCTTTGATAGCTGCACAGGCTCCGCTTCCGTGGTGTACACTGCCACAGTTTGCTGTTGCTGACTGAACCAGGTGACAGCGGCACCGTTCTTGAGAAAAGCATAACTAGTTGCAAGCATCTGGTTTCAGTGGCGTTGGAACAGCCTGCATCGCTGTAGCCTATTAAGTCCGTAGTATCTGTATTACACATTTAACGCAGTCTAAGCCCCTTGGTGTGTTTTAGATATTTCAGTATCTTCTTAACTGCGTTCCGGTACCATTCGTTATAACGACGCATACATCTTCTCACTTGGCTCACGAAAATATAATGTCCGGTCTAATCATAGTTGCCGAATGGATCAGCCATCCCACCGCTTCTCTATGTGTGTATATATAGTCTTACTCAGGTGGACAGTAGTAAGCGTGTGGTGACTGGCGTACCTGACTGTAGCGGTAAAAGTTCTGTCACAATCAATGGCTTCAGTTTGTGCATATTCTTTTGCACAGAGGACCTGTTGGCTCATCATTGATGTGAAATACCCTATCGAATGGACATCTCGAGGCTTTCTTTCAAGTATCCATGTTTTTGTTTCAACTATGAGATTCTAGTTCCTATCTTATTGACATCTTCCAATGTTCAGAGTCAACCAACTACATTGCTTCTTCATAGTTTAGCGGTGTGCAGTCAAACAAAATTTTCTTATAACATAGGATATTGTTCTCTGTGGTTGTCTTAGTTTCTATTGGTTTGTGCTTGGTGTTAAAAGATGTCAGGCTTTTAGTTCTTATGTTTGGTATATATAGGCTCTGTTTTGATGAGAACTCGTTCAGAGGCGTGTCTTCTTCACCACACTCGCAGTCTGTAGCTGTGTTTGTTAAATGTAATGTACTTCGGGTATTCCCGAAGTACGAAGTGCTTGGCATGCTTTTTAGATTTAACAGAACATAATTTCTTTTAACTGTGGATTCCAGGAACACTGGATCTCTGCTCTTTGTTTTTATTTGTGAGTCGGGTAGTATAAATCGGTATCCTTTTCTATTTTTGCAGTATCCAACGAAGGTTGTCTTCCTTGCTCTGGGATCCCATTTTCTTTCCTTCTGATTTGGAAGATGAACCATTGTTTCACATCCAAATATTCTTAGATGACTGTTGTTTGGTTTCTTTCTCGATCATACCTTTTCAGGAGTTGTATATTTCGGTGCTCGTTTCGTGTTTCTGTTAGTGAGATTGGCAGCTGTATTCACTGCTTTAGTCAATACTGCGTTGGGAGATCGGCTTCGAAAAGTAGGCACTTTGACTTTTCAATTAGTGTTTAGTTCATTCTTTTGGCTTCTCCGCTTTGTTCTGGCGTGTAGAGGGTAGTCGTCTGATAATTCCAGCTCTTTTTGTGAATTAGGAAAGTTCTTTATTTGTGTATTTGACCCGTTGTCTGTATGTCTAGTGTTTCTACTTCCTCTGCAGGAAGAAAATAAAAACCTTTCTTTAATAATCATCCCTAAATGTCAAAAAGTATCTCACCCCACTGAGCGATTTCGTTTCCATTAGACCATACATATCAGAGTGCACCAAATCTAGTAATTTTGTGGTCTTAGAATCTTCGTATTTAAGAGGCTGTCGCCTTAGTTTTCTTTCCCGACGTGTTACACATGTAAACCGTACACTTGTATTTAATTATTCTTGTTTATTAAAAAGCAATCCTTGTTGTTGGATTTTACTTGATGATAGCTTTTAATGACTTAGCTAACTGACAGCAGGTTTGTTACTAAATCATACACATAAAACAGATCATTTGATATAATTTTGTTGTACTGACCTTTATCATTACGAAGTCAAGAGAAGAACAAGCCCTTCACTGAAAGCGGGTTTGTCGTCTGCCACTTTTATCGAATTGACAAGCAAAGCCGTCCCTGCTGCTGAGATGCGATGGCTTTTTGTAACCGCTTGAAAAAATAATCATGCTTTGTTATGGGTATGGAGGTACCCAAATCTGTGTACCATGCCTCGATATAATTGGTCGAGGCAGTGAATGAGGTAGTGTGGCTCGTATTCTCTTTCCTTAAATTCTCTTTTTTTTTCTTGGATTTACATTTAACTCTTCTGTCATCAAATTTGTTGCAATTGAAACAACGGAGTCCTTTCTGAGGACTTGTCCGTTTCAAGTTTTTATTTGACGCAAATGTTTCTCTAACGCCGTGTTAGATTACTCCAGATCTCTTTCACAATCTGAGCTTCTTGAATGTGAATATAAAGCGATGTGTCAATTAATGAATTTTAAAAACAAATATAATTGAAAATACCTAAATAGCATTATGATCTCTATACTATTTAGATAAATAATTAAAAGTTCCAAACGAAACAATAAAATGCGTAATCGATATCTATCCATTGGACCGCATGTAATCACTTTTTTGACACACATCTCCCTAATACGTCTGGGTAGCCGAGTGCTCGGTATTGATTAGCAGGAGAGCGGATATGAGTTTTCTTTTAGGGTAAATATTGTATGCGTATTGATTTTACAAGACCTACGAGTCCAACCGGAGTATCGATCCTCCTATGGCGAGTATTCCAGTAAAGAAAATATTAAAAGTTATAATTTTGGTGTGGGCTTGGCAAGAAATTTCCTCTATCGACTTTGTTATTTTAAGTTTTATGATAATGATTTTCTCGGGTTATATTTACCAAAAGCGACCATATTTATTGAATTTATTTCTGACAAAAAAACAATCGAAATCCATTAATTCTATTTTATTGCTGGCGCCATTCACCACGCTGCATCGCTAACGAAAACCAAAAAACACTAATAAATAAGGGGACGAACGTTATCACATTACAATTCACCTCCGGTTGCCTTTATTGCGCCCCGCAAGGAGAAGAGATCATAAGTCTCGCGCGGCCGATCAGATAGCCGTCGTAATGCTTCCGCCGTTGGTCAGGAGCGCGCATGCAAATAAATCGTGGCGGCGCGAGCGATCATGTGTGGAAAATGACCGGCGCTCCGCGGCACGCGGCGTGCGTTTGTACACACGAGGACGCGGGACGGCGGGCTCTGGTCTGCTGGACCTCTACAGTGTTTTGAAGTAACACATCTCATTCGGAGGACTATGAGAGAATTGGAAAAGTTCTTTCATTTTGATTATTTTTTACGATTTCATAAAAAAAATGTTACTAATTTGATAGGTCACACGAATTTTTTTCGAATATATAAACTAAAAACAGTTTTTGGAGTTTACACCTTAAGAATCGAATTTCGTATATAGCACCCGGTATGAAGTTTTATGAGTAGTAAAATCAGAAGTTTAGAGCGTTAAAAATAGTGTAATGAGATAATTTCAGGCACATCCTTAATTGATACATCGAATTATTTACTGACAGTTGTAAGCGTCATTGGTTTTGGCTGAAAGTATTGCGTTTAACAAAAGTAGTAAAAATAAATACAAGAAAAAGAAACTACACGGAAATATAGTGCAGATATTGGACTCTTCCAAAGATGTAATTGAAAATGAACGCACCGACGGAGCAAACGTGAAGATGAAAAAAAATGCCGAGATATATAACGCTAGTGGTATCATTAATGAAAGGATAAGTACAATCAAATATTCACGTTTATAATGAAAATACAATTTATTTATTTATTTTTTGAAAGGCCCACAAAACACGTTACAGCCACGTAAATGTATAATAAAAAACAGAGTATAAAACTAGACTACAACCTAATTATGTGTGCACAAAATGGTTTGAGTATTTATGTATACATTTTTAAGGGTCACTTGTGTTGCTAAATATATTACCAAATGTATTGATCAATTATTAAAGTTAGTATTAACTTAGAATTATATTATTTTCTACATACTGAACAAATATTAAATCGTTCGTAGCTGGTTTTAATTTATAAATAATATATTATGTATTTCCTTTCTAAATTCAATAATTTCGGAAAAAAATATCCAAGGACAGATATTGAAAAACAATATCGTTATGCAATCCGCACACTCAAATCATGGGGTTACAAATAGAGGTATTATTGTTATAAACTTGTAGTACGAATAATCTCTGTAATGGTTTATGGGATCTGGGTCGAGTATTGAAGTTGAGTAGAGAGGAGGTAGGGACAATCAACATGCGAATGTATGATTTTATATAAATATAATAGATTAGCGCTTTTTCTCCGTGCAGCTAGTGGTGACAAATTAAATCTCTGTTGTTGGATTTTGTAGTACCTATACTGTCGTCCAAGATGAAGTCAGAATTAATTTTTCAATGCATATAAATATCAGTTATGATGAGGGTGGTGTCATTCCAGTTGATAAAGAATTAATACAAATTAAATAAATATGAATAAAAGTACATAGACGCTTTCACTATCATAAGAGATGCGTTTATTTACCCCCTTTACCTATTTTATACATTACAAGGCGATCGTACTTAGGGAGTAAACTCCAGTCGCACCTCGGAGCTGACACGCACAATTTTTGATGTGAAACATCTATAGGCGCAGGTATAAACCGGATCGTTGGCGTGGCGACGGGTCGCCACGCTATACTAAGGTATATATATAATCTATATGTAGTAGAGTGTACAGTATGGCGACGTGTCGCCATGCGCAACCGACTACGCGACCCCCTCCTCACTCAGTTCGACGCTGTTGTTTACTACGGTACACATAACCTGTGCTTTATTATTTTTGTATTAATTGTAAATAAATGTTTATTAAATAAAGTCACCATTTTCTGTAAGAAATTCGTAATACTTTATTTTATCATTATGCTATATTTAGTTCCTGCAATAATCTTGTCTCTTATGTATATTACTTGTACGAACACGATGTTTCACATTTGCCAGGCGTCCCGTGACGGCTCACTTTTTTTTTTCATTATGCTATATTTAGTTCCTGTAATAATCTTGTCTTTTATACATATTACTTGTACGAACACGATGTTTCACATCTGCCAGGCGTCCCGTGACGTCTCACTTTTTTTTGCATTAATGTAAATAAATGTTTATTAAATAAAGTCACCATTTTATGTAAGACATTCGTAATACTTTATTTTTCATTGTGCTATATTTAGTTTCTGTAATAATCTTGTCTTTTATGCATATTACTTGTACGAACACGATGTTTCACATCTGCCGGGCGTCCCGTGACGGCTCAACTTGTTTTAATATAAATATGAGAATTTTAAAACATCTGTATAAGATTGCATCTTTTTCGGTAAAATATCTGTAGGCGATAGTATTAATGATGATTTCTACAGTAGTATAATTAAATGCTTGGAAAATATCTATATAAGTAAAGCAAACGCTTCTAAAATTCGTGAAACAGTGTCAGAACCTACTTACAGTAAAATTCACTCATCCGATATCAACGATTCAAGTTCCGTGCGGAATATGATATTGCACTCCATGCGCTTCAAAAAAAAATGTCAAGATTCACAGAGACGATGCAAGCAAATCAAAGTTCGAACAATATGAAAGTGGTGTAAAAATTGATATATCGTTTCAAAAACACCCTGAGCGCAGACCAGGCATTTAATTATCTTTTTAGCAATAATTCAGGACGTTAATCTAGGAACATTTATTTTCAAACAACTTTCATAAGTCGTCGCTAAAAATAAGATTCAACAGAAAAAACAGGCACAAAAAAGGTTTCCATAAGGACGACCTGTAGGATCTGGTCTTAAAAGAAACCAAAAAGAAAACGTAGTTTGACCTCAAATATAGCTCAACATTAGGGATATTATCCGAGAGAAAACATTATTTTTTATCTATTTCTCATTTTAAATATAAATCACTTACGCCCTAGGAGTATCTAAATGGGCCTGAAGGTGAAGGGCATTTACATGTCTTATTCTTTTTATTTCTTTTTCTAGATTATTTAGTTATTGTCTTGCATGTTTGTGTTTGTTAACAAATCTATGTAATTAACAACTTTCTTTGTTTTATTTTAAAGAAACCTTAGTATCAATAATTTAATGCTGGAGATGTATGGTTGCGTTTTTAGCGACTTAGAAAATTACACTTACACAAAACTACACCATAAAATTATGTGTCGTAAAACAAGCTGTATACATTTTAGATTGGCCCTGAAGATTTTAAAACGTTACGATGTCAATTTACAGTTTTAAAATGTTCCATGGTGCAGATAAATATATTTAAAAATATATTTTAGATTGTATGTGCGAAAAGAGATAAGAAAATATACCCGATCACCGAGCTAGATTGTGGTATATTTTATAATATGGTATCCTTCCAATTTCTTTTCCAAATTATACCCGGTCACAGCCCTAGGCAGATTTGTTTACAGAGATATTTTTTAAATACGCTGTGCCATAGAAGTTAATGGAACGATAACAATTTTGTCATTAAAAACACTTCTGTGGTTTCCGAAGAGACAGATTACGCATGGGAACAATTTATTAATGTTGTTTATTCAACAAATTAATCGAAAAAATAAAATGAACGTGTGTATACAAATTGAGCAAAATATTCTAAAAGTCACAGTAGTTTTTAAGATAGATCAATAAATTTTCATTTTGGGTAAGTTACGGAAGTTTTTGAGAAAATATTAGCATAAAAATCATTTAATATAATTATAGACTGCTATGATATAGAATTTATTGATAATGTTAAAGAATTTATTATAATTTGAAGGAGAAAAAATGGGAGCAGAAATAAAGAGTTAGACTTTATACTTAACATGTCATTACATATGCTTAATTAATATGAGAAAACATAAAACAATGTTTCTAATAAGTCTAAAATCAAAATAGTTGTTTTCAATTTCTTAGTTATAGTTCTTTTATCGGTGACAATAACATTGTGCGATCCGACTAAACTCTAGCTTCATATTAGAGCAAGCTTTTTAACTACATCTTTTAAGAATCCTAAACGTAAACTTCAAACTTATAAATAGCAGTGAATATTTTTGTTAATAATTGTCTATGCATTAGGATATATCTGACAACAGTATTTTGTTTGAGACCTGCAATGTCTTGTGTCTTTATCTGAAAATGTCTTTGAGTAATAGAAACTTTACTGTTTGCCAGCTGTTTTATAGAGATGATCAATCTGTATGGTGCCATAGAGAAAACGCTGGATGTGATCCGGTAAATTATTATCTCGTGTATAGGGGGAATCTCGTGTATATCGGGTAGTGAAAATACTTGCACAAACGAATTTGGCTAATGCGGGGCTGCAGGTTGGGTGGACTTACTACGTGATTCATTGTCATAATAGATGTGCATTCGAGCTGAATATGTATTGGTTTTAGTAAAGGGTTTGTTGCAATTTTTTGCATCGCATAATTTTTTCGCTCATCAGAGTTTTTGGTTTATTATGTTTTTTGTTTTTTATGGTTCAGATTTCATATGTTTGTTTCCGTACGGCCCGAACAATACCGAAACTTTTTCGTTTTTTGTTTGCCTTATCATAAATTTACTATTGATATTAATTTCAGTAAAAAACTAATTCTTTTGCGAGCATGCAGGGCGACGTAGGTGGCAAACGTCATCTTTTTTAACTTCGTAAAAATAGTTGTCGCCGTAGAGGTTTACTGTTTTAACCACGGGGCCCACCGTGGCGTTCCGGGTTCGATTCCCAGCGGGGGATTCGATTCCAGTTCGCTCGGCCAGCGGGACTTGAGTAATTATAGTAATTTCGTAATTAAATGCTACAGATTAGTAAAGGAAATATCTAGATGTAGAACTTATATATATACACCAATTTCTCTCTTTCTGAGATCTCAGTATGTCTATATTTGATAATTCATAATATTTCCAGAAAACAACTTTGAACTTACATTCGAATTCATTAGATTCTTTATGGTTTTGTTCGCAATTTTTTGCTATTTCGATCTTAATATCATGTTAAATTATTAGGAGAGGGATGCTGTAGGGTCCCAGAAACAGAGGCTCTGAGACAACTCGGATGGAAGATGGGAATAGACCACTGACGGACAGAGGCGATACTAGAGAGAGAAGATATGCACTACCATCGTCAAGCCGCCTGCCCAGCCTGGAGAATATGGGTATATCCAATGATACGCTCATTGTCAGACACCTGTGTCCAGCAATGGACGAAGACAGGCTGTTGATGATGAGTGAAAAACGTTCTTGATATTTTTCAGATTTTTGGCACCTGCGCCATCCATACATTTTCTCATTATTCATAACTGCTTTTAGTGTCATAAATTTTCTTCAATTATTAATTTCTGTGGTAGAAATGGAGATACATTGTTGTATTTCATGAGGTTATTTTTTGCGTATTAATAAATATTTACTAATTTTAGTTAGTTACGTATTTAATTGAATATTTCATTTGTCAGTATAGATTTTTTTATTATATGAGATTACCCCATTTCATAATTCTTTGACATATTTTATGGGATGTTTAAAAAAATTCTTTGTAAATTACTAGTCAATTTAATTTAGAGAAATTCCGTTGCACTTAGTATTGATATCGTAACTATTTCTTGTCTTCCTTAGTGTTAACTTTTCAATTTTCATATTGGCATAATCTGAATTTAATGACCATTATTCTTAAATATATAGACATATTATTGAAATGATTAATTTTGTACAAACTGTTCAAATAAAATTTATCGTGTGTGAAAGATAAATTAGGCAATAGATATGATTACATGGCGAAAAATAAACATTATTTTGAATATATTTGGCGTTAATTTTGTAGAAATTCATTATTCGCAATTAAATTAAACTACGTGATGTAGTATTATTTCTACTTTCTTTAATTTCTTTACCACGACCTAGGTTTCGTTGTATTACAACATGTTGTGGTGGGATATTAGCAAAGATCGAATCTTTGTTAATAGCCTACCTGAAGATGTTATAATACAACGAAACCTAGGTCGTGATAAAGAAATTAAAGAAAGTAGAAATAATACTACATCACGTAGTTTCATTTAATTGTGAAACATTATTTTATTAATACTTTAATAAAAATACTTTTTTCTCTTAAATGTTTATATGTATACTTCCAATAATGAATAATTTAACGTGAAAAAGTTTCATAGTATTATTTTACTGTAGAGAATCTCTTGAAAATCGAAGGGAGTCCGTGTAGGGAGTCTTCATAGTATGATATATTTTCATACATAAAATTGCTGTTACGTGTACACATCTTTAGCACTCTAATTTACACGTGCAGTGAAATATTTATAACGAAACTCACGGGACTTATCAATTTCTTTCATTATAGCAGTTTTCGTTGTAAAGAGTGAGGAAAAATGAACACGGGAAAATTAATAATATTTTTTACACTTTTATAACATTATATATATTTGTAACATGCAAGTAAATTAAATTATTTACCTAATCTTTTATTTAAAGTATATTCTAACATTTTCTTTTTATTTTTGAAGCATTCAGTATATATTCTGAGCTAGATTGAGCTTACCTTTATGAAACAATAAAATTTATAATAACTTAGTACGTCAAGTACTTACTGGTTGGTGGTAACGGACGTTTAACCTCGATAAAACCAAATTTCATTTTGTTCTTTCCCGCTTTTTTTTAGGATTTTTTCATCAGTAGGCGACACGGTTGTGATTAATCTTTTATTTATGTATTACTTTTTATCTTCTCACTTTTACGCACTGTATAATTTAAAGCAATTTTTCTCCCCACTCACTCCATTCGCCGCCCACTATCCCTGTCGCTGTCTCTTACAGTATCGACAAACAACAGCATTCCTATAAAAGTAGAAACAAACGGTCCCCAATAAAATAGTTAAAGAGCGTCGGGTGGGCGGGAACAGGTCCGGTTACGTCGATTGAGCCACTCGAGTCGCCTAATCACATGCGCATATTCTTTTTTATTATTGCGTCCGCGGTCTTTTAACAAGAATGGAAGTATATCGGTTAGGATGAAAATTATAACCATATAGAAAATAGCAATAGAAGAATACAATAGTTTGGAAAATAACCTACATATTCTTTGCAACCGCCGTGTTCGATATTAATATTGTAAATTTTTTTTAGTCGATTGTTGGTGATTAAGAAAAGTAAATGAAATCTTATCAAAAATGTACAAAACTCAAATAATCTAATTAAATCACAGTTTTTATATTTAAAAAATTTAATGTTGATTTTATTGGCTAAAGGGTAATCTTTGACAGTTGATAAAAAAATAATAAACTAAGCAGTGAGAACCATATACCTTCATAATGTATTTAAGTATGTGACAGGAACAGACTGAGGAGAAAAACATATTAGAGATAAGAAAGAGGTAATTGTAATGGAGAATTATATAATGAATGAAACGAAATAATCTTTTGGGGTCTGCGTGGGCGGGAAACTAGGGTGTTGGGTGTAATTTATTTCACTCATAATATTTTATTGTTGCTACAAATATAAAATATGGAACTGTTTATATAAAGAGATATGTTAAAACGGTTTCGTCATCGTGGAATAAAGTTATGTTTTTTTAAAAAAAGCTAAGTAGCACTTGAAACAAAGGTGTTTTTATTTCAACTCCCTATTCGTTCGCTTCAAATTGGTAATAAATGGATGACTATAAAACGTTTGAGCAGAGAGAGAGGAGGGGACGGTCCGGTGGCTGAGCCACTCGAGTTCTTTATTCGGCTGGCTCCTTCTAATCACATGCGCATGTTTTATTTTATTATCGCCTTTACGATCTTATCGCGGAAATAGTTCGGCAATGCATTGTTGGGAAAGAACATGATAAAATTAGTAAAAAAACAATAAAATGAGGGAAAAGGGGTAGAAGAAAATGTAGAATTCTTTATACTTAGAGTTGCTGGGTGATAGTTGAAACCGAGATTTAAAATTATGGAACAAATAGATACCTCTTTTGTCGAGAGATCATTATTTAGAACCTAGTTTTATTGGCGTTAGAGAAAATCACAAAGTTTATTTTTGGGACTTATTTATATACAGTATGTATTTTTTGTTAACAAGTGTACATTATTTAATATATAAATTTACAATATTGGAAACTATGATTATATCATTTTAAACCTATATTCAACTCTAATTATTTTCATTCGGTCTTCATCACATACACTATTTCGTATATATAATCATAAAAAAAGAATATGCAAATTCTTATAATATTCTGCAAATGCAAACTAGCCGACAATAATCATAGTAGATATAGAAAAAATCTGAAATTTCGAAACCCGAAATCGATAGGGCCTACGGCAACGTAGATCGATAGCATCTACGACTGATTACTGTCTACTGACTAGGTTAATGTATTTGATTTTTAAATGCGTGTCGCTGTAGTGCTACGAATTTAGATTATAAACATACTAATCTTATACTCCTATCCTTTTTGGGTAGTACAATCGAGTTGAGAACTATTAAAATGTATTATGAAACACTATTTTTTAAAATTATTTTTTGTCGATTTCCATTATATGTCACAAATGCATCGATGTTGATAGCAATGCAAACATCGACGCATTTAAGACATCGATATATCGATTATGTATGTTGCAATAACGTGATTTAATATAATCATTAATTACCTATAAACTGACAAGATAGTAGTTGCAACTGTGAGACTGCCATGTCTGTGTGTAACGTTCTATTTTTCTCCCAATTATTTAAAGTTTATTAAAATAAAACTGACTTTGAAAAATATAAAACTATATTAATGAATATTTAACATATTGGTGTTTTGAATTTATATTAAATTCCACGCTATGATTTATTTAAAGTTTAGTATTCTACAGAGATTTGAAGACTTTATCTGTAAATTATTAGTTTTCATATATATGATGTGTAAAATTTATTACAATTCATCTAAAAACATGAAATTGTGTAATAATAACCCCCTGCACACGGTATTGATATATGTAAGCACTGCAACCTAACAGCTTAACTGTGTGCAATAATAATGAGGTGAAAGCAAGCGGGCGCCCCCCGAATGAAGTCGTTCAGTATGCGTCTCGCGTCCCGGCGGGTGTAATCAACCGCCGACAGAAAGCTGCGATTACTCCATTAAGACCTAATTGACGCGGTCGCACTCGACGGGAGCATACCTTGTAGTCGTTCAAGGTGTATGTACTTGTTGCGGTGTCTTGTGTCCCTAATTTTTTTATTTCCTTTCCTTTTCCATCTAGACGCTTGTTAGACAGTGAGGTACACTAATAATTTCATTTTCAATTCGTGACGAAGGTGTAGCAAATTGTCAACAAAGTAGTGCATCCGACATGAGATTTGGATACGCCTGTTACAGTCTTTCAACTTATTAGGATTATATATTTTAAAGAGTAAAGTGTAAATTATTATGATATTTTATTATTAATTTAAACATAATTTGAATATTACCAGGCTTGCTGTGACAACAATATCTGTAAGATCCATAATAAAGAACTATTGCTAAGCTCTAGATTTTACCACGAGAAGTTGTAGTCAGGGGAAAAATTAAATCTGTAATGAAATCTGTCTCTGTAATTTTGTAACATACACAAAATATGTCTTCGTAAAATAGTATTAAGCAAATGAGGAAATCGTTTTATGGGAAGATTTTATTTTCTCTATATATCTGTTTTAACTGACATTTTAAAAGGGTCTAAATATGTGTATTTTTGTTATAGTTTCGAATTTAGACAAAATCACGACATGTTTTAAATAAATTCACATCGTGCTTTATTTGTATTTTTTATTTTACTTCACAGAGATGTAGGACTTACACTGATTGAAATTGGAAAAACACTCTGAACCGAAAGTTTGCGAATCCGACTTGTACTTGTCTAGTTATTGTTCTTTAATAACACCGCATTACAGAAGGGAAAAAATATTTCTGCCATCCATGAAAATAATTATATTTAAGTAAATTTGATTTCTTGATCACGAAAATGGTGTTCACTTTTTTTAATACGGACGTGTTTTATGTTATAGGTAAATTCCCAAAAATATCAATAATAAGGTTTTTCTCTATTTTTCATTGTTTGCTATAAAATGATGAAAAGTAAGTGAAATCGTATACTTGGACAATACGTTGTAAACAAAAGGCAAATTTAATAAAACAAGGTTAAAAGATATAGTAAACATTTCATTTAAAACACCTCGAAATTCGTTTTTATCTTTAACGATTAGAAGAATCATCTCGCATTAGAAATCAAGAAAAATTATATGGTGAGTTAAAATACTAGCGATGACTGTTTTTCTCCATAACAAGTTATAACAATTGCAATTCCACAAATTAAATTAAGATATGAACACTTATCAATGTTCCTAAGAACAAAAAAAAATTAAAATCGCACCTATAAATACGAGAAAGCTTTGAAAATATATTTTCTTTTAACTTGCTAATAATGAGGGTAGACTAAAAAACTTTATATTATAACTCGGAAACGTGGCATGTTCGAACTCCTCATCGTCCACTAAATGTGTTACTTTGGAGATGAAAAATTGAGTGATTCAGTGTAAACAGATCACGTCTCGCAAATTATTATTATACTGATATTTTTTCGACGAATATAAAAAGTCATGAAAATAAATTCTCATTTATTTACTCGTACGTTTCTGGATTCTGATATAACTTTATTTCTATAGCATCATTTTAAGAAAAACGTTAATTTAATTTCGTATCTATTTTCCATTCGCTAAGGTGTTTACCGTTTTTTTTTAATATCCTTAACGAAATTAAGCTCTTAATTTCTTTACGATATACCTGATTGAAATTCATGTTATTTGATGTACTCATTGATAACGTCAATTTTCAATGATCACCTGTTATAGACACTAACAAAAACTCAATAACTAATGTGCAGTAATTCCAGATGGAAATATATTTCGATAAAACACGGGTGTGTAATTTATAGCACGGGGGTGACTTTGAAAGGGATGGGCCGCCGAGGGACGTGGTCACGGTTGCGCTTGCCCTGATCACATTCTATTAATATCATGGGGATGTTACAGTGAAAGGGGTTAAAATATAAATAAAAGTTCAAAGTAATTGATGAAGGATTGTCTGCGCGGTTTTCGTTTGCGGTCTGAATATTTAAGATCAACACATTTTGCTATTGGTGCAGGTTTTTTTATAGGATTTATTTTTCGTATTCGGCTAAATACGAAAACAAATCCTTTACTGAGCTATTAAAAACGGGTCATTTTAAAAATTTGATCACCTGTAAATTATTCATTTTATAAGGACATTGAATAAATGAATGAACGGATTAATTAGTATTGTTTATTTTAATCTTTCGACATGCTTAAACATAGAATCCCGTTTGAACTGACTTAGGCAAATAAGCAACAGTGAATGATTTCGCAGTGCAATCTCAGATAATTCTCTTAATATTCCAATGTTTAGCTTTAAATCTGTTATTGAAGAGTATTTTGTATTTTATTGTCTCAGAGTCATCAAGAGTTTTCTTGAAGCAACTAATGTTACGTGATGAAACATTAAATACCCAGCAGTTAGGAATACAGAGTTTATAGAGTAATACAAAATTTATTTGAAAATTTTGATATATATGTTTGTCTTATTGTACTTTTTCCATTGTTCATGTAGTCAAGTAGTATGTGACACGTCAATATATAAGCGTAAATTTAAGATTTTTAAATTAATTAAAGTATTATAACATATTTTTGCTTAATAGCTTACACATGGATACGAAAGATCTATCTTATAAAAAAGTTTACGTGCGTAAAAAGATCTGTTGCCAAGAATTAATATGCAAGGTATAAGAAAAGTAAACTACACAGGAAAAAAGGGGTTATCGTTACTATAATAGCCACATAGCATTATATCATCATTTCGTCTGCTGTTTAAATACCACTTTTATATGTATGGATGATGATTAATTTTATGTTTATATCATAATTAACTTCATAATATACATATACGTTTTAAAGATGCTAAAATCCTGTCTCTGGAAATATATTTGACATTTTCATTAATATTTGTCGTTTACAGGGAATATTTCTTTTAGGTTTCCAAAATGCTTATATACATGACGTTAATTTGTGTAGCTTAGGAAATATTTTACCATTACATAGGTCCGAGCATGGGGTGCAGAATATTAATAGGTTTCTCTCTCCTCTCAAGAACTGTAATAATATTTGTCTAACGAAATTTAATGAATTCTTTTATTTTTCCAAATATATTTATACGTCTATTTAAATCATAACGTATAAATTGTGATTTAAATAGACCTATAAAAAGGTTTGTTCACAAATAAAAACAAACAATTGCACATATAAAATTCATAAGCAACGCACACCATAAAACGACAAGCCGGGCGTCGCCCAACGAAGCAATCGGTCAACTAGAGAGCGGAGCAGGAGCGAGGTGCGAGTGGCGCAGGACGACACCGTAAAAATTTGTGATTATATTTTTTTACGTGATCGCGGCGTGTTAAAGGAAAGGTCGCTTGTCGATTTGTCGCCGGCGGTCATTAAGGGCCCGCGCTCCCAGGGGCCTCGTCGTCGCGATTACCTTCCTCCCCTGCGTCGACCCTTCAACTAAATGTAATCCAATCACGGACAACGGCAATTTATACGCCGCTCCACATTCTCGACCCGCTGTCCACTACACTATCCGCACTAAATACGAACTGACTTCTGTAAAAAGCCTCCGCGTCTTTTATAGCGTCTATATGTGTTCGGCAGTGCTTTTGTTCTAGGGGCTGGCCTCTTTCGAGCTAAGATCTTTTTAAATCTATGAGCAAATATATATGATGACTTTGTCACTTTATAAATTTTTTTTATTTAAATGGCTTTTTTTGTCGCGTGATGGCGCTTCGACTCAATATGTAGATATTGTAGTGATTTCAGGAAGCGTCACATTTCAGGAAGTTAAATTTCTCCCAATACTTTAATTTTTAGTCTTTTCCGAAAAAAAACTACCAATTGGATTTTCTTAATTCTTTAAAAAAAACTTTTTTTAAGTTTCAGTAGACAGAGTTATAGTATATGTTTATATAAATATGGAAAATAGTTGTGTTACCAAGATTGATGTACTCGTATGTAAAGAAAAAAAATTGCTTGTGCGCCTATATTGCATGAATTTATTTTCGTTACTTTAATTATAAGGTATTTTGCTTTCTCTTCACAGTGAATTATAAAAAAAACGAATCTAACGGTTCAAAGTAATTTGTAGAAAAGTAAGCCATTTTATCTTACCGTTGTTTATGATTTCAGGTCGATCTATTTTTTTTGTTCTTTTCATTGTTCGGGAAAAAACTTTTGTTGCGTATCTGAAAGATTAGTACTACACGGATAGTGATATTTGTTTTTCTTTGATTATTTTACTGCATAATTTAATTTTCAAATAGATATAATACTAAATGAATCAAGGAATTCATTGATTTATTTTATTTTTTTAGTTTAATTTAAACAATTTTGTAGTTTTAATTTAAAAAAAAAACAATATTTAAATAAAGAAACATTAAGGTATTACGAATCTTTTAAAACACAACTGCATTTCTAAGACAGTCACTTGACGAGTAGACGAAAATTTTAAATCTGTCACAGCAACAAAAACTGAATTCGAATACAATTTTTTGTGAATACTCTAGAATGCTAATATGTGTTCAGAATTTAATGATAATTCACCGAAATTAAAACTATAGTATTTCGGTATCATGATCTAAACACAGGATTTATCTGGATTCAGTTGAGTTTTCGCTAAACATATGATGATAGTCTCGAAAAGTAAATACTAGGTTGATTGATTATAATTAAAATATTTTAATATTCCAACTGGCTATTTGAGGCACACAATATGGACCAACTATTTTTGGTGTCCCAGATTCAGCACCAACACTTAATTTGAGATAGCTGTTGAAAGATATTACTGAACCTTGTCACTTACAATATATAATTATACATGGAGGTTTACTTAATAAATACTAACTAAACAGTGACGTACTTTTTTATTAAAATAATTTCTTAAAAATGAATTTCCTATAGAATACCATCTTCATTGTTAAAATATATAGAAAAGAAGTGAAGTTTGAAAAAAATAAGATTGGGACATCTCATAAAATTTATATATCTATAGATAATATATAGATGTGTAGACAGTTTAATTAATATCTAAAGCTATTTATTACCGAAATACCACTCGAAAATGATGATTTATTGGGATGTGGCGACAAACTTAGTTCTGACTTACTCGTAAACCTGAAGTTGTAGTAAAAGTAAAATACTTAATCCCGACCTCGCGTTGATAAGCCCTGCGGTCTCCGATTTTACTGCCGCCGGCTTCCCTGATCGTCCGTATACATTATCTACTGTATACGCAATAACTGTTATATCCGTCTCAATTTGATGGCCAATGGAGGCGATCTAAGAAGGGACTGGATATCTTCCGTGAAGTGACGCGTTTCTACAAATATGTTGGCGAAATATTGACGGCGTTGTGTCGTGTTTCGTTATCTTGTTACTAATAGGAGGGAGAAACTCAAAGTTTTTGGATTCGTAAAGAGGAAATATCAAGAGGATAAAAGCATTTCTACTGCAATTTTATTTTTAAGCACTTTGTTTAAAAACGCATCTCTGTAGTAAGATTTGAATAAAATTATTCCGCCGCTAAAATGTTTTCCAAGTGCTACGCTATTAAGAAAAACGTTTCCACGCTCAAATCGAGAGAGGAAATATCATTAAAAGTTAAATTTGATCCAGATTAAATTTGATCCAGATGTCACCAGAAATAATTATAAAATGGCTATAACCTGAAGAATATATTACTAGAAATAATTATAAAATGGCTATAACCTGAAGAATATGTCACTAGAAATAATTATACAATGGCTATAACCTGAAGAATATGTCACTAGAAATAATTATAAAATGGCTATAAACGTCGGAATACACCACCAGGTTGCTATAACGACGGTATCGACATGATGGTAAAAATCTATAAATCATTGAGTTATTTATTTACAAAACTTCATGTAAACTATATAAATGACGTTGTTGTATATAAACGCCAATACATTCTACCCGATTGCGCAAAACCAAACATAGGATTATATTTTTCGCGTGTTTCCATAAATATGTGACTTTTTATTTCCTCGTAGCATTTAAACGGCCTAATGGATTTTGATAAATGAGGTATCGTTAGATTTGTCTTGATCCCGGAAGTGTTACATAGTAAAAAAAGTATCATATAATAAGAAAAGTAGACGGGTTTTAAATTTTTGTAATTAATTTTTTTATTAACAATTTTTATTTAATTTGTTTTGTTTTCTGTATCTACGCTACAGGCCATTCAATTTCTGCATTTTGTAATCGATAGTTCATCCAGTTCTCGATAGGATTAAGACTTGAAATATGAGACATATAATTGTCTCCAATGACAACATATGATTATGATAAAGATGGAATCTGATGATGGAATCTTCTTAGCGGTGAATAATATACTATTCGAGTTTGCTTCGCTTCATTTGTCTTAATAAGTTTTTTGTTTATTCGTTTTTATTTTTTTGTCAATATAATGCCGGTTCGTTGTTGTTGGGTCGGTCACAAAGTACAGTACGGTCTTAAACAGCGCGGCGCACTGTGGATACATTCGACTCCCGGTTTCGACACCCGGCCGCTCGCTGAGCGGCACTGGGATGATACTCAAATGCGCGAAGCTGAAAGTAGACCAATGTCAAATTCACAATAACTGTGAATAAAACGAAATAAATGTTTTCAAATTATTGAAAATGTTGTTCAGTGAAATCTAACAGCGTTAAAATGACAAAAATATAATAGTAAAGTAGACCATCTGAAAGTTGCGCTGAATAATATTAGGTGGCACTAAATATATACAAACACAATTTATTATTGCAAATATTTAAAAAAAAATGACAAATTAATAACGAAATGTTCATGAATCTTAATCTCCGAAACGACGTATTTTTGATTCATGGAAAGTGTTGCTTAGTAATCTCTGAATTTTCAAAATTAAGCAATAGAATAGTAAAGTAGAGCGCTTGAAAGTCGAAACGTTGCTTTGGAAGGACTTAAATCTTATATTTTATTTAATTGTATTCATTTTCTAAATGAAAACCTTTGCCGCTAAGCGCAATTTATTTTTAAAAATATTTAAAACATGCGGCTCAATAAACACAAAATATTTATTAAATATCGTCACGAAAATTTTAAACTTTGAAATGAGCATCTCCTTTATGATAGTCTCCATTTCCGTGTTTTTTTTATTTTAGGATCCAAATATTGAACAAATTCAACAAATTTTCATTTCGCTGCGTCAGTATTTATCTTGGATTTTGTTTAGGCGTGCCATATTTTAAGAATCTGACTATTCAAATTGTTGATTTGTGCAATATATAGTAAAATTTTCTTTCAGCTTTTATGGAAATCGACTCGTACATAACTAATCAACAACATATCAAAGTTAAATTGTACATTATGAATAAGTACTGTACAATTAAAGCTATCTTTACTTAAGAAGGAGGTCCATGTTTTTTTCCCTAATCTACAGATTTTTTACCTTAGCCGATGGACATATATAATTCAATAGTTTAGTTACACCTAGAATATGTTTTATAAGCACAGTCCTGTCCTCGTTGTTAGTCCGTATCGCTTTTTGAGAAGTATAACTTATAACAGAACTATTTCTTTTTACGTATTTGACGACGTCCTTCACATCTGTAAGTATCACATTATTTGAATTAACCTGTAAATTATCTCCGCACGCAATCAAATATTCCCTTTGCATATCATCTGAACTAAGCAAAAAAAAATATTTAATAGTACCTACTACTACGCGCTGGTCTAAAGTTTCGTGTTGTAATTGTTGCCGAAAAGTGTAAATTACCATTTGCATACAACTTTTAAAAAAATACATCTTTAGTAAGATAGTAAAATGTGCTAATTGATAGTTTTTCTCTCAGTATATATTCGTCTTTTAAAACACGGTTCATAAATTTTAAAACACTTTTTGCGATATTATTTCATGTACTGAAACCTTCTTATCAGCTTGGATTGTCAATCGTTTCTTCCTTAAAGTATTCTATTATACCGCTTTTTAAAAAATAAATCGCAACTTTTCAAAAACGTTCTTCCGTTTTCGTTTACTTGAATGTCACCAACGATAAGACAAACAGCTCAAAGAAACAAAGTCAAATGCATAGTTATGTATTAATAAATCGCACAGGCAAAGAGAATGAAGGTATGGCCGAAATGTACATGATAAACGTACATGGCGGTGGATGCGGAGCACAATGAGCGATGCCTTTTTTCATTCACTTTGCAAAATGTAATGCGTATTTAGTAATTACAGGAAAGAGACGTGTTTCAAAAATATCCTATTTTTTGTTCAAAAAACATATTGAATAGAACAATGAGAATCAAATTACATTGCGATTTAAATTTTTAAGTTGTACAAATTATTTTTGGAGCGTATAAATGTTATCTTACGTAATTTAAATTTTTTTTTGAGCACAAATTTATTAACAAGTAGTATTTATTTAATTAATGAATTAAATCTATTAATTTAATACAAGTTTATATTACTATTGCAATAGTACTAATATGAAAATAAATATTATTTATTTTCATATTAGTTTATAAGATAGTAAACAAGTATCATTCAAATAAAATAAAAAAATAATATAATTCAAACATTACACATTTTATAAAAAAATAATGAAAGTTTAATTTATTCCCATTTGTTTTACCATTTCATTTTATCTTTTTGTTAATATGTTTTTAAAATAACTTTGAATTAAAAGAAGGAAAATAATTAAAAAGTTTTGGAATTCATACTGGCACCGCATTTATAGAAAAATATTTTCTATAGGTAAATTGGATACATGTCTTTCTTTTTTATATACAACGCCATGAAACATCTAATGTGCTGATGTGACAATATATATTTAATTTTATATATTACATAAAATTTTGAAAAGAAGGTAAAAAATTAAATTTGTATGTATAGATTATTATTTAACACACATATTGCTAATAAAACATTTTTTATTGTTTTTTGAGATTATTTACAAAATAAATGATAGGTACTTATCTATACATAGAATTGCTTTTATTCACAAAATATTAGTCGCTAACATTTCAAAAAGTTCAATTATTTGACCTCATTATGAAATAAATATCTCATCTGGGTTTCTTCAATTATAAAATTTTCTCACAGGGAATTTTATAACATACGTTTTCAAACCATTATTATTTTTAGTCCACAATAACAAAATATATTTTTTGAAGTTGCTATTAGTGCGTACAATACTTTTTATGCATTAACTAGTTAAATAAATAATTTCTTGCGTGCTATATTTAATAATTCGCTAATTCAATAAAATTGAAATTAGGCCCAGTACAGTGTTGCGGTGGAAGATGATTTTGTCTTTGGACGTTTTCCTCTATTTTCAAGAGAGAAAAATTAACGCGTGGTTGTTTAAAAAGAGGAAAAATTAGATTCATTCAAATGTAAATCTAATGAGTCTTCTTTACTTAATTTTTTTTATTATCATTTTTGATGTATTGTCCATATTAGTTAGCAATTCTTGGATAATATTTAAAAATAGTTTCGTTTTGTATTTTACCCGCGACAAATGTTACACTTATAAATCTTATTCTTTTTTTAACTATGCATAGTATCCGGTTTTTACTTTTTACAACTAGATGTGTGAGAAAGCTTATGATAATCGAATATATAAAACCCAGCCTCGTAATGAACGGAAATTGGTGTATCTTTGATCGGACGCTTGTCGCAATATTTAACACTTACGAACCTTTGCCAGACCTACGTAAAGATGAACTTACAATTTAACTCTTGATGCGTGATTTAGCAGATATGCTACATGATAATAAAGATTCGTTTCTTTTAGATTTTATTTCTTCCAAACCTTGAGCAATTTTCCTACTTCTTAAGGTTTTAACGTTGTTTTCATTTTTATCACCCGTTTATCACCAGAAGAAGTCTAAATAAATTACTTTCTTTTTGCTTTTTTCAAAAAAGTCTAGAAAACAAGCTTTTACAGGTAACACTGAATTCTAATGATGTTGGAAGCTATGTTTAGTTGTAGGTAGTTCCTCAAGTGTACGATTATAATTTACATTGATATCAGTAGTGTTTAATGTATCTTATATCGTTTCTTATATCATTAAACAACCAGAAAATAAAATTTATCATTAACAGGTTCGATGCTCCTGGCTGCATCTTATGTGTTTTCGCTAGCTATCAAGATTATTTGTTTCTTATTTTGTGAATTTAATCGCGCGTTAATTATAGCGTGGATCTTAATGAAGCCTATCCACTTGTAACATTGCAGATGTCTTGAAAATAACTGTCTTTGTTAAATAGTATCAATAACAATTTAATTTAACTTTTACATAAATTAATTTGATCAATACTGACGTATAAATGTCAAAAGAAAATGGTCGTAGGGCTTTTGGGAGGCAATGGTTTCTTTCATTAATTTATTCTTTTATAATTGAATGCCTGTTAGTATTCTGAATTTGGTATAGCATTCAATATAAGTTTTTATATGTAATCTACTTTTTAATCTATATGCTTTGAAAAATTGGTATAAATGTAAGTTTTTCAATTTGTCTGATTTTTAAAAAACAATTATTTACATTAAAAAATACTATGTTAACCATATTACTAATCATTTTTAAAAATAGTGTATGATTAAAGTAGTGCAAAAAATAGTAGTAGAATCTACCATTTAGATAGAATGAAATACATACACGGCACATTTATTAAGTTCAAAATATAGCTTGCTGCTCGGACTCCATCGAAACAAAAAATCATATTCATAGCTTTACTACCCGACCGTCCCGTCCCGTCACACAGCTCCCGCAACAATAATTCACAATTCCAATTATACTCGAATAAAAAGCGGCGACCGGGGCGTCGCAAATTAATTGTTCCGTAAGCGTCTTATCGGCGCGCCGCCGCCGCTCGTTTATGGAAATACTCATCGCGGGTCTCGTTGCGGCACAGGTGTAAGCCCCTCCATCCGCCACTACACACGAACGAATGCTTCTCCGGATATAATCCCATGGATTTGTAGGTCGCCACTTACAGTGCAGTAGATCCAGATTCTATCATGTGTATAGTTTCCTGTGACACCTTTGAAATTAATTGTACGCAACTGACGCCAGCAGATAGAGAACCGCGACATTCAATTTTTCAGGTAATAAGTGAACTGTGGACCTTACTTCATTTATTTCAATTAATATATCTCTAACGACTTAAGAATTTACCATTAACATTTTGCGCTTTAAAGCTAATCACTATAGCATAGTTGAAGTTTGTTAAGGTTTTCGTCATGTTCTCTCCAATTTCAATACATGTGTTATCTTAAATCGTAAAAGATTTAATGTATGTCATATTTTTTGTTTAATTTGTAATTTTAAATCAATAATGTAGTGATTTGAAAGTATAAATAACTATTTCCTAACTTAAATACAATATTGTACAATTTTTTATATTATGTAATATTAATAACGCTTAAAGTACAATATTAAGAGGACAACATGGGATTCCTATTGTGTTACAAGTAAACAACTGCCAATCGTATATAAATCACCACCTACATTAAATTCAAATTAAAGGAATTCACTTAATGTATTTATTACTTAGAAAGTCCTCTGTATTGTTTAACTTCCATTTTTCCACTAATCAGTTGGCGTTTTTCTTATTTTGGTTTAGATAGTTGTTAGTAGACAGTACTCGTTACGCGTTACTAGCGACTAATGATATGCATTGACAAAAATTAAGTTAAATTCTTTTATTCAAGTTATTTTAGCATTATTATACTGTAGTACAAATTTAGGTGATAATTATAATGTTACATAATATAAATTCTTCTTTCTGGTTCTTCGCATCTTCATCATTGAAAGTCGTGCACGCCTTTAGGGGTCTTGCTAGATGAGCTAGCCGGCTGCTTCCATACTGTCCTGTCGTCGGCTTATCCCAGAAGGGTAGTAGCAAGTAATCCTGTGATGATATTCATCTGATCAGATTAGCGGGTAGTGATCGAACGCGAAATCTTTTACCCTCTATTTGTCCTACAATAACCAGTTTATCTAGATATCTATTTGTATACGATCTACACGGTCAAAGTTAGGGAGAGTTCATTGGCAACAGATAATCGATAATTTTGTCTTAATTTGGATTTAGTCAAGTATGAATTATTGGTTGTTTGGCTGTACATGGCATACGCACCTTATTTTTCCAACCTCGAACGCATAGATCTTCTTCTTGTCCACTACGTGGATTACTCAGGAGCCATATCGAAAGATGGATAAAAGGAGCGTTTGCATCAATCTCTTCTTGCTGACATTGGAATACCCAGGTTTAATCGGGTTTTCACCCGCCTTTAAAGCCCTTTTGACAAAAAGCAATATTATGAGAAGTTTGTAAGTCAGGCTATAATACTCTGAAATCCATTAAAATTAATTGAAATTAAAAAAGTATCCATGAATTTATAAATAAATAAAAACCTATTGAGAGACAAATAACTTCCAAACTACGAAGCTTCTCTTTATGTTTATTAAAACATACTTATCAAACATAAAGAAATTGTTTATTGAAAATTGCAAATTACTTTTAGGGAACAATTACTGAGTATACCTTATGTTATTACATTTACTTTCGTGTAGAAGTATTTATGTGTTTATGTATGTGTTAATAATAAAGGAAGTATTATATATTTTTTTATATAAGTTTTCTTTTTTATTAACCATATCGTTGATTGTGTTTATACCTCTCCAATATAGTCTTCGACAGTTACATCTTCTTTTTGTTGATTTTTAATTAATTCACTATACTATTGATTCATTATCATGATAAATAATTATTAAAATTTAGATCACTTACGGTAAAATTTATAAAGTGTCACGGTCATATATGATATGCGTATAAACCGTAGTGTAAATTTTACTACGTTGCACTTTTCTCTCCTTAATAATAAATTTATTTGGAAGAGTAGCAAAAATAAAATGTCATTATATATTCATGAGAAAAAATTTTCTTAATTGTAAATAGTTTAATTTCGATGAGCAATGCAAGAAGGCACGCAGCTTGATGTATCAGTGACAAGTAGATGGAGTTAAAATTGCATTATTCATTGAAAATAATTCCAGGAATCAAGTTTTCTTTAATTATGAGTTAAAGACTAAAAAATCTTCGAATTAAGTTACTAAATGCGTACTAGGTAAACAATCGAAACAATCCATTTGGTGTGTTTAAATTCTATTGCGCATCTCTGTCTTGACTCACTTGGATATTTGTTTACTTCGAACGAAGAGTTGCTCATTCTCCTCGAGATTCCTTAACACCACGTGCGTAAATATAATTTATACTAAATATATCACATACCCTATTGCGATATTAAATTTAATCTGGTAATTACTTATTAGAAGTATATAAAACTTACACTCAGGCAAATTTTTGGACCCTCACGGTCCATAAATCTGTACTTCTAATTCTAGTCAAGTTTATATAGTTATATATAAGTCTAAGTTTTATATAGTTATATTTACAATACTGACAATGTGAACAAATATCGGGCCACATTAACTATATAATTAAATATAATTCACGTAAATAGTTTAATACACTTTCGTTATGTGTTATATAATATCTCACCATATTATATTGGAAATAATGAAAACTATAAAATTTCGTATAATATTTAAGGATCTCATGCGTTTTGATATGTATTATCTTATGGGAAGCGGTTCTATGTGATCGTTATTATTTAATCCGAATATGGTCGGTGTCACACAATAAAGTTCGCCAGTTCAAGACCGACCAAACCTCGTATCGTCTACGTGCACCCATTGACGCCTATGCTTTCTTCGTTTGCGACCTGCATTTCAATTATTCAGGCATTATAGCCCCCGCCGTTAGAGGGCGGCGGCGGCGGAAAGACTTGCGGGTTAATAGATACAAATTATAAATTGGTGCGTGTAATGCGGGTCGGCAGTGGGGTGGTTCAGCTGAGGGGTATTTATTGCGATTCGGTCATTGCGCTTTAGTGTCGGCGCAAGAATATGACGTTCAGATTTAGCAATTGAATTTAATTAAATGTCAACATTTCTGTAGTCAGTTTATTGTCGTATAATTGCACTTATCGAGAAATTGCGTTGAAAAAAAACGAACCTTTCTTAAGTGTTTAAGGTTCCTTAAGCAGTCTATAAGACGTGATTGCTGAAAATCCTATCGTCAGTTTTTACCAGCTTATATGCGTGAATTTCTGTTTTAATATGTGTGATATGATAACCCAACGCAAAAGATTAAGTCATTTAGTATGTTTAAATAGTAATATTTTTTCTATTTGTAAAAATATAAACCAAAATTAACTTGTTAACTATACCAACTGTTGTTAAATTAGAATAGAAAGTCCGCTCTTATGGGTTCCTGAGTATCAATTATGATAATCAATATCAATTTTCTTATATCTCAGCCCGATCTCAAGATGCACTAATTTCAACCTTACCTAAAAGTTTAAACGTCGCGTAGTGTGCCGCACACCGGGCGCTTTGTAGTATGATCGAAGTGATGCGGTGATTTATGAATAAATCCCTCGTTGCGATTTGTATATTTACCGATGAGGGTTTCTTTCGCAGAAAAAATATCGATTATACCAGAAAAAAAAAGTTGTCTACTTTTTTTAAGAATTTTCACGGAGGTTTTGTTTACAATAAAGTAATGTTTAAATCAACAATGACAATAAAATTAAAAAATAATTTATTCCCTCGCAATCAACTAATAAAATGTTTCAGATTATTTCTGTCTTCCACTTTTTGGTAGCAATCAGAAAAAAAATTGCTTACTTAACAAAATTTCATTCTGAAACTAATACTCGTTTAAAATATATTTGGTTTTATAAAGTTATTATTGTTATCTGTATCAATACTCTACTATGATACTACATTTTCCTGATACGTAGTTGAGATGTTTTATTTTAAGATAATTAAAAGAAAGTTTATCTACTCAGGATCTATTTGACATAGTTTTCCCATGTGTGAAAAAATAATAATGATGATTGTAATCACGAGTATAAATAGAAGAAATTGAAAATATTAAATAAAAAGTTATAATGAGAGACAGGCGATACGAAAATATGAGAATGCCCAATACAGTTCTCCTATTCTCAATGTATAATACATTCAGCGAAGAATTCGATAACTAAATGGAATTTTAGTTAATAGCTGCGATTTCCGTCGGAGCGAACCCACGTGAAAGATGGGTCACAGGGTTGCGTCGCCTATGCTCAATTAGCCACGGAAAGAATGGTCAGGGGTGGTCGCGGTGGGGCGGGCGGGATCGATAGGGCGCCGCCGTATCGCTGACCGCCGCTCCGATGCACCGGCTTAACGGTCGTTTATAGTTTTCGCGTCCTGTGGCGTGCGCCCTTGTTATCGACAACTTTTTGGTGGTTTGAATTGATTTGAACTTTATTGAATTTAGTAATTTGTGCGAAGCTTATGTGCAATTTAATAGTGTTCATAATTATATTTTATGCATTTATTTTAATTGACTTCAAACGTTATGTAAGTATTTTTATGATCGTCAACCTTATTCATAAACGGTATATAAATTATGTCTAGAATTATGTACTTGACTGTTCACTTTAGTCATTCACTTGTGGAAGAAAAAAAATGTTTACATGAATTGAAAAACCTCAAGTAGAAACTGAATTGAATTGCTTTTTCTATAAAAAAAATTATTTGTTTATTACTAAAATTAGTTCTTCCCAACGCCTGTGTCCTCATTTTACTTTATGTTATTCCTAAATAATATGAAATAATGTTTTAGTCGATTTCGTGTTAAAATTTTATTTTAATGAATAATTTATATGAAAGTAGTAACTTATACAATTTGCTGTAACGAAGTACGGTATTATAAAATTAAACTTTGCACTTGTAATTACAATTTCTTTGGACATAAAATAAATACTTTTTTAAAATCAACTTAAAAATTACGAGAGCCATTAGTTTATTAGTAGTTGTCAAAAATACTTAGAAACTAAATTAGGTATTAAAATGTGATTTTCTTTTTTTTCTCTTTACACTGTCCATTATTTCCTCTCTTTCCCCTTCACTTGTGCCTCTAGTTGGTTTCTATATGAAAAGCTAGTGAAAATCTCAGATTTATTTTTTCTTGTGCTCTTTTTTTCTTTCATTGGTTGTTTCGGGTAGAAGTCGAATTGAAGATGGATATTGGAAGTTCGATGCTGATGGCACAGTTTCATACTCTTAATAAACGGAACTGGGACATCCTGAGCATTTGAATATCCTTTTGGAACGATTTGAACGATAGATCATTTTCTTCATTATTTTAAGCTGTACATGGAGTAGAGCCTGCAGGTTCTACTTGAACTATGATATTATCTTCAACAGCTTGTCTGTCGATGACTACTAAAGGAGCAAAATCATCATCACTAAAACTTGGTCATTATAAGGTCACACTCCACCACTTTTAATGTTTTTAATGTTTTTTTCTACTAAAGCAACTTTGCCGTATACGGTACAATATAATTCAGCAACTTGGAACTGAATAACTGTACGTCCCAGATGTGTGATTTGCCAGTTATTGCAGACAGCTGAATATACACTTTTTAAAGGACCGAAGAAACCAGTGTCCAAAAATTGCATTTTATAACTAATTTGTGGTCGTAGACTCAAAAGCACAACACCGACTAATACTGTTTTCCTACATTTTTCTTTCCCACAAATTGTTACTTGTATTCGATTAAAGCCAACTGTTCAAACTAAACTACTGGTTTTTGCAGGCTAACGAATACTTAAACTCTGTTTTTCATGAACAATTTGCATGTTAGAAAATGCCTTTTTTGGTTAACCCATAGAATAGTTTTTTCAATCGTTTACATTAATTAACCAGAGACATTTCTAAATCGTTATAAAATACTCTCTTAAATTGTCTAAGTGAAACGGGTACAGAATCAGCCTTAAGTCATTTACAAAGTTTAGCTTCATTTGTTCTTACTGCTCGAGCTATACCTTTTTCGTTTCACCTTTTTCAATTCTTTTCTTTATATCTTTTAATATTTTTTCAATAAAAATAGCTTTCCATCACTTTTTGTTTGATCTATAAATAAACATAATTTAATCCTTTATTACTTGATTACTCCCATGCACCATCGCATTGCATTTTCAGCCTTATAGCAAAGACTACGCATGCGTGCTCTTTGGAAGTGTAATTTTTACTAAAGATAAAAGAAAACGCGTGGCTTACGTCCTTTTGACAGATAACCTAACAAAATACCGGGATAACAATTACATACAGACAGACAAACAAAAATTCTAAAAACCTGTTTTTAGAATTTTTGTCTGTATGTTAATTTGTTCGTCAATGGACGCGAAATCTACTGGACAAATTTTGATGAAATTTGGTATGGTAATAGTTTATAATCCCAAAATTCTAATAACTTTTCTTATTCCGAATTTCACGCAAACGAAGACGTAGCCACAGCTAGTAGATAATGTACTGGCACTTTACTGACATATTGGAAGGCATTGGTTTAGACAAAACTATGACTATAATTGACTCAGATTGCCATTTCTATGAATAAATGTAATTATCTACCTTTGAAATATATTATTTCGCTTTGACTATTAATTTACTGTAAATAATTTATATAAATTGGCATTAATATATGATTGGGAAAAAATTATACACACCACCATTCAACTAATGGCTATTTCTATAATAGATATACTAAAGAATTGATACTAAGTGATACTGATGGAAAATATTATGAACTAAAAGAACACGAAAAATTAAATTTAATATATTACCGCTGCTTATCTAGGCTTGGCAGATGGCGTAAATAGAATTAAATGCACATATTATTATGAATACTGTTTGCCAAACTTGCATAGATGTATATGCAATAGAAATAGGAGAAAAAAGTTTCCTTGTCATTATTTGTACACTTTGATATATAAAAAGTGTTGGTGTTAATAGTTATGCTATAAGTATAACTAACTTTAATAAATTAACAATTGGCTTCTTACAAAGTGGTATAGCCACATAAATTCCCCGATTGCTTTATTTAATGGAAATTGGTTTAAGAACTAATGAAACATTCAAATTGCAAAACTTTATTAGATGAACATATGTGATGTAATTGTATAGAAATCGTTTCCACTACATAATTGTTTATAGACAGAATAATTAGTGATGGTGAAAGAAATATCATTATATTCGATACAATAATTTTTTTTTTATATTCAAATGAACCACTGTTGTTAGGTTCGATACAGCCACACTACGTCAGTAATCATTTGGCTAATACTGACAGACCCATATTTTCGGAATCGTAATTGTGTCAAATGTCCTCATTTTTAGATTTCCATACCCGAAGGGTTTGAACGGAATCCTATGGTTGTGGCAACATTATCTGTCCCATGTCAGTCTATCAGTCAAATGTTTCTAATTTCTAAACGAAATAAAATAGGAACCTGAAGTTAACAGATAAGAAAAAGTCCCTTTACCTAAATATAAAAAGGTACTTTAAATTGATTTACAATTATATTTTGAAGGTGCTCCTGTACATATAAGAATGGATTGAAAAGTGTAGACAAATCTGTGTTGGAATTTTGCCTGGACCTGGCATTATCTTTAACAACGCTTTTACCTAGGAAGATAGTGTTATTCGGTTTTAATATTTCTAACATCCCATATTTAAATATCAATACAAAAAGTGACTAAATACTAAGCAGTAAAATTTATGTGTATAAATTGTTATATGTACCTAAGTGTGTAAAAAATTTGTCAACCTTAAACTTGTATATTTTCAAACTAGATTTTCTATAATGGTAAAATTTTGTCAAAGTTCGTTTTGCATTGATCTAATATTATTACAGGTTATGTAAGAGAACACCTAATTCACGATCAATGATTTTTGCTGTTAATATTTTCTGATCACGAATCAAAACGTAACAAATGCACATGGTCGTTTAAAATTTTCCTGTTCGTGGCTCTCACAATCCTTCCGCTATCGCTTCATCTACAAATCACTGTTCGCGATTCACGGGAGGACAAGTGTAACGTTTTTCCATCGCGAAGGGATTGAAGGAGGGAGAATGTCACGCGCTTGTTAGGCCGAACGTGCCAGCACTGCGCTGCGGCGCGCCGGTAAATAGGTGGGTAGATAACAATCTATTTGGATTGGCTCTATATTTCATTTTTTCCCTTTGCACAATACTCCCCCGTCCCGCTAACTAGATATGGAACGACGCGCTGCCCAACTAAATCATATTGAGGAAATAGAGAGAGAGGAAATACCGCTCTTTGTCCCTCTACGAGTAAAAGGTGGAAATTTGCGGTCCGCTCGGCAAATTTGTCACGAGCGTTTATTTTTCTTGGCTTTTGTGTTTTAATAGAATCGTTAGCGCGAGGAAAGAAATGTCGGTGGCAGGTTCGGTGACGATTTTTTGGCCTGACGATGAGTTGGGTTGGCGCGAACTTGTTGGTTGTTTAATGATCGGAGCTGATTTTTAGTTTGTTTACGTATTTTTTATGTAGCGAGATATGTTCTCTTAATTCTGTGACATCAATCTTTCTAACTAGTCTAATAATAAAGCTTTTTGATATAATTACCACGTTCTACATTGACTAAATCATTATCGTCGCAGATACCTGTTCATGGGAGTAAATCGAATCACTATTATCTGTTGCGGCCTTTTGTTATTCCTCTTTGTTTTCCACAGTTTTTACAAAGTCTGAAATTATTTTAAAGTAGAAAACAAAAATCATTAAGAAAAAAAAATCAGTAAGTCTCACCTATGTGGAATATATGCTAATGATCACTTGATTCTAATATATGCTAATGATCACTTGATTCTAATAAAAATTAAATTGAAAATTGTCACTTGCATAAAAATCATAAAACACGATTCACACATGTTTTATTATTATTCTGTAAATATTTTTCCGAAAGAAAGAACCATTTGAACCAATATTTACATGAATTCTTACTAATTTATTTAAAGATGGAGTAGTGGCTTATGATAATTTTGTATTTATTAAAAATTTGAACTCCAAGAGTATTTATAATTGGCATATTCTTATATAATCGGCATATATATTATATAGTTTATGTGTCGGTAAAAAAATTAGCTGATGTATTTAAGGGTTGAATCACGGGGCGCTTTAACATTTTAGGTTTGATGCTTCAAAGAAAAATGCTGACTCTATCTACTTCAACATGCCCCTCATATATACAAGAGTATGTCATTTTTCCTCTCGCCTCTGCCAATCAACATTGTTTTCATCATAGTTTAGTTTGTGTAGTACCTCAGCAAACACGGTGTTATTAAATAAAATGTATATAGAAGGTAATGTAATAGGAAGGCTCGCCTTGTTCGTGCGCCGGCCGGAGCGTCAATTGTGATGCGCTAAGCGTAGCATTGCGGTCGCCGTCCTCGCATCGGTCCGCGCGCGTCATTCAATTAGGGTTAGGATGGAGTGCGCCTGGAATATGAGGTGCGTAGGAGGGGTGAAAAACACTGCTGGAAAAGTTAAATAAAGTAATACATTTATAAGGGATTTATAATGTTTATGACTTTGCTAATTCAGAGTTTGTTATTATTATGAAGGCAGATTTTTTCAGGGTTTATACATTTCAAAACACTAAAAAAATTATTATAATAAATTATAATAATTTTTTTAGTGTTTTGAAATGTATACTCGGATTGTAAAAACTGTTTTGGACGTGTTAGCATTATATAATGTTATTTATTCTTTTTTACACATTAATAATTTAACGTACAATCCTTAAATATGAATTATACAGATAATTAAAAAAAATTATGATTGATAGTAACAAAAAATTAAAAAAGAAATATTATTTCATAAATATTGCATGTATTGGTAATTGGAAACTACTAACTTTCTTATCCTAAGTATTAATAATCTTAACATATTGGATATAAAACTCAGTTAGAAAATTGTTCCACTACCTAGCTTTTACATCCACCATATTATCCACCATATTATATAAATGAGAATAATTTCATATTTCATATATGTATCCTATAATCGCTAAGATAATAACCGTTCTTTATAGCTATTTCTTTATAATAAAATCTGTTAAGAATGGGTAGAACTCGCAATGCTCGTACACACTTAGGCACATGTGAACATTTAAGGATATTTAGTATTTTCTTTGGGAGTGACAACCTTTGTGAATATTTTAAACAATATTTTAGAACTATTTTAGATAATATTAAAAAAATAAATGAAATGAAAAAAAAAATTGTTTCATTTTTGTTCATTTGCCTCTCTAAATTTATATATAAATACTTTTTGTGTAATAATGGGATTAATTTGCTTTACAATTTTCCAGTTCGAAGAGTTTCTGAGAAAAATATCTACGATTTACAGGCGGACGGATATGTAAGTAATTTTACAAACGACCCTTTCTTTTTTATTTCGAATTATGGAACTCTAAAAATAATATAGTACTCGAGAATGTTTGGAAAAGAGAGGGAACATTTATACAAATAATTATTTGAGGTAGATTTGTCAAGTGAGACTAAGATTACAAATAATATTTTAAACGAGAAGTAAATGAAAAGAAAGAACGTGTACAGATCATTGAGGATTGTTTTAAATGCATCTGTCTATTTCTTTTACGTATTCGATTTCCGAAATATTTTAATAACAGATGAAAGTGAAGTTTGCGAAGATGGCGAAATGTTGTGCCTTAATAATTCTTCTGAAAAGATATAGGATGGTGTGTTCTTTACTAGCAATGTCAGGATTCTTTCATTATGAGATACGAAGCTGTTTAAAGTATAACTTGACATTCTATATGTCTAAAGTATCATACTCATATTTATCAGACGAAAAATATAGTAGGAAATAATAATATTTGAATAATTATTAAAATTTTTATTTTTTTATCAGTTAAGGATACGGAAATTTCTCAAGCCGTGTGAAATCATAACGAAAAATTGCGTACGATGTATTGGTTAGTTCAGATATTTTTGCCAAGCGGTTTTTTTGGCTATAACAGTTGTTTATATTACAGCTTTTTAAGCCTATTTTTTTCTTTCTTTTGTACCCATTGAATAGTGTTACCTTCATTGGATGAGGTCCTTTTTAACCTTCCTTGTTGTTTTATTTTCAACAAGCGTAATTGTCTCTTAAGTTGCTTTTATTACATTCTATCATAGCGCGGGCTTGGGGATCTCCTATATTTATGTTATAGAAGATTAAGTGTTAAGTGCAAACATATATAATGAGGAGTGTGATTTCAAAAAAATTGAAAACGTGGATAAATATTTATGAAAAGAATACCGTTAGAGCTTCTTTTAATGGGTTTCGTACTTAAAAAAGAAAAAGAACAGATCTTTTATAAGGTCACTCACATATCCATCCATCTGTCTGTATACCAGAGCCTCGCGTAAAGTTAACTCTCGACAATATTTATGTGAAAATTTTAAGGTGCCATACGAGGTAATCGATTTTCTTTAATACCAATTAAAAGAGCAAATTATAGTACCCGAATTTGTTTTCTTAAATGTGATATTTTTAATAATAGTTTAAAAACCTGAAATTCCTATTTTGTCGTATGGTGCATTGACCAAACACACTTTTTTGTTTTTTTTTTTACTTCAAAACGTTGATGTTTTCATTTATTTCGTGGTTTATAAATATTTGCAAAATTTACACGCCTTAAGTCGAATGAATCGTAATGGTGCGAATATAGACAGATATACAGTAAGTTTATACTATGTTTGTATACTAAAAATAAATATAACTGTAATATTCTGTATTTAATTAAAAGAGATCTTCGTCAAAATAAAACAGGAAGCGAGTTACAGGGAGACCACGCGCGCGGATAAGACCCGCATAGCGACCCCCGCACGTCCATTGCATTACATTAAAGGTATCTCTGGCTATCGACCACATATTATACTTCATTGAGTTTTACTACCGCATAAGTCACAAAGGATCATTATATTAAGAGATTTTATGGCGTTCCCTAAGATGAATACGTTCGTCGTTAGATGTCCTGCGACCGGCATCGCATATCGAATATTGGATTAAAATGTTGATATTTTCTTGTTTTTTGTTCAATACGAAAGGTCTCTTTTGTTTTTAACATTTATTGAGAAAACGGTGATCAATATTCATTATCAATGGATAACTCGAATATATCGTTTTAAAGATCTTTTATGAAAAGTAATTTTTTCTATCCATCGTAAGACGAGGGCGAGATGTTGTGTTAATACTAATTTATAAGTAGCGCATGTGTTGTGTTAATACTAATTTATAAGTAGAGAAACGTGGCGTCATGTTATTTAAATAACTCTGTTGCATTTTTTTCATTCAAATAATTGGTCATGATATGCTATAAAATTGTGCCATAGTTTTGATGTGCTATAAAATTTTGCAATTTCTCAATGCAAGATATGGCAAATGGTAAATAATCAATACAGATTTATTACCCAGCACTACCGAACAAGGAAGTCAATATTTGTTACTATTTTTTTAACTTTTGTAGGAAAAAAAGAACGATTAGAACCTTGGAAAATATTTTTTATTTCATATACATAGAAATATGATGATTTGGAAATATGAATCGACATCAGTGCGTCGTTTGGAAAATGATGGATGAATAAACATAACAAAACACACTGGACGAAACGAAAAGATTTATGTTTTCGATATTAGTTAAAAAATACACTTGGTAATAATTGCAAAACTATCTAAACTAAAATAATAGCTTTAGAATGTGCTAATAACGGTCATTCATATGACTGATCCGATCTGTTTAAATAAAATTAATGTTATCGACCCTCCATCTTTTTGACGTCCTCCGCTCCCCGTCATAAAGAGAAAAAAACAATGGGGACCTATTTTAATTATGTGGATCTTTTCCAATTTTAAACTTCATAGCGTTCACAGTTTCTGAGTAGTAGCCTAATGCATTATTTCACCAACATGCAAGGATAGAGAACTAAACAGAGGGAATAAATCTGTCTAAACAGTATAAATAATCCGAGAATATTGAGGTACATTCTGGTGCTAAATAAATAGATAAATACAGACATAGAAAAAAATAACACCAGTATTATTTGTGATCTAACATACAAAAGAGAAACTGCGGAAAATATAGGAGTTTATGAAAAAAATAATGATATAAAAAAATTAAATGTATTCTTAATAAACGGTTAAAAATAGTTTGTGAAAAACTACTTCAAATGGTTTTCTGGTACTATGAAAGCTCAATTAAGTACTTCTATACGATTTCACGTATATGTGAAATGAACTAAAGTAAGACTTCTAGTAGCTTTAAGATTCTGATTAGCAAAATTCTTATCAGTTAATCTAAATAAGCCATAAATTGCTTAACTTATCATAGTTGATGCTAAATGGTGCAGCAATTCCATATTTCAACTACTCAGATCTATGTTTATTAATTAATATACATTTTTCTTATTGTACTCTAGTACTCAGATTATTATAGTCATTATGTTTTAAATACTATAATAATCTGAGATCACTCTCAAAGCGTCTGCAGTTTTTATGAAGATTGAAAAATTCTCTTCAGCCAAAAATTCCAATTATCTCTGGTCGACTGTAGGTAGTATGCCTTTTGGTCTCAATGGGAAATAGTTAAACGATTAAATAAGTGTTTTAAAAATTTAACACATCGTCGACCATTTTATGGTCGACGATGTGTTAAATTATCAATTGTCCCAATACGGATCAGGCCTCATACGATTGAAAATACATGACCGACACTATCTTTCCATATTTACGATAGTCTGAAATTTCTTAAGACCTCCAATAGACTCAACATTAACACATTAGTAAATTTAAAAAAATCCCTGAAATTAAATTTAAAGATTTTCTCGAGGATTTAGATTTTCACAATGTGAAAATTTGCTGTCTTCTTTAAAAATATAACTTTGTCTTCTTTCAACAATATTTATTGTTCAAACTGTTAAACTTTGGAATCAATAACCAAGATCTTGATACCACAAACTTAATCTTGCTAAATATCTACAAAGTTCTTCTGATTCTAATTTTCTTGGTCGTAGTTCTTCCGTTATGTTGTCCTTTTCCTATTCCAGATATCTACAATATCTGTTTTATTTTTTTCATGTTATTTTACCTATTTTATTCCATCATATTATTTTTAATATATGGTAATATGTACCAAATTCTTTATAGTTCTAAATAAACAGATAAACACTTTATTATTTTAGTTGACGGAAAGTGATAGCAATTAGTTCACCATGGGTATACACACACACACACACATGTATATATATATATATATATATCCATATATGTATATATATATATATATATATATATATATATATATATATATTATACGATAATTTATATTGCGAACATATAATACTATCCTTTTTCATCGATTTAGCTTCAGTCATAGCATTATCTTGTTACAATCTATTGTTTCCATTAGCTCTTAAGACAATATTATCTTAGTGAATAAAACAATGTTAAAATGCAGCAATAAACCATTGGTCTAGATCCATACAGTTTAAGTTAGTAAAGAAAACCTACAGTTCAAGTATACTCAATATTCGATGTACAACGATATATTTACAGTATACAATAAAGTTTACGGCAAAATTGAGAGTCTAAGGTCGGTGCAACTCATACTCTGTCAAATAGCGCTGGGTTCACGAGCAAATATGCAATTTGATGCCGTCGTACGATCGTCGATCGACGTCGATGGTCCCATCCAAATTTGAATACAATTTAAAGATAGTGCCTAGTAATAAAGGCTGAATAACTCACAAACCGTCTGGAGGTGTACATAACGTCCGATGTGAATGGTAATTCCGGCCCGTGCGTAGGCGGGCGCCACGAGAGCGGACTTATTATCTCGCGGAGTGGTGGAATGCAATGTGTTCGGGGGCGCAGTTAGCGGAGAGGTTTTATGATTTTTTTAAAGTCGTCGGCGGGGTGCGGGCGGCCGTTTGCAAGCGAATGAGCCACTTAACCACGATCCGCGGCCGCCGCCCCGCTCGAGAGCGCTCGGCGCCGCCGCCTTTATGGATCGGCCGATTTGTTTCCGTCGGTGATTTTCGAGCTCGAGGGAACTGGTAGTGCCGGTAGTCGTGGGCGGGTATGGCGGTCGTGTTTTGGATGGGAACTTTAAAGTGTTCGTCGTTGTTGGAAAATAAGTACATTATTGACATCGATAGTTTAAATTTACAAATAATGCTGTCAATATTATATGTATACGTCGATACTTAGAATACGCATTAAACAATAATTACAAATTTTTAAAAGTTTGTAACAGAAAAATTAAACTGACGTTAATTTGTTTTATTTTGTTACTAATAAAAGTCGAAATGTAAGGGGTTGGCTAGTATAATTTAAGAATAACATAGCGTAATAGTACTATAAACACGAAACAACTTGTAAAACTAACTTGTTACTTTATATACCAAATAAAGTAAGCTAAATTAATAGTAAAAACCAAACATATTGTGCAGAGGATTTCTACTGAAGATGAAATTGCTTAAAAGTAAACCAGTAATACCGTGTGTTGTTTCTATATTATCATAGTAAATATTACTATAATCAATATTTTGTAGTATGCCTATTGCAATATGTTACTTATTCTAATTTCAAATTGCATGAGCAAAGATTAAAAGGCACAATATACTATCGACTATTAAATTGCATTATTTAATTAAATTCGTATTTGACAATAATTTACATAATCGTAATCCGAATTCAAAATATTGTATACATGCAAATATGAATTTATTTGTTTGCTCAGTTTTCACTTCTGAACAATAAATTTGATATTTTTAAAAAAATTCCTGAAATTAAATTTAAAGATTTTCTAGAGGATTTAGATTTTCACAATGTGAAAATTTGCTCAGTCTTCTTTAAAAATATAACTTTGTCTTCTTTCAACAATATTTATTGTTCAAACTGTTAAACTTTGGTATCAATATTTATATAGATTGAACAATCAATCTAACGCTATGAAGCTAGAATAGAGTAACAGGGCAATAAATATATTGTAAAATAACTTGTATCTTTTTATCTCGGCATATAATTTTTCTAGCCTGAATATAAGTATATTTGTATATTTATAATACGTAGGAAGTAGATAATATCAATTAAATTTTACAAATATTTAATTTCTTTTCCACGCGGACAAAACTACCTTTTATATTACATACGAGTATTAAATAAAGTTTGTGGCTCATAGTGACATTGTTTCTATACAAAGGAACTTGTCAATGCTAATACACTCGACTCAACATTAGTAGCAAAGGCTCTAATATTAATCTTGAAAGTGTTAAAGGGAAATATCTGAAGCAACAATAATTAATACGGCACTCGGAGAAGACGCAGCGCCCGCGCCCCCAGCAGTTGTGCGTGAAATGAAATCGAACGGTCGCGGAGCGCGCGCCCGCCCAGTTTAGTCATGGCGTAATTGCATTTTTGATTGCACCACCCGCTCCATTCGCTATGGTATTATTTTAAT
Source organism: Druceiella hillmani (assembly GCA_039881145.1). Classification (NCBI taxonomy): domain Eukaryota; kingdom Metazoa; phylum Arthropoda; class Insecta; order Lepidoptera; family Hepialidae; genus Druceiella; species Druceiella hillmani. The sequence goes on from JAYKKI010000074.1 coordinate 2,149,908, forward strand.
GTTATTATTTTCGACATTAAAAAAATAATAATTCATTTAAAATACACTAGTGTTGATTAGAGTGGTCGGTTAACACCGCCGCCATGTCAGCAGGGTGGAAACGTAGAAAAGCCTCAATTTTAATAATCAATTTTAAAAGTTCATCGATATTATTGAGACCAAAATGGTATTTTATGTTATTGTTTATGTGTAATTTTTAAATATATTTATATTTTATGCTCACTAAACCCTTCAAATTAAGTACTTAAATAAAAAAACTTTTACTAATAATTCTGTGCGTAATGATATTGAATATTGTGTCTGTTTTTTCGTTTTTTGATTTTCGACGTAATATCATTAGCGTAATTCGATATTTCGTGTATTAGGAATTTAATTGAAAATTGAATTTTGTTTATTTGTTGCACTTAAATATAATGAATAAGGAAAGTTCTTTGGAAAACTTTTACTAACCGGTAACAAAAAAATCAAAATAATATATTATATACTAATTATTTATTATATATATATATATATATATATATATATATATATATATATATATATACGCACACACACGTGTGTGTGTTGATAGGTAGCTAAGTAAATTAGTAACGAGTGAACAAAGTTATCTTTGTATTTAAAGTTTGCATTACAATTGAGTGCAGCTGGATTACTCAGCATTATGCAAACAGGCAACTTTGAAATCGATTCAATATGGAATAAAATTAAGTAAATAAATTGAATTAAAAATCTGTGTAAAGTTTAGTAATTATCCAAAAATAAAAAAAGAGAGACGTAATCGACGTCTCGAAAAAATTCGGAAAATGTTGAAGGAACATACCAATAGTAGGAAATAGTCCTAAAAAATAACGCAGATGGCATGAGCCACCACTCGAAAATATGTAAATTCGTAAAGTTTTTGATTATGTATACTGCTTATAATTAAAAACAAATTAATACTGAGAAATGGCGTACAAGAGACAAATATTTTACATTTAAGGTTTCCAAAAATCAGTTTTGAACTGATACATTTGCGATTAAACTATGGAGGAGAATTTAGTATTTTTGGGAAATCATGCATCAGTATGTCGTTGACTTCTGCTGAATTACTTAATAAATTGATATAACACAATTTAAGTACAATTTTTGTTACCTATGTAATACAGCGCCATCTTCTAGTCAAAACTTCAATAGATTTATTTTGTTCCAAAACCTTAGCTAGTTTAGATGGCATATCCACTTACGCCACGCTATAGAAAATAAATAATAATTAATTTAAAAGATTTTCTTTTATAAATACGTCAAATGCGGAATCAAATGAATCATTGAAAAAAATATTTATCAAAATGAAAAAAATATAAAAAGTTTATATTTTTTATTGTATATAATCTTTTCTTTATAGTTACACATTTCTTCTTTTCTTTTATTTAAAATCACAGACCTACAAAACATTACGGAATGTAAAGCCAAACGACCCGCATGGCTCGGGCGAAACAGTTTAGAGTAAATATATCTTGATCCAGACAAGATGATAGTTATTTTCCCCTCACGTTCGTGGCAGTGAATATATTTTTAAGTATCGTATCAATTTAATAAAAAATATAAAATATCAACTTTGCCCGCCAAGGGCGAGGGTGACGCTTGCCCCGGGCCTTTTAACCTTTAACTTTATGGCCTGACCGTTAAAGCCGCCTTAAGTCATTAGATCACTTGCACTCAGTCGTTTGCGAGGAGAGCGTCTCTTGTTTGTTTTATTTTCGGTGTTTGAGAAGTTTTATTTATTTTTGGGACTAAAAGAAGAAATTGTTTTTGACTTAAACATTTATTTTAAATACTGCAGGATAAATTGTATTTTTCTTTAGTTCCATATATAGATCAGTCAGCTAGTGGCCTAAATAAATAATGCGCTTGTCAATTAGCAGAGGTTAAATATAAATTTCGATTGACATTCTCTTGATAGATGCTCGCTTGCGATTGTTTCTGAAATATGTCTGTAGAATATCATTAATTGTTATACTATTATAAATTATTATTTTAGCACTTCGTACTTTAATTCCTTAATTTTTCGGGTTCTGGTCCAAACTGGAAACAAAAGAACATTTGTGGCAAGGTTCCGCTGTCCATACATCTTCACATATGTCTATGTATTAGGTCTGCTTTTCGCAAATAATGCGTATCGATTTAAAAATCGCCAAAATCACAAAATATATAATAAAGAAATGTATTTCTTTTCAACAGGTCGTGCGAGTATCATCAAAAGTTACTTTTGATTCATGGTTTTTATTTTAATTTCAACTTTCTTAATTTTTAATGTTTTAGCTTGCCCTTAGTAAAAAAGGATGACCTAAGATTGTTTAAGTTATTGAAATATTTAAATAAACAGATAACCATTTAATGATTATAGAAAAATAAAACAATATGCCTGAAACTAATAGTTTTGTAAGGAAAAATATACTGCACAAAAACATTGATAGTTTTTTTTACAATTGTCGATTAAATTCATTATTGGTGAGTAGCGAAATTAAGTTGGTTAGATAAGAAATAATCCATGATAATGAATTCTTTCCGAGCAAGCACGACCTGTACTCGGCCAGTTTTTTATTTAATGTAAGTATTCAGCGTATTATCCAAGTTAAACGGAAGTGATAACAAATAAAGAAAGTGACGTATAAACTAGTCGTTATTTTGTTAACTACAGCACACCAGGGAGTACTAAGGTTCTCTCTCGCTCTCTTTATACACACACACACACACACACACACATATATATATATATATATATATATATATATATATATAACATAATTCAACAATTCGATTGGTTAAACCAATTTTGATAAATCAATCGTTTTGATTCCAATGCCAACTAAAGTTGTATTCGTAAACTGTGTAGTTAGATAGTTAGACCGCAATATATATTTTAAATTCTATGAATTTGTCAGTTTCGATTTAAACCTATTTTTAAATTATTAGAGAACTTTATTTAATTATTATATTGTTGGCCAAATGCAAGACAATGTCCTTATTACAATAATTTAGGTGTTTTTGATTAGTGTTCTTTCAGATCATAATGAAATGCCGAATTTTTATTCGAAAAGCTGACACGGTTCTCTTTCCCAAAAATTTCATCGATCTCGATAAGTTTGTACAGCGTATCTGATATTGTCTACATCTGGGGTCTTACTTCTTTATTTTTTCGATATTCCTTACAAACACATACAAATACTAGCCTTTCAAAGTCAATTTTTTTCATAAAAATCGTTGTCATGTTAAAATGATTGTAAATAAATTTTTAATTTAACAAAAAAAATTTTCACGTAAAACATTAGATTATCCTTTGCCAAAGAAAAATAGTTATAATTACAAAAATTTATAAAGTTATAGAATGGAAGAAACGTAACCACCCGGAAGACGATTTTACGATTAAATTATAAAGAGGTAGTCCAACGAGCTGCGGTTTTCCCTCTCGCATACAATCCGTGAATGCACAAGGAACGAGACAGCGAGCATTTATTATATATCGTAAGATTTATAGCAGGAATTATCGTAAAATGTTTTTTTTCTTATATTTATTAATAGTAGATTTCGGGTCACTTTCTAATTATTAATATTAATATGAATGATAAACTATATATTTAATATTCTCAAATATTACATCAACGTTAAATACACATTTGACGTAGAATTTTCTTAAAAAGATTTCTAAAACTTCAACATAACATTTTTATTATCTCTATACCTACCATATTATAGACTGTTGCGATTCGTTTAGTTTTGCTTATCACCGGTCTATACTAATGCACTTGAAGAACCCTGCTAGAATAAATAAGTCGAATTTTAAATAATTGATTTTTATAATTCTGTATATTTTAATTCTAGGCAGTAGTTATCACAAGAGTGATGATTTCATGTAAAATATTGTCGTATATATGTAAAGATAGTGCAGCAAGCATTATGACAAAATTAGTTGAATAAATGATATATGTATACAGATATAAAGTACTAAATTTGTAATTTTTTTACTTTTCCAAATAAATAAAATATTAACTGACTAAATACCGAAGGGCGAAGCCCAGATCTTGCAAAGAATTGTCGCAATAGGCGGCGAGCGGGCGTCGGAGCGCAACGGCCGCCCGCCTAACAAACTGCCGTCGTAATACAATAACGCCGGAACAAACTGGCCCATAAAATATCGACAGTGAATAAATCAGTTCCGACTAGGGTTGTACGTATGACTAATAAATCGATGTTTTATGTTTATGTTTATTTTAAATTATTCTTAAAGAGTATATAGTAAAAATCAATTAAGTTTATGCCTCGTAATCCAGTTATACTGAATCGAATTGCAAATTTTTTTTATTGAATTTCTAAGTTACAATAAAAAAGTTTACCTTAAAATTGTCCCTAAAGATTTTTTTCTTAATGTCATTTTGAAATAATGTACGGGGTAAAGTGTAAATTTACCTGTGTACCCGTACATTATTTCAAAATGACATTAAGAAAAAAAATCTTTATAGGCAATTTTAAGGTAAACTTTTTTATATTTCTAGTAGAAATTCGATAAAAAAAAATTTGCAATTCGATTCAGTATACAGTCCGATAAATCACTTTCCATCTACTCTGTCCTTAATTCTGTTAATATCATATAGGTTAAAAAACGAATATCTAATTAGTAATGTTTGACATACAATAAGTAACGGTCAAATGCGTGTCAACGCATGCTAAACGAAATAATTCAAATTGATATTTTTGTTGAAATGTTAGTACGTAGAATGTTTCAGAATTTTCAAATCTATGATAGGACGGTTCAGGTGGTAATGCATTTTACATCACTTTGAGGCTTAATATTTCCCAAACGGTGTATAAAAATAAAATTTTTTTAGAAAAAACTTCACTGAAAACGTATAAATTTGAGAAAATAAATAAATTCATCACACTGTCTCTAAATACGATGTTCGTTCTATCAGTAACAGGCTAATATTCTGCAACTTGTAAATTGTAGTTTATAATTTATAGGTTATTCATCAATCATTAGCAATTAGTGAGCCGCTTTGATAGTAAAAGTCGTTTTTTTAATTTTCTACAGATTAACATGCAATAACGTCCATCGTCGTTCTCCTGATACCATAAACTCTTCGCCACTAAGTTGTGGAATTTACAATAATTATCTTATGAGTAAGTCACAGGTTATGAGACATTTATTAAATCACATACAATTAGTCTATTATTCAGTTTGACGTTATGAAGAAATATATAGTAGCTCTCTCCTTCATTTACAGGTGCGACTTTTTATTTTTACTTCAGTCCTATTATATTTATTACTTTTTTTTTGAGGAGGTAACAGTCAGGTCCACTTCCTTGGGAGATAATTGTAGGTTTTTAATTATCTGAGTGCTATCTGGTTTCTGCTTAGTAGTAAATCAACTATAAATGTGGAATAATAAATATATTAAGTAACATTAGGTAATTAATGGGCATTACTTTCCAATATATTTTTTATAGTTTCTTAAAGTTCTTCTTTGCGGGGGATTGTTAGCCATTCAAACTCGACGCGCCATCGATTTCCACATATTTTCATTTATGTTATAGGTATCTGTTTTTCCATATGATATACCTTACTGGAAACAAATTTCTTAACAACTTTAAAAGTGTTTATTGGTTTAACATCACAAAAGAATCACCAATATTATTAAGCTGGACAAAATTTAGATCTGTTGCCAAAATAGTGTTTTACAGACGATTCTCTGAATACAGAATAATATCGTTTTTGGTGCTATATTATAGTTTACACATTTTCCAAGTTTTTTTATTAAATGTGATAAAATCTATGTTTTTAATCGTATATCGATATAAATAATATATCGATATATTACACGCAACTCCAATTCAGCTACGACTTGACGTCCGTTTCCTGGAAAATGATGTTGAGTTTAGGCGCACAGTGCGTGTATGTATTATACAAAAAGATGCTCATCGTGTTGCAACCGATAAGGCTGAATTATGGGTTTATGTTCCGTATGAAACTAATGATTGTCTTTGTTTTTATGGTATTGTGTTGTAAGATATCTATAGGTCATTTAGACACTACTAATTCATTAAATAGGCTATTCCCTAAATATCACTGAACTTTTTCCCTAAAATTATCGTAATTTATTCCGTATCTTTACGATTTCTAAAATAATGTTAAGTGGGACAAACAGTATAATGTAGTGTAACGTTGTAAGTATTTATACAGGTCTTGTTTCAACGGGGTGATTTTTTTAATTGCCAACAAAATTTTATTTTAAGCCTCCGTGATACATGACAAAGATATGAGATATTTTACGGATATATGTTGAGAACTTGACATATGAAAACGAGATAAACAATATGTAAACAACATAGTTGCATCAGTTTGGTATAATAGAAAATATTTAAAGTTGAAAATACTTTTGGTAATATTTGAAACCTTACCTATATAATTATGTCACTGTCCATAAATATTGCATACTATAGTGTATTCTTCCAATGAAAATATAACTAGAAATGTATCCTAATATTATCTGGTTGGAAATCTGCAAAAATACGGTTTACCAGAGTCTACACTAGTTCTGAATACATATAGAAATGTGGACTTTATCCATTATTACTTTCGTCGTGCTTCATTATTTCTTATTCCGCATGTATAAATACACATCTAAATACAGTTGCGCAAGTTCTGCGTCATTATGTATGTCTTGTCATGTTTCTAACAATAAAGATAACACTTTTTAATAATGAAATTAAAAAGAACTCATTGAACAAAATTATCTCGCTATTCTTAAGCAACTAGCAAATAAAAGAATGATACATATATTTTTGAAAAGTAATCATAAATCATAATATATATTACATAAATATATAATTTTTGTAACAAAACTTACAAATTAATATTCTTGACGCAATATTAAAAGATACGTATAAAAGGAACAAGTAGAAAAATGAAGTGAAGTCTTAAAATATGTAAGAGCAATGTAAAAAATATAGAAAAATATGTCTAAAAGTACTTCAGAATAGATAAGTAGAGTATTCCATCGTTGTTTCTTATTCTGTTTTGGCGGGAAATGGCACGAAGTTATAGATAGATTAAATAATTTTACGATAGAACTTTTATGTTTAGAAATTAAAATGTTTAAATGCTTTACTTTGTGATTTATTCAATACTATGTGATCTGCATACATAACATAATGGTAATGAGAACATGTCTATGTGCTCTACACGAAAAAAAACACCGGACGGATTTTTTAATTCAAATTTATAGTTTTATAACTTAAAGGCTTGATAAACATCTGCAATATGTATACTTGGAGGTTGGTCAAGTGAAACAATAACTCACACGAGCGTTTACGCCTGCCAAATTTTTTTACGTTTGAAAATATTAGTACTTTTGAAATACATATATTAAAGTTACCAAAAAGTATACTCTTTGAACAAATAAACCTATTAAAGTATTAGATTAAAATCTTATAATTTAGAGGCTTAGTCAAAACCTGCAATACGTATTCCTGGAGGTTGATCGGAAGAATGAGCGTTTAACGTCTGTGAATTTTTTTTACATGTCAAAACATGAGCATTTTTGAAATTGAAGTTACTAAAAACTATTCTATATGAAAAAAATAAATGTTTTACATAATTAGATGAATATCTTATGATTTACAAGCTTGATCAACATCTCCAATATGTATTCCTGGGGGTTGATTGGAAGAAACAATAACTCACACAAGTGTTTAATATCTGTGAATTTTTTTTACATGTCAAAACATGAGCAACAACGTGAAATAAATTTATTGTAGTTACCAAAAATGATTCTATGTGAAAAATAATAAATTTGTTACAGTATTAGATTAATATCTTATAACTTAGAGGCTTGATCAACCTGCATTGTATATCTCTGCGGGTGGATCAGAAGAAATAATAACTCGTACGAGCGTTTAAGTCTGTGACTTTTTTTATATGTCAAAACATGAGTACTTTCGAAATATTGAAGGTACCTAAAAGTATTCTATATGAAAAAAATAAATATGTTACAGTATTAAATTAATAATTTAGTGACACACTGATGAATGGTGAAAATTACAATGAAAAATGCGGGGCATTACCTAGCGTAGCAAGCGGTGCAATTTTAAATATTTAAACACCAACATACACAAACAGTTTAAATACTTTATTACAATAAAACTAAAATATAACACTACAACTGCCACGTGAGTAGACACGCAGACAAAACTGTTTAATAATGTAAAAGGAATGCTGAATATTTTAGAAAACAGAAAAAACTTTCAAAAAGCTGAAATCAAAGAGCTTTATCTGTGATCGTTGTAAATGCAGAAGGGAGCGCAAATCGAGGGCGCCGTGGGCGGCGCGCACTGCTCCCGGATTTACTCGCTTGAAACAATTTAATAAAGATCAACAATTTGTCACTCCCTTTTCGCACTAACCGCAATTGAGCTTTTTGCTAACTTTGATTGCGATGGCTTTCATGTGGTGCATGCTCGTGGTAGGTGGTAAATTTAAAGCTCCGTAACGAAGCTTAAAGCTCAGTGAATTCAATCGTATTGTAAGAATGTAAGTATAAGTTAAAGTTTTATTATTGTTTGATGATAGGAAGTCTTAAAATGGTAAAACATACTTTTTTACGCTTGTGCTAAGTGCTTGTTTACGTTTCAACATTTATACCAGTTTATATTTCTCATTGATATAAAACTTATAGAACATTTTGATCTGGTCGCAGCTTTATAATCGTTCAGGCCAATGAACATTTTTAGAATTAATTTTCGTTTTTCTGTAAATACCATATGTTAATAAGAATTGGAGGAATATTTCAATATTTTTTTCAAAACAATATTTTTTTATAATCGAGTGTGGATAAATAAGAATTCTTTTCCGACTTACGCAATAACGATTAGCCGGAATAATCTTCGGCCACTCGATCGGTAACGGCTTATGAGCTCGTCCTGCGGTTTTACGAGATTCTTCTTATGTAACATTGTGAAGAACCTAAATGTGGCAGTAATACTTATCAAAAAGAATGTAAATAAAGTGAATTATGAACCGTTTAATTACCAGGTTTTGCCAGGGGCTACGTCTGCGTAGATTGTCAAGTCAGGTAACGCGATTTTCTTACAACGTTTGCGCTGTAAGCAATAGGTCGACTGTTAGTAAAAGTTGCCCCATATAAAAAGTGATATGCCAAATTTATATTATTGAATAAAAATATCGAGTTTTATTATAAATACGTGATGCTATTTTTTAGTAAAAAAGGAACATATATGTTAATTTGAATCATGTACTCTTTTTATACTAAGTTTCATAAACATTTGTTCCAAAAATTGTTTATACATAATTAAATAACAAGCATCTAAACAACTAACATTTCATGTTTATAATATGAGTGACTATTCGATGTCAGTTATATGTATCGGAGTTTAAAAATGAACAACGGCCAACGACCTTAATATTATTTTAAAAGTCCTATCCAACAGATAGGATTACCATTCGGTAGGATTTAAGAAAAACATTTTTTTTCCTTCTTTAAATTTACGGGGAGTCACATAAAAAAAATAAAATAAAATATGAAGCATCTCTTTACAAAATTTAGAGGTAGTAAGGTAGAGAGCTGTATCAAATAGGGACAGGTAGACATGACGAACTATAAGGTACCCAGAAAATGGTAAATGGAAGGTAAATTTCATTTTAACAAGATTCACTAAATTTCACTCTGTACAAAAAGTGTGAAAAAATTTCTTACTTCACTACAGAACTCTCAAAATTAGTTAAAAATAAGTCGGTGTTCGTTTCTATAGCAATCTTGATATATTGAAATCTGTGTTACTTCATAAAATATTATAAAAATTCAGTGAAAAATATTTTTAGACATGTGTAAAATTTCTTATGGCATTTTAAAAGCTTTTGATATAGTCCTAAATATTCCTAACTTCTAAGGGAAGGAACAGGGTTAATATTTTTCTATGTCTCCACTCCCAAAATCTGAAATTTATCAAAGATTAAAGGTGAATGGAAAGATATAAGAAACAATTAAAATGTAACGTCAGAATATCTTAGATTTTTATCTCAAAAGAAGGACGAAAGATAGTAAAATTTCTTTCGAAGAAGAAAAAAATGTAACAAGTTGTATAATTTAAATTTTGCGAGAAAATTTCCAACTTATGCTGGTTGAATACTTCTCCTATACCAACTTAGTAGTAGCAATACTGTAATCCGCCGTGCAATATATTATATATTCATTATACTACCATAAATTATATATTCATTATACTACCATAGGATTAAAAATATGCGATTTTCACTAATTATAAGTTAATACAAAACTTTCTTATAAAATTGAAAACAATACTCGTTTAGTAAAGAAACAGATGTCTTCATATACTCCCGCAATAGTTCAGTTGTGACTCTGGATGTCAAAAGAGTCGAAACTTCTAAAAAAAAGTATTCTCAGAGTATTAATTTAATGATGTTAAATATTGAGTATTGGAAAATTCAAGAGCCTTATTTTTTATTAATTTCTGTAATGTAAATAATATTGGGAAATGGTTTTCAAGCTTATCTCCTAAGATAAATAGTTGCAAATAAATACCATATATTAAATAAGAAAGGGAAAATATTTAAAAAGGGTAATTTTTTAAATTAGATAAATAAATTAAGCAAAGTAAAAACTAAAATAATTTTGGTTGGAAGTCTTATAAAATGTTACAAACCATATAAAGTTTCAAACTTCCTGCAATATCTGAAATGATTAATTGACTATATTTAAAAAGAAACGACCAAACAATAAAAACACTGATTCTTTTATATTTTCTTCAGTGTGGTAACATTTTCAATTTAAATTTGACCGACTACTCCAACTCTCTGCTCGAAGTTCAAACGCGACCCACCATAAAAGACAAGGTCGATCGGCAACCAGCAATAAACAATAACTGATCCAACTCCGATCGTCGATACTAAATTCGGCAGTCACCATAAAATTCCGACGAAACTACCATCTCGAGTCGGGCTCGAGAGCTTTTTTTTATTGAAAACAAATTTTCCACATATCGATAACTATTTAGCGTGCGATGAAGATATGCGTTGCTGGGGCGGGCGCCGCCCCACGCGCTCACGCTCGGGCGGGCGCGGATCCCATCACGGGATATCTCGGTCCGTCCTGCCGTTGATGGTCTTTCTCGGCGCATAACTCTATCGGAGCGAGTCGCTCGAGACGACAATCGAAACGTATAAATATAAGCGTGACCCGATCAATAAGAAGATAAGAGAAATTTAAAGGTGGAAAAATATTTTTCGTATCTTGCGAGACGCACATCGCGACGTGTCTGCCAGAGGGAACGCGTATGTTTTGGAGCAGCTCGATTGGAAGTTTGATAGGATTAGTTACGATGGTGGTTTTCAATCGTGAACGCGAGCTTTATGGTTTCTATATTTCGATTTGAACAGTTTCCGCCATACTGCATTATTATATGAACAAAAATGGAATTTACTTAGACGCAAGGCTTCTATGTTTGCCGTTTCTGTAGATATAGAACAATTTTGCATATTTTTATATCGAAACACAATTAAAGCCCTATAAATATTTCATGTCATTCGTAATTCTACCTAATATAACCTTAATGAGAAAATGAATTTGCTTTCAAGCCTCAACTATTCAATCAACCTCTATGAGATTTTGTATAATATAGCAGATACCATGAACATAGGTTAACATATAACCGCAAAACAGAACTAATTTTTTTGGTGATTAAAAAAATCATGCCGCTATTGATACGAACGGGGACGTAAGTAAGAGCATAAATATAAGCAAGTGATGACACATCAGCCCAAAGCTATTTGCTATAGCACAGGTCTTTTACTTTCCTCACTGTTTCTCGGATTCTATGCATCTCAAACTGTTTTCAATGCTAATTTTTCTTTTTTCTATGTACCACGTCTAGAAGTCTGAAATTTTGCTTGGGGTTTCCATTTAGGTCATAGACGTGCATTAAGCAAGGAATTCGTAAAATTTATGCGGTGATAATACTGCGAGGATTAAAATAACACCTTAGTTTCAACCTTTGATCTCAGAAATGGAAACTTTTAAATTTTATTAAATCTACGCATGTGGAGCGCAAAGTCAAACACTTTGAAAAGTCAGTAAGCGCTTAAATCAATTGCAGTAGTAAGATATGGATACTTATATAATATACAAAACCGAGAAGCTAATTTTCTGTAAGAAAACAGATTTAAATCGAGTATTGAAGAATATTCTTTGTAGGTAATATTATAATTTTAAATAATAATTTTTTCTAAGTCTACTTTAACAAAAACCAAAGGTTAGGCTCTTCTGATAAATATATGCAGCGGTTCGATCATACTAACGGACTTACCAGTAGAGGCAATGGTGTACGCTTGACAATAATAATAAATCTGAGAAACCTCCCGGCGCTTACGAACAAAGCGGTGACAGGTTTCCATATTTAAAAGATATAAATGTGAGGTTTTTTTAAGTCTGCGCTATTTGTTCCCTTACTTTAAGGATAGTACAGATGTAATGTCTTACATGTCAAATATTTTTAACTGACTTCAGAGAATGAGTTCTCATTTCAATTGTATTTTTTCTCTATATTCCACATGTCTCCGGCTTTTGTAAACTAATTTTGTATGTTTATTTTTTTTTATATAGACGAGTACACTTCCAGTATAATCACATAAAAAGTTGGTTAGAATCTGACTATGGAAATTGGAGATGCTCTATCAAATTTCTCAGACCAGGACATGTGCCGTGATCGAGTTTGGATTATAGAGGTTTAATAATAATCTAATAAAACACGTTTAATGGCCACGTACACTTGCTCATTAGCAAAATCAGGGTACAATGGTGGCGTCCGAAGATGCCGATCAGTGATGAGGAGTAAACTCATCAAGTTTTGGACTCATTTGACTTGTCTCAGCGTAACAAGAAAATAAAAAATATTGTATATATTTGGCGTTAATTTTGCAGAAATTCATTATTCACAATTAAATGAAACTACGTGATGTAGTATTATTTCTATTTTCTTTAATTTCTTTACCACAACCTAGGTTTCATTGTATTACAACATCTTCAGGTGGGCCATTAGCAAAGACTTCTTTTTAAGATTTCTTTAGCAAAGAAATCTTTGCTAATAGCCCACCTGAAGATGTTGTAATACAACGAAACCTAGGTCGTGGTAAAGAAATTAAAGAAAGTAGAAATAATACTACATCACGTAGTTTCATTTAATTGAGAAAATAAAAAAGTAAATAGGTAGGTAAGTATGTACAGGTATATAAAAAGGCATGAAGCCACGTTTTTAAACGGTTTTGTTGAGTTTATAATTTCGTGCGTCCTTCATGAAATTTCGCAAACGCATTCAGTCTTCATAATAATACAACATTAGGATAATTTTTACCTTTGGTTCATAAATCCTGATGCTGTAGGTCGTGTAGGTGCACCGTCTGCCTAAGCCGTGACTTTTGAAGATCTACTACTTTTCAATTAGTACTCAGTCCTGATGCTGCAGTGGTATTGCCTGTCTAAACCGTGAGACTTGAGGATTTGTTGTTTTTAAATTGGTATTGTGAATCTTAAGCAGTTACTCAGTTATTGAACTCCGTTTTCCGACTCCTCAGTCTCGAACCTGTGGGTGTACAGCGACTTAAGCAGGTTTTAGTCGTAAAACTTGCTGATTTGCTGTTTTTAATTAAGAATTGTGAACCTCAAGCAGAAACTCTATTAATGAACTTCGCGTCCCATCTCCTCAGTTCTCAGTCCTTCAGAAGACAATTCCTCAGCCTGATACTGCAGTGTTACGGGCTGTTTTTTGTATTTTGCCTTACATGTCCGGCATTAATCAACCAATTTGAGTGGATAAAAAAGCGTTTTATGTGAATGGCCCTAGTGTAGTATAGTTTGGCTAGAATTTGACCATGAAGATTGAAGGTTCACTATAAAATTCCTCAACCACGAACAGCATAGGTGCGATGATCGAGTTTGGATAATATAAATAAAATAAAGTGTCCAAAGTTGTTTAACGACTAAGGGTTACCGCCCTTAGTCGTTAAATTTGCTCTTTAACAATATTAGGGTACAATAATGCTGCTGGCAAGTGGTGACAGGAATTCTGCACTGGGGAGGAGTAACCTAATCGAATATGGTCTCTTTTCACTTGCTTTGACGTAAGCAAAAATAACAAAGTAAATAAGTAAGTAAGTGCATACAAAGGCATGAAACAACTAATTGGTAGGTAGGCAGATAAGTAAGTAGGTAAAGGTTTAAATTAATTCATGCAGTAATTAACCAGTAGTACGTAGGTAAGCAAGTATGTTAGTAGACAGCTACATAGTATATACAGGTATATATACTAACTCGAAAAAATGACTATGGTAAAGAAAAAAGAGGGAATAGGATCGCACGCACGCACACACGCACGCACGCACGCACGCTCGCACACACACACACACATACACACACACACACACACACACACACACACACATATATATATATATATATACGTGTGTGTGTAAATATATATATGTATTATATATATATATATATATATATATATATATATATATATATATATATATATATATATATATATATATATATACTTATCTTAAGCCAGATTTTCGTATCCACATCTTTACTAAAACTCCAAAACAGGAGAAATGTCAACATTAATTATAAATAATTGCAACTCTCGAAACATGAATGTCAAATTGAATTTAAAAAAGTGGTGAAATTTAATTTTTCAAAACATTTATCTTTTAATCTTCGCCATTCGCTTTATTAACCTAACTTATAACGCTTCTTAAGATGCTATAGAATTAAAAAAAATTATTTTCTCGTTAATAAAAAAACTTTTTAAAAATTGAGCTTTGATCCAAATGAATGTTATAGGAATGGTGCAAATTTATAAAGAATTCTTAGCGTGTTCAACATAACTGCAAACTGGGACAATAAACATCTGTCTTTTTGTCAAGTATACATGATTGTGTGTTTAATAGTATTACATATTTTGATGGTACTAATCACATAAATGTGTTTAAATTGCTATGAATTCAGGCACATAACTGAATTAATATTGTTCAATTTAGTCAATAGGTTACTGTGAGGATATTGTTTTATTTTCATTACTCAATTATTCACCATATACCAAGTACGTTCTTAACTTCATTCTTTTCAAAGTTAGAGTTGCGTCAATGATTTTGGTTATACGATGACAAGGTTCAGACGTAAACTGGGTCTATTCCATAATACAAGTGCCCTATGTAAACTATAAGACGATCATCTACACGTATAATAATTTTTCTTCAATAAACTGAACTGCCTACCTTTTCGAAAGCAGTTCAGGAATCGTATTCCCGGCAGTTTATTTTTTATTCTTGGAACTAATAAAATAATCGTTGGTATACCAGTCTGCGGTCATTTTCTTTTACTTTTCAGAAAAGTAGTTGCATAATAACCCGTCCGTTCGAAGAACGAGACGACTACCTGTTTTCTTCATCCTTTCTTAAACTTTGTAGGCCATTTTTCAGAAGGAAATGCGCACTACTCATATTACCACATAGTTTCAAGTTTGTGACCGTATATCCAGCTTTGGCCACTTATGACCATTTCGAATCTTGTATTTAAGAGACCTCCGTTGAATTTTCTAACATTTTGCCACACCAACAACGCAACGGTGTTTTTGAGCTTCGATCAAATTTTGGGATAACCATTTAACACTAAACGCTTAAATATTTATATGAAATTTACTTGTCTTATACCAATGCCTAAACTTGTCCAAATCTGCTAATATATGTTTTAATTATTTATTTATGTACATTAATATATCTAATTGATACATAGGGCAGAATTATTGCCACGAGAGCAATCTCTTACCGCCAACCAGGACACCAGTTCAGCCCCGCTCGATGAGCAACCGTGAGTCGAACCCGGGTCCCCACGGTGTACCGCGTCGTGAAAGGCCGTGTGCTTTGTGATTAACCAAACGCACCAAGGTGTGGTGTTGGGTATATTACTCTTTTGTCTGTTTTATAATGAACCTCATAGTATTGATGTTATGTTTAGTTGTCGTTGTTGAAAAACGTCGCTCACGCAGATCATCATTCGGATTGGTACGACCATGATTGGAATGTTTGAACCAATTGTAAGCAGTAGCGTGGAATGGAGCTTCATAATAAAATGGGAAATAAGATCAATGGGAATATTGATCCTAACTTTGTTGATTGATGAAAGTTGTTGATTGAGATAACAACGAAATCATAACAAATAATCAAATTATAATTTTCTCGTATGATAAACCATAGAAATATTTTTTCGCAAGAAAAGACCCATAGCAATCTATAAAAGTCCCACTAGAAACGGTGCTAAATAGCAAAATTAGCAGCGTGTCATCTCAGTTGACATTTCGATTCTCGTGAGTGTGTTTATCCTGAAAACTATCAAAAAATGCCAGATTGTGTAGTAAAACTAACTCTTAAAATCTTACTAACTAACTATTCTTAATAACTCTTTAAATTAGGGTTCGAAAATTTTAAAAAAGGTCGTTGTATATTACTTTCGGTTAATAATCGTTTCTCATACATAATTTTTGTCATTTATTGAAAAAATAGTTGTTTTTTCAGTAACTATACGAATTCCAACATTGTACTCTTGTGAGGACGTGTTTTTATACATAATTTTTTTTAAATATTCATTATTCTTTGCTTTGATTTTTGAAAATCTACTGATGAGTACGGTGCAGGAAAAACAGGAAACGTTAGAAGCAAAATACTAATTCATAGTATTTGTCCATCTGTCTGTCACGCCAATAACTTCTAAATGATTAAACTTAAAATTGGAAACGTCGGTATAAAATGTTCATAGGTTTGAGTCATTTAGTGATTAAATATAGCCAACGCATATACTTTTTGACAAAGCCTATACATGCAAGATACACGTTCTTACATACACGTTCTTACAATATCTACCATGTTGCAGGTTATTAAAATAATTTTACAGTTTGATAAGTATAAGTAGTGAAAAAAGGATTGCGCAGATTATTGGAAACAGCAGTATAATATAATCGACAACTTTTATAAATAGGTAACCTTCCAAATAATAATTATCTATACCTAAACTAAAACTGTAAGAGAGTGAACAATCACGCAAAATCTAGTAGACGGATTTAGATGAAATTTGGTATGATAATAGTTTATATGAGAGAGAAAAGAAAATTCTAATAACTTCTTATTCTGAATCTCACTTGAACGAAGTCGTGGACACAGCTCGTTTGAAATATTTGCAAACAACTCAATATTGTCTTATCGCTCTCTAAAACCAATTTAAATTTATTGTGTGAAATGTTTCATTAATTTTTAAAGTAGGGAAGAGGAATTAGAAAGAGAATTTTTGTGAAGGTAAATAAAACAGGAAAGTATAACGTAATTGAAGATAATTTAATAATATTCGGTATACCGTTGAATTGTATTGTGGCAGAGGTGTAGAAAACTCGCGTTTTCTTATGTGGTCAGATATAATTTAAATGTGATCCTAAATGAGTTGGTATCTTTCTAAATATCTTGCACATTACCAATTTTGCACTAAAGTAAAAAAACAAATATTTGAAATTAAAATAATATAACATACGAGAACAGGATAAATGATTATCGAAAACATGTCGTAGATTTATAGGCAGGGAGTATTATGATAAATTTTCATTATTGATCGGTTCTTGCTTAATCGTCTTACCAACGCCGATATCTGTAAGTACGCACCTCCCGATACAGGGAATAAAGTAAAACTATTTGGCGCAGATTGAAGTTGAAATAATTAAGCCATCTTAATTTCTAATCATTCCTGACATATTTATTTAGTATATACCATTGTATCTACTTATTATTATATAAAAATAACTTTTTTCTCATTACTTTACTTAAATTCCAAACTATTTAAGCATTGTCATATCATTAAACATGCGTACAAATTGAGAGCCATTTTTTTTTAATTTGGTTGTAAAATTAAAATACAAGATAACGCCATGACAAAATTACGTCTACGGTAGCATACAGCCGATGACTGACGAAGTAGTTTTGTTTAATTGCAGTAGATGGCACAAATGAATTGGTGTTGTAATTTTCTTCGCGGTTTAATGTTCCTTTGACCGTATCTTGACATTTAGATCAACGTGATAAACACAATTTTCAACGCCAATTTATAAAAACAATATAACAAATTCATGCAAAGCAATTAGGTGTTTAGCAAAGAGTTCAGTTTATGAAATTTATATTTCTTTTTCCATTACCATTATTATAAATTACCAGTTTTAAGATCTTTCTTTGCTACTGTTTTTTTTGGCAATTTTATTTATATTAATTAAATTATATATTTATGTAGATAAGTTATTTTAGTTCTGATACATAAAATATTTGTTTTATTAATTTTTACATACTTCTGGTTTTTAAAATATTTTTGTTATTTCTGTCTAAACAGTAAATAAGTATCTTTACTATTATGGAAGTAGACGTCTGTCTTTAAAATTAATAACTAAATTCATTGTTAATTTGCAATACAATTACTGCCGGCCTAGAGACAGTACTAGTCCTTTTGTAATTTCGATATTCGATATATTTATGTGTAAGTTGCTTTGCACGTATTGTATACATATAGTATATATCACTATTATGAGATAATTTCGATAATAAAAATAATACATACAATGTATAACATAGCGATAAATTGTTTTTCTTTGCAGTCTCTTTAATTACACGTGTGACAAATATGTAATATTTGGTTATTGTTTTTTTTTACTATTAATCAATGTCATTTTCACAAACAATTTGGGAGGAGTAATAGACTTTTTAAGATTCCATATAGAAAAAAGAAAATTTCGTCATGGGCCTACGTTCGTCCATCCGTCTGTAACAACCTATTAGTCTTATGAGCTTAAAATTTTGCAAGAAAATGCTTTAGATAGTGATCTCAATTATAATGTAGCAAAATATATGGCTCAATTTTTTTATGCAGCCCATCAGGTGGAATATCGTTGTGTAAGGGTGTTTCATATTAAAATTGTTTTTTTCTTCATGATTTTTTTCTTCACGATTTTCCATACTTTACAAGGAAAAGCAGGACCATTATAAGATGAACCTTGATAAAATTATGAAAAAAAATAAAGTTTTTATCATATAATCTTTTGAAATATGCCCCATAGTTTTACGCCTATGAAAAGTATAGCAGCCAATATATTTAGTTGTTAAATAATTAATATTTGTGAATATTTTAATAGTAACGTTATATAATAAAATATTTATAAATATTTAGATATGTACGGAACCCGTAATGCGAGTTCTATAACTGCTTAATTTTTTTAATTTTAAAATCACGTTCGTGAAATATTTAGCATTAAAGAGACGTGGAATTTATTGCACTACTCTAATGCAATTTATTGCACTAGTCTATACCTATAGATTTGAAAAATTGGAAACAATTCTTGATAGAATATTCAATCAATATTATTTTTGTTAATTTGCATCAACAATTTGAAGAGATATAAATAATTATGGAATTCTACATTATGTTTATTCCCCCATGCACTTGACCAATTTTTAAAATTGATTATATTCTTGTTTATTGGTATAATTATGAGCATAATGAGAATATAGATTATATTTATTGCCTTTCACGGCCATATTTCTAGATTTATTGACTTTTAAAAGACCTGGGTATAAGATTTGGGTAGCCGAATTCTGTATTAAAACTTTACCTGTAAATCAAATTATAAGACAATTTTGTTCTACATGCAAAATATTTTTATCAAATCTTAAAGACAAGCTTAACAACTCTAAACCGGTGAGGTTTTCGTCTTTGATTACATTAAATCTCTGCCCATCGTTGACAATTTATATTATTCAAATTAATATAACCGTAATAATATTGCTTTGAAATGATTGCGATATGAATTCGCCCGTGATAATCTATCGCGGGTACAATGTATCAAAGAAATATACGTCTTCGAAGGGGTCGGAGAGACAAACGTCTTCTGAGAAGGGCGTAGGGCGACTTAAACGGTGGGTCGTAACACAAATTGATATTAAACCCCTTGCGGTAATCCGTCTTGGAAGATGAAATATTTCTTAATCGTCGAAGAGATACGTTTATTTGGTCGTGATCGATTATTTCGGTTTGTAAGCCGTTAGATGTGTGTGGAAGAGTTTCTTAATTTAAATTTGTAATGTACAGCCTCCCTTAAACTACTACTTTACTTGCCAAACAAAACCCATTTATCATACACAACTATTTATTAGTATTTTGTACTGTATACATAATATGTACTCGTATACGTGATATACGTAAACAGAAAAAAAAGAAGAGATTTTTTTTAAAGATTATAAGGATGTACATAGTTGGATAAGCTAATTATTAAGGTGGTATTTCTTAAAATATACTTTTTTTCAATGTTATGCAACACTTTTTGCATAACCACTAGATCCTTGTATATCAAATGATGAAATGGGAAACATTTCCTCTCTTATGTGAAAAATACCACGAATCATGTTCCGCATGATAACACAGTCCCAAGATTTATGATAATGAATGCAGCGCTGTAAATTTCTGTGGCTAAATTGAAATATATGCAAGATCTAGCGATGCTTGATCAATATAATACTTGGCGATGCTTGACTGATGTAAAATCTGGCGATGCTTTTCTAACACAAAATCTAGCGTTGTTCGGCTAATATAAAGTCTGACTACACTTGGTTCATACTATAAAATCTGGCCATACTTGGTTAATATAAAATTTTATCATATTTGGCTAATAGAGAATATAGCGATGTTCGGCTAATATAAAATGTAACGATGCTTGGCTGTTATAAAATTTGGCTATGCTTGGCTAATGTAAAATCGGCCCTTGCTTGGCTATTATAAAATCTGGCGATGCTTGGCTAATATAAAAAATTTGACGACGCTTCGCTGAAACAACAAACGATACGTGAAATCTTTTTTCGCAAAAACATCCAAATGTCAATAATTTGGAAATAATATCCGCTATGTAAGTTAACAACATCCATCACCATTGTTTGTGTAAGGTTATTCTGCTCAATGATATAAATTAATCGAGTTTGTGAACACAAGTCATGTTTTTATTATCATTTTTAAATATCTAGTTGGAGTGTTTGAACATCTATTTCTTTTTTTTACTATGTACGTGAAGTTTTAGAGACCCATAGGTTTTATATTATCATAATTACAAACTATTCCGAAAATATGATTCACCAAATAGATAATAG
Source organism: Druceiella hillmani (assembly GCA_039881145.1). Lineage (NCBI taxonomy): Eukaryota > Metazoa > Arthropoda > Insecta > Lepidoptera > Hepialidae > Druceiella > Druceiella hillmani. Next base: position 2,171,191 of record JAYKKI010000074.1, read on the forward strand.
ATTTTTTCATTGTACCAAAATTTCTTTCGGATTTATCAGTGGATAATTTTTTAAACGATTTTCTCGGATTTCCAGTATCGTGATATCCGAATGGCATTAGTTATATAATTGTAATGATAGCTGACAAAAAGTTGTAAAAAAAATTGTAATTATCAACTTCAATAGCTAAATCTTCGTCCCTGTGGTGTTGGGTTGATCACGAGGCGTACGGCTTTTGACCGCTCAGCGCATCGCGGGGATCAGGGTTCGATTCTCGACCGCTTATCGAGCATTACTGGACTAGTGTCCCAGTTGGCTGTAAAAGATTGTTTTCGTAGCAATAAGAATATGTATATGTATTAATTGTATACATTAAGTAAGTAAACAAATAAATTAATAATGTTTTATTTAATTTTTAGTGCCTAAGGTGGTGGTGGTGCTAGTAAATTTTCCGCAAGTAATATCAACAAATAACTGTAATCATATGAATTCGCTGTTAGCCAATTCGTTTAGAAACAAGGTATATTTTTATGGAACATTTCGTTTTTTTCATCCAAACATCCAAAGAGCGTTAATTTGGGTGTTTTTTCTGTTATTTTGGTAGTTTTGTTATTGCTTATCTGACAAAGATTCCTCTTTACTTCTTTAAAACTGTTACAGGAAATAGGTTTGCAACAAGAAATTGTCCCTATATTCCTGTCTACCGACTAGTACACGGGCTCCTTCAACAGCTTATAACAACTAAAAATAATAGGATACCAAAAATACTCAAATATATAACATACAAAAAATAGGAGTAAATCAACTTTATTTTGCCTGGCCTGTAAAATACCATTCAGAAGAAACATGCTAATAATCCTTCGTTCAACAGTTTTTGAAATAACTGTATTCGTGTAAGATCTACTAGTTCCCCTTAGACTTGACTCTTTGTATCCTAATCATTATTAACTTAACATTGCGAAGAATATGATGACTGAAAATTTGTATAAGTTAAAGGTCGATCGTCACTGTTATTTTGAGAATTTGAATATGGTCTACCACGTTCATAAAAAAATCTATATTACTGGGAATAACTGAAGGTAATAAGGTTGTAGTTGGACTGTTTTAGCAGCTTTTTTGATAGGGCACTTGGCTGGTAGTGTATAATCAATAAATCACTGTTACTGTCACGTATAACTTTTCCAACGACTTGATCAAGTTTTCTAAATTTATTTTTAAAATTAAGTGCTGATTGTAGACTTAAAATAGATTTTATTGTCGCTTTGTTATTGCATTGCTTATGACACACCTTCCTTGACTCAAAGTCTTTATAAGGTCCATAATAATGGAACTCCTCCCTTCAAAGTCTTATGCCACAGGAGCTTTTGATGAGAGGAACAGGAGCTTTCGAAATCTCCAAATAGTATTCTGTATCCCCGATCGATGCTTCTATTCGACAAGGTTAAGTAGTGCTCTACTCAATGATGTATTTGAGACCTTTATTATTGCATAAACACTTTTTTCAAACATTTTGAATGCCTCAAAGGTCGATTCATTCCCAACCAAGATATGGTGATAAATAAAATCACCTTCAAAAGAATCGTGTAACTTTATGTACGACGCTGTACTCATCGCAATTGAAAAAATGCGTGCCACGTTTTGCGTCTAGACACCGTAAGTAAAAGTCGGACAATTTTAAAATAAAAGCCGATGTAATTTTGTGAAAAAGAATCCACACCACATCCTAACATGTAGTAATTAGATTTAAGTGAATTATTTGTTAACCGGCCAGAAATATTTCCAAAAAATTATTTAATATTTTGTAATGTTTCTACATTAGCGAAGACTATCTAGTGTATTAATGAGCACTGATGTATCTCATGTGATAAAAGCTAAATGTCATCAACAACGAAGCTTTCACCCTAACCACTTTGAAATTGGCAGCACGTTCCACAATCGTGAGATCAGTAGCCCAGAAAAGACTGCGAATTCATAAAAAGTTCCAGTGCTTTTAGTAAGTTATAAACAGCGCGCATTTAAACACTAGTAACGAAATAATGGTAGCTTGTAAAATATTAGAAAAAATGTAAACAAAATCATGATTCTGCCTTTGAATACTCTGTGAGCCGCCACTTTGTGTGTATAATAAAATAAACAAAAATATAAAAAAGTTTTTACTTTTTATACATACAAGGCTGTTTGAAACTTTTATATAATAGGTTAGGCCACTATTATGATATTGTTTACTTGAGTGGGTACAGCGATACTTAATGGGTTAATTTTGAGAAGTATGGAAGATCATCAGTGCCATCATAATTTGTATATATTATTGATTTATTTACTTATATCAGCTTAACGACTTCCACAGATGTAATTAACAATAATTTTTCAAAAATCTACTGATCTGTTTGATATGGAGGTTCCATTTATGTTCTCTTACAATATCTTCCGTTTCCATTTCCTTAACCGATTCCTCCTTTTAGTTATTTAATTTTCCATTTGTTCTAGGTGGCTAGATGATTTCAAAATTATTGTTTTACATTACAAGAGTTTAATTTCACATTACATTATTGTCTTGACGGCCAATCTTTAACCCATTACTCATACTAATTCTACTTGTATGTCTCATTACTCATAATAATTCACTTGTTAATGTTAATACTACATTTATATATTCGATTACTTCAATCAATGAAGCATATACAAGAACCATAGGCGACACATTAAGCGGTTCTTTGTCGAACCATAAATATTAAACACATAATTAATGAGGTGGATTGAGGTGGGCAAGTTGTATAATGCCACATGCCCACCTCAAAAATGAATCTATTTATCTAAAATTATAATTATCACTTTATTTTAAATATTGTTATTATAAATTTATAACCAATAAGCAACAATATATTATCCATGCATCCATCGGGAAGCATCTATATATAAGGTCCAACATTTGCTACTTTGGATTAGGGAAATCCAGTAAAATCTAATTAGACCATTACTTAAATGAATTTAATCTTAATTTATATAATAATATTTCACTTAATATACATATTATTTTAAGTCCATTTTTGCTCTTAACTATGTCTTGGTTAAGATATAAACAGTCTAAATGGTGAATGCTGTATTACATTGTGTTTGCATTGTACCAGATAACGAAACCTGTATATATTATTAGAAACCAGAACTTAAGGGTACGTACTTTTAACTACAACCATTCAAAAGTATATACCAATGGAGTGAAGTGTTTGTGTACAACTGATGGGTTTTCTTAAGAACATTGAATTATTAGGCTTCTATTTTATTTCGACCAAAACAGAAGTTACTATAGAATGGTATATAAATATTTTTGTTAGCTTAGATTTTGGAGAAATTTTGAGAAAAACACCCAATGAAGTTTTATTATAATATTACTATATATTCCGCCAGACATTTATAAATAATCAAGTCTTTGCAATTTTTAATTATTTCTGACAATTGATGGTAACTTTGAAGTATTCTTTCGGTGAATTGAAGTGAGGTCGTAACCGTTTTCTAGACGGTCGTCAAAGTGGCGCTTAAAGAAGGTTGAATCTAGTGCAATACTCAATGGTGCGACTGAGACAAAAGTGTGTAGATTGTTGTGAAGACTATTTGAAAAAATAATACAATAATAATGAACTTTACATCTGGTCCCATTTTTGAGAATCTAAAAACTTTTCCTGAGGAATATTTCCATTGTTTTATCTTACATCTATGCTCTTAATAACATTTTGTCAGAATGAATTATATGCATATAAAATATTTGAAAAAAGTGATTGATTTAGCATAAAGAATGATATAGAAGCCACAAATCCTGTTTTTCGAATTTTTGTCTATCTGTATGTTAATTTGATCGTCAATCACGCGAAATCTACTGGGTGGATTTTGATGAAATTTGGTACGGTAATAGTTCATGCCTATGATCAACATATGAAAGAGAAAAATCTAATTACTTTTCTAATTCCGAATTTCACGCGAGTAAAATCGTGGGGCATATAGCTCATATAAAATAAAGTCATTAATGTCAGAATCAGCCAGTAATATAATAAGTTTATGGAATGCTGATTGTCTTTGATTTTCTTTTTTTTAAAGAATCTCTTTCTTTCTTTGTATAGGTATTTAAAAAAATGTTCAGATTAACTTTCGTTTTTCATGGTTTCTTTCATTTTTACAATTTCTTTTTGTATACAAATAATAAAAGTTTTAATACAGTAAGTTTTAATGTTTGCTACAACTAAAGACATTGACGATATGCTATAATTGATATATAGTCCTAGTGGGTTATTTGGAAGTAAATATATAAGGTCCAACGACTTGAGATGTTACATTTGATTTTGGCTCTTGTTAAATATCGTCTAAGCTATAAACTTCATATGCGTTCTTATAAACATACCTATCAGTGTTCTGACGACTTTTATTGGAAGGCGGGCGACAGACCGCGCGGTCAATAAAAAAATTTAACGTCGTCTACGTGATGTTTTACACGGGCACAAATTATGTACAGATGCACGGTCGGGCCGGAAATAAAATATCGGCACAGTGGTTTTCCTTTATTTGCAAGGAAAAATTCGAGAAAATTTTATTGGCTAACATCTTTTATGGTCGGCTAACCGAGAAGCGCACATGAAGGCAATAACGGTCATCTTGATGGGGTGCGACAAGTCACCCCTCGGACTACACCGCCGCCATCTGTTTTTTACTAACTCCCGTCCGCGCTTCCTCTCCGCTTTATCAGCTGGCGACCCCTCGCAAAGTGCACCGAGTCCGCTACTCATTACGTATAAAATTAGTATATATTATCTGCATACGGTTTTTATGGCTGGTTTATAGTGGATGTAGGATGATGCGTTAGCATGCCGCAAATAATCGTAAGGGCATCCAAGTCTCGTACAGGATTAAGTATTTTTCAACCCGGCTTGATTTCTATAAGATAAATTATAAGTTTTACCCATTCGCAGTGAAACACTAAGATATATTCAATTTAAATTATAATAATTTCTCTGTAGCTAAGATACCGATGATCTTTTGCACCTTGTCCTATGAAAGCAATGTAACGTGCCATGATGAGACACTGTGTTAGACGTGTAGTGGCAATGTGGTGTTTTGTTATCGTTGTCAGTGCTGATGCCAAATATCGTGAAGTTACAGATGTTGAAACATGTATTTGAGTTATCGAATTATTTAGTAATAACACAAGATATTATTGTTAGGAAAGGATAGAATATCACAAATATGCTACTAGTCTTGATGGGATACTGTTAGTATGAAACGTTGAGTAAAACTTCATAAAAATATATTTGCGGCTTGCGAGAAAATTTATTAAACACGATCAGTGATAAAGATGAGGATATTAGTTTTTGCAAGAAAAGATGAAACAAGAACAGAATACATTATTTAAAAAAAAATACGATAAAAGTCAATACAAATGACGAATGAATATACAAATTTATTAGAATACAATGGATTGAATAAAAGATAAGTACTGAATATAACAAGGTCTCAATACGCTTCTACTCACTGAGCAGACTCATAAAGTTTATAACTCTATCGAGCGAATATATGATCTTTATAAACTTTATATTTCCATAGTTTACGCTGCACAGTGCTGTGATTGGACGCAGTGAATAAAATTTGTTCGCCTTGCTTCGTAAATTTGCTAGGTAGGGCTCAAGAATTTCTTCTGTATTATCCTTCTTAATATTTTCAAAATGACAGAGAGCACTATCATATTTCTTGAAGTCTCGTACACAATCCAATTTTTTTGTTATCTCTTTCATTTCTCATATACGGATAATTTCTAAATAATTGACATCGATGAAATTTGTTTTCATAAATGTATCAATAAACTATTTTTACAAAAATTAAATTTTACGAGATTTAAATTTCAGCTCAATCGATTCAGTATTTTTAACGTTATTTTAAATAAGAAAAATATTTCAATGCAAAAATAATCTCTAGACGAACAATTATTCTAATGGAATTTTCGATTAACTGTTTTAGATGTATTAAAATAAATATGTGAAAGTCACTTTGCAATTTCACTAGAATATTAATAATGACGCTAATGTTTGACGTAAATGAAGACTACTTTAAAAGTTCATACTGATTAAGAGCAAAGTTCAAATATGTCATAGGTTTTACTGCCCTCATTTGATTAGGGGATGTGTGCTATCAGTATCGCACCGAAAATTGTCTTAATACTTTATGTGTCAATTATACCTAATTTCTAAGTCTTAACTTAATTGAATAAAGGTACTCAATCGATGCTATCTATTTCTTCACTGGTTCCCATAATATGTTGAAATAATTCCAGTAGTCCATTATCCCTTTGTTCCAAATTTACATCCCTATATTTCTAGCCCAGGTTTTCAAATATTTGGACTTCTCACACCTATTTAACCTCCTTATGAAAAACTGGTAATACATTATAATCTCCCTTCTGCCGTCAAATGTATGTATTCATGTACATTAGTTATTGTATTCTATAAGTCAAATATGATCAAAACTTCTGAAATGTATTAGAAAATGTTTTGGTTTACGAAAATTCTGTCATTTCTGGTGGAAAGTGGAAAAAATAAGATATACACTGTTCAGCAAAATTAAGGAATCAATGAAAATTGTTGAAAAATATTTGGGTCATTTTTCAACATTTCATGAAAAATTAAAATGTAAAAAATGCCATTTCCAAGCAGAGTTTTCTTCCTTTTTAAACAATTAAGATATTTTGTTATCTGTTGCTTTTATAGACTTACAGATTAAAAATTATAAAAGGAAATGAAAATTATTAATTCAACAGCGAAATACCGCAATTAATCTATACTTTTTCTCATGCCCCCAAACTGGATGTAGATGTAATCGGTTTTGGTTTATATACATAGGTGAATTATATACATAGGTGAATTATATATAGATGAATATAGGTGGGATTGTGTTTGTGGATATCTAGGTGGATATAGATGGAATTGCAGATAGCGCTAAGTCGAGATGTAGCTACATTTAAACCTATAGTAAACTATTTTAAAAATGTAGATACAAAGGAATAATAATTTCAGGAACATCCGATAAGGATGTTAATGATAATAAAAGTTCATTAAAAAAATTTCAACTGAATTTTATATAGACCATTGCAAATTCATGAACTTACTTTAAATATAAATCCATAAATTAATTTTTGACAGAAAATTTAACTGTTTGCTATGCTCATCAAATGACGAAGTTCTCATTATAGCCTCGAAATAATAACAGAAGATCAAAATAGTATAGTTCAATCTCATCTTGGATCACCTGAAATAACCACTCATGTAACTTCTCCACTGTCTGTTAATCCTAGTACATAATCAGCGTCTTCGGTATTATTTGATTGAATCAATCGTCTATATCAAGTCAAATATTTTTTTATAAATCCTATATTCAAATATTCCTCCTGAAGTGTCAAAATCTGTATCCAAAATTTTCTTTCATAATTTGTTATTGGTGGTTATATTACATGTTTTTCCTCATAATTATTATTATCATACAATATATTAATTATATTCGAGTACAAATTATAGCAGATTATTATTAATACGCGTTAACCAAAATTATTTGAATTGAAACTTCCAATTAAATGATAAAAACTAGTTTTTCAGATTTTTCAAATCTCCGGAGGGAGGGGACGGCATTAAATATCGCTTTGAAGTTTACTATATCACAAACTGAGCTGCAAAATAATTAAAATGTTAGAAGTCTCAGTATTATTTTAAAAATCTGTCCGATGGCTGACCCAGAGTGGTGCGCACAAAAAAAATCCCTGTCGTTTTTATTTAAGGAACATTTTATACATTTTAGACAAATATTGCTACATATCAATACAGATCCAAATAAAAATGAGACCCAAACTGATACTCGAATTGGTACGATTACGAAATTTCAACCACTTATTCTTATTGAAAACAATAATTTGTATCAAGTAATTATGACTCAAATATATAACATAGATAAGTGAACTATTATCATGAAAACCATTCAAAAATATGTTAACAATTTAAATAACAGATAAATCTCAATAGGAAACGATTTTTTTGTGCATTTTCATTGCTGTATCTAAATATTAATAAAGTCATTTTAGTTGATCGAATTGAATACTTTTATCCCCAAATATATTTTTATTTATCAATTGCTATTATTTCTCTTTTATCGTGAGAAGTTTCATACCTCTACCAAAATTCAGTAAGTGCCAATTTTCATACGTTATTTCCTAGCCTCCTTTTTAAAACTGTAGAAACTTTGAAGCTGTGATGGAGGAACAGACATGATGAAGGTATAAGGGCAATAGATCCCTAAAAATATTAATACGTAATCGGCTAAATTATTCACAATAGATCTCGTTCACAATAGATTCAAAATAGACCTCTAAAAATATTAATACGTAATCGGCTAAATTATTCTTCGACGTATCCAGTTATATGATCTAATAGTGTTGGGGTGAATTTTGATTTTCAATGTCTTCTGTTTCCAACTTTCAAAGAAGCTTAAAACGAACATAATGACACATAAAATTACAAGCGGCTTCTTATAGTTTAAAAATCGTCATTACTTTCTAATCTGGCAACATTTAACATTTGCACATCACTGAAATTTATCACAAGCTACACTGGCCATAGATAAAATAAACTGCACTAAATAAAGAATAGAAGAAAAAGTGGCGCCGCGGTCTACATTTATAGCTGCAGTAAGGAGTGTGTTATTAAAATATCCCTCCGAGCGCCATTCGAAATGAAATCGCCGGTCCTGATTTATGGTTGCCGAGTGCCATCTTTTATTTCCCGACGCCGGACAGACGTGGAGCCTTATAGGTTCGGCGCGGCAGATGCGCGTCCTTCGCCGCGCCGATAAAACGATATTTCAAAAAAGTCCGGATCGCCTGTTTATAAGATTAGAGAGCGGTGAAATTTATTGAATTAAATGCGTCCCCGCTGCACGGCCGATTCTGTTTCAGGGCGAGTGACTTACTGAACTAATCATGAGATCAAAAACTCTCTAAAGCTGCAAGGTTTTATGTACTATTTAGTACTTTCGAAAATATAAACTTTTTACTATTAATTCCCTTGTGAAAATATTAACTTTATTGCTTATTTTTTATTTTCATATTTTGCTGTTTATACATTAAATAATCATTTTATTATTTGAGGTTAAATGACAGCGCAATATATTGAGCGACTTATATAAACTTTCATATATATAGTTTTATTTTATTATGTATCTGTATAACATAAAAGTGAACTAGTAATTAAAGGACATTGAAATCAGAAATTTAAACCAATCTTCTATTAGATCACATAGACTTTAAACTATTATAGACCAAAACGTTGGACAAACATGAAAAATGTTCACAATTAAATGAAATTGCGTGATTTAGTATTATTTCTACTTTCTTTAAGTTCCTTACCACGACCTAGGTTTCGTTGTATTACAACATCTACAAGTGGGCTATTAGCAAAGATCTACAGTATTTCTACAAAATTAACGCCAAATATATTCAATATATGAAAAATTTTATTATTAGGCAATTTCTAAATGCCTAACTTTCTTTTAACACACAATTCAAAGCCAGAAATAAAACACAAAAAGCGGGGTACTCATAGTTAGTCACTAATACCTTAAAACACCACGGCTTTTATTTGTAAACTAAATTTTCGAATTTTATAATACATAAAGACTTAATAACATAGTATTTGATACTACAATTTCCGTATTAATGTAATACGGAAATTGTATGTTATATTTTGGAAATAACAGAAAAAAAATTATATTTTTTTCATTGGTGGATATGAACTCATTTTTTTTATTAATAATAGACGAATAACTAGGAAATGTTATTATTATAATTTAAGAACTGTGTTGCAGCCCACATTCATATAAAGTCGGCTCTCATATCTTAAAATTCTAGCGAGCAACTTATGAAAAATGAAACAAAGAGAATTCATTCATAAGTAGTGAGGTTAATAGAGCTACTATTGTATATATGTAAGTAATTTTGAAGGAAGGATTTTTTAATATATTACTAGGGGCAATTAATTTTAGGATGGCTGGGAAAAAAATGGAAAATCATTAACAGCGTATTCACTCCACGGTGGTAATGGAGGACAGGCGAGGTTTTTAAGATTGGACGACACATTTAGTATTTAACACTTAAGTAAAAAGTTCAATGCAATTCTCAGTCCTTCATTTTATAATCCTATTTGAATAATTTTCAACATTAATTACTCGACAAACTTTACCTGTTTTATCCATCTATAAGTTAATCACAATTTTATAACATTTTTGTTAATCAAACAAAATAGCCAAACTGTTCTGTAGTTAACGCACTTATGTATTGGTTTTACTGTAAATGAATAACATTGTTGATCGATGTCTGATTACAATAAAGGAATAACGGCAGACGAGCGCACTGTTTAAATGTGGAGTCAGTTGCCTATAGCATAATGTGTTAGTGGTATTATATCGAGCGCTGGTTTAGGATTTGTCGAGTCTAGAAATATTTTAGTACCTACACAAATACTGTATCGTAAAAAAGGTAAAACATACTTATTTTAAATCAATCGAACATCATGAAGCAAACACCTCTTTAGTCAAACTGCTGGGAAAGCCTCCAAAATTTCATTGTTAATCGTGAATATCGACCAAGCTTTTAAATTTAGAATAAAGAAGTTCATTCTAAATTTAAAAGTCTTCCACTAATTTTTACATCGCGATACTCGTCATCGACCATCATATCAAGCCATTTCATTTAAACTCATTACACTCCTTCATAACGAGGGCAATGATTGTATCTGGGCGGAGTGACGTTTTGATATCGAGTTTGATGCGCGTCGACTGGGCGGGGGTGCGACGCGCCGATTGGCTTCGTTTGAGGACGGGCGCCGCCCAGTTGACGCGTCTATAACGCGTTTTAATAAGTTCAAAAGTTTTAAACTGTGCTGTAAGTATCCACTACGAGTTTTATTTAAATTCAGAACTTAAGTTTTGAAATTTAATGCATTTATTTTTCTTGTCCTATTACCGAATTTAAGGAATGCCGGATGCGATCAGTACTTGGATAGATAATTCTATACAAATACTCCGTAGCATCGACTCGGTTTTAAGTGTATAACGTCCCTCAAAGTTCCTTCGTCGGCTGAGAAATAAGTGAAGTTACAGACGCATAGCCTTTTACATACTTATGAAAATATGGGTCACAATTCGATTAGCTAACAACCTGTGTATAAATCATAGTTCTAGATGTTTTAGGTGCATACAATCCGATTATTACATTTATATACTAATCTACTATCACAATTACAGTTGGATCATTAGAAGGTAAATATTTAATCGTTGTATTTTCATTAACCTAATTACGTGGGAGAGAGAAAACTAAGTTCAATTATCGAAAGTGATTTTTATTTCAGAGTAAATTTTGCTATTTCTGTAAAATTAATTTCATAATTTATAATGAATAAATATTTTTATCAAGCATATTTTAAAACAAGTAAGTTAAGTAAGCTTTTATACACTAGATTAATATCGCAAAGTAAAGTTACCCATTGATAGAATAAGAAAAGAAATTAATAAATTATATGCCCGTATAGATGTGAAAACAATATGTAAACAATAATATTTTTATTTTACGATGTATTTACTAATTGAGAATTTACATGCACAATACAATTTTAATTAATTCGGGTAGATGAATAAGACGTCGAGTCAAACGAGCACGTACGAAAAAGGGATAGTTATAATTATTAAAGTTTCCGAGGTCGTATTACAGGTAAGCGAATAGGATATAGGTGTGAATGGGATAGCATTGCTGTAAGACATATCAGATAAGCCACGGATAGTGACGAAAATCTATTTTCAAACAACAGAATTCAGTTTGGTCTTGTCGTATTTTATCTATTTATTATATCAGTCAATTGCGTTAAATATAAGTTTATTACAACTAAATATTATCAATTAATTTAAATAGATGTGGATACGATTGTATTTTTCTATCAAAGTTGCTATCTTGAATGAATAATAGTCTTCAAATCGTTTTCTTCGAAAGACTTTTTTAAATTGGGATTAGGAAAAAGTTACTGCAGATCATATCCGAGTTATATGGCAGATAGTTGATTTTCTTATATCCATAATCTTATAAAGTAGTCTAGCGCTGTGTGAATCAACTTATTGTCGTGGAAAAGAAGGACATTCTTTGTGAATTTTCCATGTCGACTCTATTCAATTTCTTCTTTCAGCTAGTAAATGAATAAAAGTGTAATAGTCTTGGGCGATATCGACTGATTTTTTATATATAAGAAAAATATAAAAGAATTAAATGTATAAAAATAAGTCTGTCACACTAAAAAAAATATTAAAGAAATAAATGTATAAAAATAAGTCCGTCACACTAAGAAAAATATAAAAGAAATAAATGTATAAAAATAAGTCCGTCACACTAAGAAAAAAATAAAAGAAATAAATGTATAAAAATAAGTCAGTCACACTAAAAAAAATATTAAAGAAATAAATGTATAAAAATAAGTCAGTCACACTAAAAAAAATATTAAAGAAATAAATGTATAAAATTATTTCGATTATTTCGATCAGTTATATTCTTTCACAGTTATGGAAAACTGTGGCTATATTTTTTCTGGCATAAGTTCACCTAAACTTTTAAGAAAAATTTGTCCCTTTGAAATGTTGCTGCAAGCAGTATACTATTAAGTTTTAAAAATGCTTTCCAGTAATTAATTTGTGATTGTTTCTGAGATGGCCTTAGAACGCATGGAAATTCTTCTTCTGATTACTTTTTAAATATGCCCTGAATAGTGTGTATCTAGGAAAAATGAGTTAATTTGTCTATTCTGGCAATTTTCTATTAAGTATTATTTAATACTATCACAGGTGATGAGTTAATGAAGAATTTTGCTTACTAAAACCAAGCGAGGTTTTTATATTTTGAAACTGTTTATTTTTCCGGGATGAATCCCACATACACGTGACTAGTAGGTTCCATTAGTGTGCAAAGATTTAGCAAGGATCGGTTCTGTAATTGAAGTGTGAATACGATAATAACAAACAAATTCACATTCACATAGGGTCTTACGATCCGATCCGATCATTTTAAGTATCGATACAAGATCTTCTTCTTCATTCCTTCGATATTTTAAATCGATATAAATAATATACAGGTTTAGATCGTCTACACAACTACAAAGGTACTAGTATCGGAGCAAACCATTAGATTCAAAAAGATCGCATCATAATATAATGAATTATATTAATAATTTGTTAATAATAAAATATTTTATGCGTTTACTTAGAATTTATTTTGTTTATATATCTTTTCCGGAAATATTGTTATATGCATATTATATCTTTTTCATGGGTATTTTGTACTATATATTTTAACTAAATTATAAATTTTATTATATTTCTTTATTTATTTACTCAAAGGTTCACAAAACAAGTTACAGTCATGTAAATATATAATAAAAGTTTCGGAGTATAAAACTAGAATATACCTCTAATTATGTATACTCAAAATAATTAGAATAGTTACATATACATGTTTAAGGGTTACTTGTGTTAGTGAATTTATTACATAATACATGGATCAATTAGTAATACTAGTATTAATTTAGAATTTATCATATATTATACATACTGAACTTTTAATTAATTCGATTTTTTTGATCTGGGCCTTAATTTATAAAAAATATTTTTTTTATTTTCTTTTTAAAAGGAAATGATTTTTATTCAAAAATGTCCAAAGAAGAATGTTTAGAAATAATATCGTTGTGCAATCGGCACATTCGAGTTATAAAAAGAGATATTATCGTTATAAATTTTGAGTACAAATAATCTTAGTGAAGGATTACGGAACCTGAATCGGGTGTTGAATTTGAGTAGAGAGAGGAGCACAAATATAATAAATCGGTGCTTTTTTCCCCTGTAGCAAGTGATGACAAATTGAATCTCAGTAGCTGGATTTCATAGGATCTATATTTTCTATCAAGATGAATTCTATAGCAAAGAATAATCAATAACCTCGTTTGTAATTTTTTCAATTCTATCAATGTGTGGTTTGTAGTGTGGAAACCAAATTTACAAAAAGGAAGAATTTGTACTAGATTAGATATATACTCAAAGCAATGATAAAAAACAGTTATTATCACTATTTAATGGCCCATTGCTGTTAAGTAAAATACTAAATTTGGAGTAAAATAAACGTCACAGTATGAGAAGCGCCGAACGAAATACTAAGTAAGTCAAATACTAGTAAAGTAGATGCAGAGTATGTAACACTGGATTCGGATATATGACTAGGATTCAAAATAACTACATTAGATTTTATCGATTACTATAACCTAAATTTGTATTAAATATTTAAATAAATAGGATGTTTGCTTAGGATCCGAGATAAAATACTAACAAACAAAAAATTCATGGCAATTCTTCATGGTTGCCGTATATATATACATGGCACGCTGACGATAATCAGCTTTTGAACTGATACGCTTAATGAGACAATGCCCTTCAAATGTAAGTGGTCCAGTAATAATGGTGAACCTGGATCCGTAGGTATGACGACAGTCCTGTGGAGTGGGGTCAAATTGATGTTAGATTTGACGACAGTCCTTTAGGTGGGGTCACACTGATGTTATGTATGGCTACAGTTCTTTAGGTGTGATCGTATTAATGTTAGCTATGTCGACAGTATTTGAGAGGTCTCATATTAATGTTAAGTATGACAAGAGTCCTTTAAGTGGGATCACATTGATGTTAGATGTGACGACAATCCTTTGGACACATTGATGGGCGAACTTGGCAAAAAAATCATAGTAAATAATCCTGCATCAATGTAATATACATTGATGCAGGATTCATGGGTTAATCGGGGTGTTTAAATTTACTTCGTGTTTGTCTATGATCTTTCGTATTCTAAGTATTTTATTTTACTCGTGAAGCACTTGGAGCAGACACCTGGTGGCATGGTCGTGTTGGCGACACAAATTTGTCACTAAAGTAATTTAGTCACCGATGTCAACTACCGGCGAAGTGTAGCAAAGTATATTATTGATTGTATAGAGGCTTGTGGTTGGTCCATATTCCCTACTGACTATTACTAGCGATCACAATGACAACCGAAGGATAATGATGTAGGCGTACGACAAGAGCGAGGCATTTTTGTTAACATGAATGATCTTAATTAAGAGTACCGTTTTATTTCTTTCAAGGTAGGTTAAAAATTAACAAGCCTCTCTCCAAATTATTTTGGAATTTGTTAGAAGGTCTCAAAGTATTAAATTTATTTATTACTAGCTGGGCCTACGGCTTCGCTCGGATGAAATTCGGAATAAGAAAAGTTATTAGAATTTTTTTCTCTAATATATTGTTCTTGGATATAAACTATTATAACAAATTTAATCAATATCCCGTCTAGTAGATTTCGCGTGATTCCAGAACAAATTAACATACAGACAGACAATAATTCTAAAAACAAGTTTTATGACTTGTATTATCATTTTTAACGCTAAATAAATTACTCTCGCTTAGTTTTAAAACATTTTCTGTGTACAGAATTCACTCTATTATAATTTTATTATAAGTGTAGATAGTGGATATAAAATTGACAACTAGTTGAGAAAAGTTGCTACGAAGCCATGAAAATTAATAAAATCGAGATGGAAATAAATATATGCATAACAGTTTTTACTCAGGCAATTTTACACGATATAACGGAATATAAGACACGGTTATGGCGCCGCATTCTATCGGTGGAGTTAAGGAATCGTTCAGGATGCCCTTTGAATGGAGAGATGATAAAACAATTAACAATTGGTTCCTCATGATAGCTAAGCCATAGTGCCTTTTGTTTATAAAGAAAGTAGGATGTCTGTAGGTGAGTAAATAATATTTTGTATAATAATTTGGGAGTTAAAGAGGTTTATAACACATTATCATAAAACATAGATTAACCCTTTACCCCGAAAGAGCCTTTAGAGCTTGGCAAAGTCTCCAGCTGCATAAAATTCCAAGATAATCTATGTAGAGACAAGACCATATGATAACGTTGCGCGACGATATTTTTCAAAAATTGTTCGGTTTCACCGAGATAACGCGCCTGGGTATGAGTCTGTAATAGTGACCCAAGAGACTGACTTCGAAATTCGTGATATTCTCCATATTCAAGAACCTTAACCTTTAGTAACCTCTATCTATTTCTGAAATTAATTTGAAAGTTAAAGAGTCAGCGATTTGAAGATGATCGGGCTGTTACAGCAGTTGTGCTAAAAGTTTTAAGCATTCGAGGTAAAGAAGAAAGAATTAATTTGTTTGCTCATTTAGATACGATACGGTTAACTTTATTATTTTTTTCCCACTCCTCATCTAGATATAGCGAAAAACAGTTCGGAATTTTAATTGTATTTATGGATGTGTTTCCGATTGATTTCGTGTCTCTTTCTCTGTTTGTACCCTATATTATAGAGTGCAATGACATAAAATAAAAATAGAATTTGTATATATTAAATAAAACTTAGAATTTATAACAATTAGAATTTACATCAGTTTTAGCAATTAAAACCTTCGAAACCTTGAAAAAATTGCTATTTATTCGATGTTACTGTCCAATAAATTGAATATAAAAAATAAATTTATAGCACGACACATATAACAAAGAAAATAAAAAAATGGAAATTGGTTGCGTGTTTCACAAAGATATATTTTTATAAAGTTTCAAAATACCAATTTTTGCCGATTTGTCTCATATTTTACATCACCGTTTATATCATTTAGTATAAAATAAAGAAATTAATATAAAGTATTTAATAAATAAATAAACTATAACCTAAAATTAGTTCCATTAAAATCTTCAAGTGGAACTTTAATTCTGATTCTAGATACACATCACATATGTATAATATATTTTCACAGAACTGAGTATAAATCTTCCTACAATGCAGCTGACCGTAAATCTAAAAAAGTGGAACATCTACCGGTCCAGAAATTCAAAAAAAGAGAAGCCTTTTTTCTAGGTCATTACACTTTTCTTCTGAATACAATAAACATACCTTGAAATCTTACGTATCTGCTTTTATGCTGCCCACCCTGTTGTTATTTTACAATCATTTATTGAAATAATTATATAACAAACATGTGTTTTTTTCTCAGTTTTTACTAGTTAAGAAACCTATTTGACAAATAAATGAGATTTTTAAAAATGTTATTCAATGTTCGTATAAAACAGAAATGATTAAAAAAATTAAAACGTAATTAAAAAACAATTAACAAACTAACGTATCTTAATATCGATTTCAACTTATTCTGAAATGTTTCTGTTTTTACCTCAATGCGATAAACAACAACGGTTTCTAGAAGAACGGAAAGAACAACTGAGGAATAATTGATACACCTTTAATCATGTTGGCAGATAATTTTTCGTACACCTTACCTCAAGAGAAAAAATATTCTTCATTGACTATACATTTGGAATAATTATGTCGATATATACAACGTTGCCTATTAATACAACTCTCTCTAAAACTTAGTGTCGTACTCTCGACTCAAATACAAATACTTATTATATTCTAATTTCCGTGGATTTCATTACACCTTTGTTTAATATATTCTACTTTTTGGTTGTCATTGTAAAGTAAGGCGCCTGTTTTAATTTTACTCTGATTAAATGCAATTTTATGAATTTGCTAAATTTTACATTAAAAGGCTTGTATTATTTTCTGTTGAATAAACAGTGCAAATTTAGGAAAGTTCTAGAATTCCAAATACATTTGTCTTAAGATTCTTCATTAACATTCCAGATTCTTATTAAAATATTATTGTTATAAAAAACTGATTTGGGGTCAGGAGACCTATTAGTTCGAGATTTAATACAGAAACAGGTTCAATCTTGTGTCAAACTTTAAATACATCACAGAAAATATGTCCGTATTTCTAAATACAGGTTAAGGTTCTTTTTTTCAGTAGGTTATTAATTTTCAGCAGGGTATTATTTTTCAAAAGGATTTTATTTTTTCAGTAGGGTATTAAAAAGGATAGAAATTTCCATCGTAAAATTTCGGAAATTGGAAGTACTGATCTCTATTTACTGATACTAAATGAATCGAAATCGGTATTGTCCTATCTAAGGAGAATATTTCCAAAAAAATTACTATTTTTACTAATTTTCTTTAATTTACTGTTCAGTTGAACAAAATTGTTCTTATTAAGCCTCTCATTATTTGGCAATAAAATGATATAACGAAAAAGCAACAAAATAAAGAAAATATTACTTGCATTTCTTAGATAGAAAATATTACAATAACAACCGTACGAAACACAGAAACGAATCAATCATATGTTGTAAAATGTAGCCTTAGTCAATTTTTACTAGCTCACTAAGGGAACAAACACCTTCAGACTTTCGTGGATCAACAATCATGATCTTTTGTTCTTGTAAAATAGATTGCTTAATTTAAATAATTATCGATCGCTTTTTAATTTTTTTATGATAATCCCGATCCCGGTTTGAGACCCGTGATGGCAATTTCGAAACGTACCATAATTCAGTCGAGGTTCCAAGATTCCGGAATCCCGAAATGTTGGGATTAGATGTCCTAAAGCACAGCAAAACAAAAATGACAACAAATATTTTTAAAGACAGATTTACAAAAATATACGAAAAATCATTAAATTTCCATATAGTCGATATCTTTTACAAAGTCTCTTATTGTACGAGTAATCAAATTATGTCTCAGCGATTGCAAAGGCACGAGCCAAACTCTCATCATTTAAGATGACAGTGGAGTACAGAAAGAGCTCCCAAGAAGAATATTTAATAACGCAATAAATCTAAAAATCTATACCATTTTTCCGCATATACACGAAAATGTAGACAGCCAATGAAACAAAACGTATAAATCGAAATAAATACATGTATTTAAAAATTATTACGCTGATTAAAAAAATTAATGTGTATGTGCAATCAGTTTATCAAGAGTTGAAAGTTTGAAAAAGACATGAGAAGTCTAATATTTGCTATCCTAAAAATTCCTAGGATGCGATCACAAAAATGAGGTTTGCGATGTTTAATGCCAATTATATTACTACTTCTCTAATATCCGTGATCTACTGGTAATGATTATAAAACAAGTTTACATGGAGAATAAAAGTAATTATGGTAGACCTTGAATCATTCAAGGTTTCAAATTGAAAATTTAAAAAATATGATAAAAATGTATTTACATGTCACGTAAGACGATATCAAAGTCCTTAGTGAAGAAAATAAAAATAAGAGAGAGAGAGTGGAAATTAAATTTTCAAATTTCAAACTTCAACAACAGCCCTACAGAATGGAAAAATCCGGATAGAAAATAAATTTTACTTATCCGGTTTTGCCATTGTGTAAAGTATTAGACACGTTAAGTAGCATATTCTTCGATTGTTTAAAGTATATGGATTGAGCTACTAGGTAAAAACATTAATGAAAGAAATGAATTAGTATAGAGATTTGGGAGGTAATGATCTATAAATTATAGCCAGATCTTATCTAAAATTTCCAGAAAAAATAGCCTCCCTTATCTTTTGCAATTCTTCTTTGCACTACTAAAGCACTACCTAAAGGTTTTATAGCCTAGCCAGACATTTTATGTTGGGTAAAGTTACGTGATATTTTAAACAGACAAGAAAACAGAAATTTTAAAGTTTAAATGAATAATGCACCCCCACTTTTTATACCCATTTTAAGAGGATTAATTAGAAGGTATACACTTGAACAGTTCCTGTATAATATAGCGCAGCTTATAGTGTCAACAGAAGACATCCGAGTAACGAGGTCACACTGAGAGCTTAAGCGTTAATCGCATAATCGCCGCTAAAGCGCTTGACCCCGGAAGCGAACTGAAACCTGCTGGCCTACTTCCGTGACGCCCAACGAGTATGTAAAGCTTATTTGTACTTATCGTAATAGTTACCTATACCAACTGGGTTAATATGTGGAATATGTTTTGAATAAATGAAAATAATAATAAAGAGACGCGCCATCCTTATGAGAAAATTCTAATTTTCTCATAAGGATGGCCAGTTGTCTGCCAGATAATTTAGAAAAATAATATTAGTACTAAAACAATCAAATATTTGTATAGGTATATTCATTTTTCCAACGGCTTAGTTTATTAAACGAAATTATTTTCCAGTTTTAATTATGGTAGTTAGCCGTGCTAACAACTCACTCTTTTTTTCAAATGTTTTAGTTTATTGATCACACATGATTTCATTTATTTGCAACGATTTTAGCTATAAATACTTAAGATTAAATGTTCCATTTCATTTAGTAATGTACCGTTGGTGTGAATGTGAAGTTTTCCAATCAATTTTCGGTCTTGGCATAAATTTTCTTAGCTCATTATAATTAGAGCGCGGTGACATAAGTTAGCGTTGTAAGTTCAGCAGTTTAATATGATAATGTAATAAATAGGCAAACAAAGAGACAACTATTTTGTAAATGATATTTTTGCTTTATTGACCTTCTAAACAAAACTTCTGACAGTAATACGATACGACACGATAGAGACAAAGTTATTTTAAAATCAGTGGATAGAGAGTATGAATTAAGGGCTTAACAGATTTCACACTGCCTTTATTGCTACCTCTTTTATTACCTTCTTTGTCTGGGATGAATTGCTGATAAATAACAATGTGACAATTAGTGTTATTCAGTTCTCGTTATGTAGAGATTTTTATTCTCTAGTTCCATTTATTGGTTCCGGATATCGAACATCCAGCTACGTTGGACGTATTAAAATTGACTGTCACATTTATATTTTAGCATTATTCATTATACCGATGAAAGAATTTTATGCAACCATGATACCCACTTAATAATTAGTATTCGCCAGTGAAGTTGGTCAATAAATAGTGACTTCTGCTAGTGAAGTTTGACGAATTTAATGAAAGCCACTTTGTGAAAATTAGATCCAGTAAGTACATAAAATTAAAAAATATGGATTCGACGTTTTAATCAATGGGTAGTTTGGGATTTTTACCCACTAAAGATCCACCACCTTAATCACAACCAGTCTAAAGTGGACCGACTAGCGGTTGTTATTTCATTTTTGTTATTATCACATGGGTAGAGACTTACCATAGGATAAGACTCCTAACTGATTCTAAACTATAAATTAATGAAGTTTAGTTCTCTTGAGATGTCGTTGCATAATAAACACGTTGAGGACAGCTTCCTTTACAGGTTTTCTGTAATTCTGCAACGGCGTGTTGCATGCTTTCATGTCTGGTTGCATGCTTTTTGAGCATTTCTGGAACTGGTTCAATATGTAGTTCCCGGTGTAGGTCACTGTTTCGAATGCACTACGGGGCATTAACAATCTACATCCCCACTTTATTTAGGAAGGTCTGTTTTCCCCAAATTTGGGCACTGTAAGTTTAGATTAGTTTCAACATTTGATTATAAATTCGTTTTATACTAGATTGAAAGTTCTGAGTTCTATTCTAGCAGCCACTGAAATTATCCGTATTTTATATTTAATACCTTCTCTTATATTTTATCTATATTTTCCATTTTAATTTTACATCTATATTGATTTCTAGATACTTTACTGTATTAACGTAGGAAATAAATTCATTGATAAAAGTAAGGGAAGTGGTTGTATTTTATTAAATGAAAAGTTGGCATGAGTAGACTGGGTTTTCTTTATTTTTACCACAGTTTTACTCACTAATCATCAAAACCCACTTCCGGTTGAACTATAATCTTGAAATTCGGCATAATGTAAGGTGTGATGGCACAAGTAATGTAAATATATTTTTTACAATTTATGGAATTACATATTTTTTAAAATATGTCGTGATATAGTAGACAATATTTCTTTATTGATATCATAGTCTTACTCACTGAACATTACAGCCTATAGAATGTTCAGTGAAAATCAGCATGGAATCGGCATAATGAGAGGTTTTATAAAAGGTATGGGAGGTCTTATAAAGTTCTCTTTATAAAGTAAAGTAACAAATCTAAATACCAATGATTTCTAAATCTATGTGGAATTATACATTTTTTTGAAAAATATATATGCGAAAGATATATTTACGTTCTTCAAAATGAAAATTTTGTAAATAGTTTAATAGAAAAACTATGTACAATTAAATATTTATAAATGGGCTAAATTGTTATGTAGTCAGAGTTCTAACCGGTTTTGTGAGATTTTGTACTGCAAATTTCTACGA
Source organism: Druceiella hillmani (assembly GCA_039881145.1). Lineage (NCBI taxonomy): Eukaryota > Metazoa > Arthropoda > Insecta > Lepidoptera > Hepialidae > Druceiella > Druceiella hillmani. The sequence goes on from JAYKKI010000074.1 coordinate 2,193,406, forward strand.
ATAAATTCTTCAATTTACAATACGTTATTAAATGGAAGCATAGGTTATATTAAGAATATAGTATATGATCAAAGTTACTTAAAAAATTGATAAAACGACATTTGGTATTCCACACTTGTTTTAAATTCAAAACACTTCCCTCAATAGAACTTGGATATTCTGAAAGAATAAAAACATTAATATTATGTATAGTATAGCAGACCTTATATATATATATATATATATATATATATATATATATATATATATATATATATATATATATACACATACATACATATATATAAATTATAAACCGTGCATATCTACGGCAAAGAAAAAAGCCAAGCTGTAAAAGTTGACTTTGAAATCCTTGTGTTGCTACAAATATTCGCTTACGTTACAAACACTTGATTACGTCCAATTTAGTAAAAAAATCATTTTATTTCGGTTTCGTTGTAAATTCGTTCATTACTATTTTCAGATTTGAGCGTTCGTTTACGATAATATACTATCAAGTTTCTTCCGTACTTAAGGAAAGATTGGTTTCAGTTTTAAATGTCACGTCGATAAGATTTTGTCTGAATAGATTTAAATCGTTCTAACAATTAAGTGATATTTCTTAAAGCAACAAATACTCTAACAATACCGGGTAACTGATAGTAAGTTGATCAAGAAATTTGCCCAGAAATTATTGACGTCCCGAGTTAACCGGCCAAGAAATGACATAAACTCATTTTGCAGCATAGAAGGACATTGAGCAACAATCTGATGAAAAATGTAATACGATATTTTACTTAGTCATTATCGGATGCACTAAATACATGTTGATACCTATTTTTTTTTGACACGTGATCAGTGCATTTGGCGTTCAAGTTTATTTAACACTAAAAAAAATAAATCTTACCAGATTTAAGTCGTACACAGTTCTTTAAATAATAAATTTAGCCAAATAATTTTCAAAATATTTTTAAAAAATGCAAGAAATGTTAAAAGTACCTTCATCCGTCGGATAAAATTTTTGATCCGACAGATCAATCTAATAAAATGAGCTATTAATGAATACAGAATGACAGATTAATATAATAAAATGAGCTATTAATGAATAACGTACCACAAATATTAACAATGCAAAATCCAGGAAAGGACCTACATTTTGCGTTGTTAATACTTGTGGTATGTTATTCATTAATAGCTCATTTTATTATATTAATGTTCATATATATCGTGCAATTAAGTTCTATACAAATTGTTTGTACATAATTTTTATTGTTAACTCCTTAATAGCATGTTTTTAGAATAATTAGGTTATGATGAAATACATTAAAATTTACATTAATTAATACTGACAATAAAAATACGTTTTTTCTAGCTAGAAATTTAATAGCAATGTGAAACTTAAAGTCTTCACTTATATATTACGCATTTTTTGAGTTTTGTAAAGTTTTATTAAATATTAAGCGGTTTTTTTTAATTAAGTTAATAATATCAAACGCTTAAAGTAATAATAATAATGATAAAAGAATTCTTATCACGGTCATCTTTCTGTACTCATTTTTACAATTTTATGATATAGACACTGTTAAAACTGGATATTGATAACTTATAACTGATCTGACATATCTTTTGGAAAAAAAATAAATGTATTTTTTAATGTAATAATACCTTTAGTTTATAAAATACTCAAAGAACAAAAATAGCGCAAGTTTGTAAGATATACATTCAGGCAGTGAGTCACTTGAGGGAAATGTTAATCCTTATGTGGCCAGTACTATACGTGTGGAATTATGGGGATGAACTCGGGATCATAATAAGAACTGTATTTTAGATAATTGATAAACTATTTTTCTTTAAACTCGACATGACATTTCCAACAGGAATGAAGTTTACGCAGCAAATAGGCAGTATAATACAAGATACTGATGTTTCACCTCTACTCTCGAATGATATGTTGTATAGCAATGATTGTATGTAATGATCAGATCGGATCATTGATATGGGTTAAATCAAACTAGCGAATGCAGTTTCAATAAAATTAGCAAACATGTGTGTAACAAGAAGTTGTGGAAGAGATCGGTTAACGCGAATAAAAAAAAACATATAGATATAAAAAAAGGCATCTACGATTTTTTCGATTATTTGAAGTAAAAGTGCAAGGAAATGAGATGTTGTGCAATAAAATAAAATAAATATTATTTAATAAGAGTACATAACTTTTGGCTAGTAAATTAGGCTTTCTTAATTTGTTTTTTTTTGTATCGTACTCGTTTCAACAAAACAAAAATGGCACCTTCAACTGGCAATATCCTTTATTTAACAAACTTTTACAAAGAAAAAAAAAGAAAATTAGTATCGAGGGTGGTCTCTTCTTACCGAAAGCATTGCTGCAATTCTTCGCGGTATGTCCGGGATGAGGTTTTTAACGATTTCTAGGAAAATACGCTCCCATTTGGTGGTAATAAATGTTAACTCTCAGATATTCTCTGGTGCCGAATGTGCAGCTCTATCACGCCATTTTAGAATATATCACAGATACTCAATACGATACAGGTAGAGATTTCATACTGCCGGCCGGGTAAGTGGGTAGGATACTGGTCGGTAGTTCGTATTCTCAGTCGGGTAAGCATCTACTTCGCTCGCTTGGTGTGCTCGAGCGTTATGGTCGACGAAGATCGCAGCAGCTCCTGCCGGTTGTGGATGAAGAATTAGTATTTCCTTGATGTACCGCTATGCAATTAGAGATTTTCAACAAAAACTAACTCGTACGATCGTCAGAAGTTATGTCGAAAACTACCGATCCTCCGCCGTTACGTTGTATTATGCTTTCAGGACTTCTTTCCTCTCCAAATAAAGAGATTCTGGCTTCATCAGAAAATAAAATCCTACTCCACTCCACATCGGTCCGTGTTTCATAATTTTGGTGAGACATCGACAATATGGTGCCGGACGATGCACGGGATTTAGGATCCCTATCCAATCTTCGGCTGTGGATATCAATTTGTAGAAGTCTCCCCCTGATCGTTCATAGGCTAACACTTACATCTCTCACTTTTTTCAGATCGTTTTTAATGTTTCTCTAGGTAAACTTCCGATTTCGTAAAGCTTGGCTCATAATATATCGGTCGCCTCTTCGGCTTACTATATATCGATTTTCTTCCTGATACCGGTGTTTTTTTACAAATGAACCGCCTTCATGAAATTTTTTCCAGGTAACCTGAATAATAGAACGATTGACAAACATAACATTGAGTACAACCTTCTTCAAAAGGGTCACTATATTACCAGCGATTACTGTTATGTTTGCCGTAGTACATTATACAATTTGTGACGAAAAGCGAACTTAAACAATTTAACAGTAATAGCAATAGTTAAATTTGCTTAAACAGTTATTTGTAAGCAAACAACACAACATCCAGCCACATAACGCCAACAATCTTTTAATTACAATGGAATATTTTTAAAATAAGTTTTATATTATCCGCCAGTACGCAGACAGATATTTCTCATTATTCGAATGCATGTAAAATGTCTTTTTTTTAATATTTTCATAGCTGTAAAGAAAAACTTTAGGTGCTCGTTTTTTTTCCAAAAGGGTATATTTACTTTTAGCGATATATTGGATAATTTTACATAGATCAGTAATAAGCAATTGTAATGACGACCGCTTTCTTTTACAATATGCTCGAAACTTTTGCCCATTAATGCGCTTTTTAACATATGTAGCACGATTTAATATTATGTAACATGATAGACAGACGTTACACTTGATTACATCTCAAGATTGCAGTAGACGATGGTTTAACGTTTCCGAAAAAAAGAGGGAGAAACTGGAATCGATTCAGATATAATAATATAAATTTAGAAAGACATTTTGATAAATTTTATTAAAGTAAATTTCTAACATAAATTTATTTAATTCACACATTGTAAAAGTAGCTTATTTGATAATATATAATAGGTCTTGCGTTTTTCTTGTTTCTTAATAAATATAAAATACGCACCTGTTTATATTTCATAATATCTATTTACTTAGCGAACTCTTACTGTTTTGACATCCATGATATCGTTCTTTGTAAATCGACACAAATGATATCCATAAATACGAATATCATATTCGTTATAAGTATTGTATGTCAACAACCTCGTGCCGCCCGACATTTAATACAAATATTAAGTAATAATAACAATAATTATCGAAATTATAACAATTACGGCCTTTTTGATGAGCGAGCATTTCAAAATTCGTTCTCGTTTCGAGTCGTTTCGATGGAAGTAGGTAGCGCGGCGGGTGAACGGCCCCGCGCAAGACTCCACGCCTCCGGTTGCCGTGTGTAGCACCACTCTTACGAGTGTTCGATTTTTACGTACTTTCTGCACGTACCGGTAGGGCTATAATCGATACACAAATTCAAACTTTGTTGATTAACATTGAAATATAATGAGTGTACCTGCACAGCTGAAATATATTGAGTGTACCCACGGGTTATCTGTCAATAGACGAAAATATTTTTTTAGGAAATTACAGTTGCACGCCGACGTCGAAATGACTGTATATTGTTCACTTTAAATGTACATTTTCACGTCAGATTCCAATTAATATGTTTAGAATAGAGAACATATATTGTTATTTCAGTGGGATTCCAAACTCAATTTATATAAAAGTCATTAGAATAGGATGACTGAAAACTTCAATAATAAGTCATGGTGCTTGTTATTAACAATTAAGCTTGAAAGAATAGAATTTAATTAGAGGTATTTTAATTAAGTGTAAAATAGAATTTGAATAACTAAATGATGATTGCGTCTATATTTGTTTACCTCTCTGTGGTATAAAAACTATTCAATTTAGATGCCGTGGTACGGATTGGGTGATATTTATATTTAGTAGTCAACAATTTTGTTGATTATTTTCAAGGACTCAACAAAAAATCAAACAATGTTCCCTAAACATATAAAATTAGGGAAAGTAACTTAGCAAACTTTCTCCTTCAAATTTTCCATTAAGACTGAGTTTATATCATAAACAATATTGTCGTTTTGGATATTTTTATAACATCACATCGTCACAACAATAATTTCAATAATAAAGGGAAAAAGGTAATGAGAAACATGTAAAATATTAAATATTGGGAAAAAAATTCGAAACGTAGTAGTTGGCCTGTGCGAATTATTTGCAAGTCACCGAATGTTAATATTATAATATAAACAAATTTGAGAAATAATATATAGGGAATTAAAAAATTAAAAAAACATTTTTTTTGAAAGTCATTGATTTTGACAATTAAATGAAACTACATGATGTGATATTATTTCTACTTTCTTTAAGTTCTTTACCACGACCTAGGTTTCGTTGTATTACAGCATCGTCAGGTGGGTTACTAGCAAAGATCTTTGATAATAGCCGACCTGACGATGTTGTAATGCAACGAAACCAAGGTCGTGGTAAAGAACTTAAAGAAAGTAGAAATAATATTACATCAGTTGTAGTTTCATTTAATTGTGAATATTGAATTTCTGCAAAATTAACGCTAAATATATTCAATCATTGGTTTTGATTAAGTTTTAAACAGAGATTTGGCGTACCGACAAAAACCCCTTTGAGAAATAATACATAGATATTTAATAGTTTGTGAATTATGTAATAATTAAATCTATTTCTACTATATTTATGCATAAATTTGTTCCTGTCTATTTATTCGCTTATCACTTGCTTTCTTCTGGTTGAATTGTTATGCGGTTTACAATATTAGTTAGGACGTTTATTATCGTTTTAGTACATATAATGTTTATGTTCAGACGTTTTAAAGTTATCGCGACCTATTTCAGCGCACGCTACCTAAATATGTGAAGATATATTAAAATATCAATAAATAATATGTTAAAGGTATAATTCGTACATACTTATGTAAAAAATCTACTCTAATACATTCCATCTCTGATTTATTTAATAAATGAATTACAGTAAGTGTTTCAATTCATTAGTAGCGAAAGGAAATATTAAGATATTATTAGAAATATTTTTGAATTATAAACAGTGATGTAATCAAAAGTATTCAACGCATTTAAACTAAATCTCTCACAGAATTCTATTTCACTGAATGCTTTATCAATATGATAAATAGTAAAACCTATAAATGTAACGTGCTTAATATATTAAAAAGTTTATAAGGTCAATTTAAATTTTAACAGTTTAGACCTTAATATCAGTCAATAAATAAATATCACACTACTATAAAACTAAAACCAAAAAGTGTAAAGTGAGAGTTAAATTCCCAAGAGTAATATAAAATAATGGTATTAACATTTGCTTGTCGATAGTCCCCAATGAGTTAATTACTAAATTCGTGTAAATTCCAATCACGGCAAATAAAAATAACACATCAGTGATCCATTTTATATTTCGAAACATAAAAAATATGATGCAGAAAAAAGATTTGGTTGAAACATGTTTTTAATCTTACGGTTACAGCATTTATACAATTTTTTTTATTGCCAGCCTCTAAGATAATCAAGCCAGTAAGCAGCGAAACATCACGCATCCAAATTGTTTTTGCCCAAAAATAAGACCCCAAATTTACCGCCTTACCGCCCTCACATCTACGTGCAGCTACATACCCCCGCACAGAGTTCACGAGCGTCCTAGACAATAGCTTTAATGAAGCGCTAAACGAACTAATTAATAGCGCGTCCGAATCGATGGCGCGCGGGGTTTCCGCGCGGGGCTTCGCGCCGTAATCACGCGGTCGCGGAACAATCGCGCCCTAATGGGCGGTGCGGACGTTCGTTACGACTGCGCTGTGTTGCAGGGCGCTTAAAGTTTACACGTAGGTAGATTTCCGCACCAATTTCCATATCGGGATTCAAACTGGAAGGAACCCAAATAAAATAGTAAAATTGAACACTACGTGACAGCAATGCGTATATGTTTATAATAAATATACAAGCGAGAGGTTCATCGCTTAGTTTTGCCTGTCATCGTTACCAGTTATTTTAAAAAAAAATTAGTGATAAATATATAAATTTCAATTTAATTTTTTTCGGTACAATCTTAATCGCCAAATTTTCTTTAAAGCTTCATCTATTATTGGAAATTTGAAATACAATTACAGTTACATATTTGCATTGCATTTGCTTAGTTGCAACAATACATATGTACTTAATATAAATGTACAACTATAGATACAGTTGTGACTGTAGTTTCAATTATTCACAACCATTGGAGCTATCATGTTATCGAGTTGTTATTCTTATATCAGACGTATATAGAAGGTCCACGTGCTCTTAATATCGCTTAATGCAAAGATGGTATATAAAAATAATTACATCCGGCAGCTTAATACGTATCCCCCCCCCCCACATAGGTTCTATTAACACTACGACTAAGAGACAGGTCATTCAAAAGTTTATATTTATGACATTGAAGCCTCAGTTAGAAGAAAATGGGTGACCAATTCTAGTCTTTTAAAATTACATTTATTTAAATTTTTAATTTATAACTTTCATTTAACCAATAAAACTTGTTACTTTAATTTAATTTGAATTCATTCATCATATTTAATAAAATCAACAGTGAAAGTAATATATATTGATATGAACCCAACTAATAGGGAAAACCTAATGAACATAACAGAACGAAAAATGTTTTTAGACTACTAACTAATCACCTCAAATGTGACGGTAAAAATATATATAAAAATATATATTAAAATATATAAATATATTAAAACTCAAAAGAGATACAGTAGCACCAGTGTCGCAACTTTCAATGCATACCAGTGTTGCACCCCTTTTAATAAAGTTTGCCAAATTAGCAACAGATGGCATTAATTTCTAACAAATCGTTTTCCTTTTTGTAAGAGAACATGATGCGAACAATACTGGAAAGATGGTGTTAGTTTCTTATGACTTGGTTTGTTTTCTCCATAGAATAATATAGCTTTTAAAAAGATATGAAAAACTACATTTTGTAATGCTATCTATTCAAGAATTAAAAAGCGGAGAGTTAAAATTGAACATTTTTTATTCTTCTCTTTAAAGTAATTCTCGTCTAAAGACAGATAAGACGTAGTCGTTCAAAGTTTAGTCGTGAAACACGTGAAACTATAAAGAAACTAATTATGTTTATAAATTTGATTAGCATTGATTTGATTATCATCACTGTAAGGCACTGTTCGTATCTTGTTTAAGAATTTGGTCTCCTACCTACCCCACTTGACTACAGGTTGCGTTCAGTAGCTTTTTCGTCACGAATAAACAAAATGGCAGACAGTGTTTAATGTTAATAACGATATTCATTTCCATGAATGAACTTGCGCACCAAACATATTCTTATCGAAAATGCACAAACCTACCGGCCGAACGGATACTCGTAATAATATCAAGTGTGCAAAGTAGGGGCGTCAGCTGTCAATATTTAAAGAAATTTCATTTCATTTTTCTCTGTTTGACAAATAAAAAAATGAGTGAAGGCGTCTTCCGTATTTGCTTTTTACTATACTTAAATATCGTAACAAGTTTTATGTATTTCTTCGACGTATACCTTAGAAAGTTGAAAACCATCAACTAGGGATAATATAAAAGACAAAAGAATAAAATAATCGTGAAAGAAATATTTTTGGACTCCTTTAAATTTTTCATACCATGGAATTTCATTTCGTATTAAGGAAAGCACAAACGACTCAAATCGTAACTCCGTAAAAACAGATCTTATTCATATGTAAGGCAAACTAAAACACAAAAATAATATTAAATGTAAGCGAGAACAAATCACGAAAGATAAAGACAGAAACTAATAAAGAAACCGCGTTCACTCGTGACTCTTTCCTTTCACACCGCGCGTGGACAAAGACTGGAAAAGATGCAACTCTCAGTCGAGTAGAAATGGCATAAATTTCCCATTAACGACTTGATGAAGCGTGAAAATCTTTAATTAATACTGAATATATCTACGCAAACATTATTTTTAGAAATCCTTATTTAATACTTGGATTTTTTTTGCAATAAAAACTTTCTGTTCGGTGCTCACGTTAGTTAACTAAGTAATAATTAACATCTTTTTTTGTAAACGTCAATTCTAAGAAGAAATGGCTATAAACCTTGGAAATGTCGGGACTCTGATCTGAAAATTTTTTATTCTGAATATCTTTAGTCGGTACCATGGAAAGAATCTTGCAATCTTACAGACATGGATGGAATATCATCATAAAATTAAACTGTATTTAAATGTGTAAAACTACTACCAATAGACATTATACCAGAACAGTTTCTTGATCCGTCCATTTTCCATGTTTCGTCTGACTTTTTCAGGTTGCTTCTAAATTAAAGTCGCTTTCAGATATCGCATATAAAAGTAAATTTTGAAAATAAGTATATTCTCCTTTCTTTTGTAATACGTATATGATATAGATGAAAATCTAATGGAGAATTTTGTCTACCGATAGTTGAAAATTGTTCTAATAAATTATTAATGTCCACTATTTTTTTATTTACATGCATGGCGTATAAATATACAACTGTTATTCTTTTATTTACATGCATGGCGTTTAAATATACGACAACTCGACAACGACAATTATTGTACTACATATTTCCAGATATTAAAGTGAACTTAGTAAGATAAATATTTATGGTTAAAATATTAATACGTCCTTAAAGAGCATTATCGATGAGATTTTAATATTCATTTCTCAGTGCCCTGCACGGGACGCGGGGTGACGTAGATGAGAAGTTTTAAAGTGCCTAACAAACTTTCATTATTATTCTATCTAATCATACAAAAAATGCCGATCAAAAAAATAACGTCTTGGAAATTTTTGCGAAACAAATTACAATAAATTTCGAGGCCCTCAAATTTTTTAATGTGTTACGTATAAGGTACCGGATTTAAAGATGTTTATTATATATTTATCAAAAATATCGTCGCATTGTCTGAGAGAGTTTTAATGTTATAAACGATTTAATAATTATTGAAAATATTCGCTAACAAAGTTCTAGAGGTCCATATGCGAAACATCAAGTTACACAAAGTATGTATTTAGCTCCACATTACACATAATTCGTTTTTGCTCTTGGATATTTTATGCATGATTGGCAATTATCATCATCAACTCAAAAAACTAACTTTCCCCCCAATTGTGAAAAGAAAACAAATTAACAAAGAATGCTCGTTTTCATATTTTGGAGTTTACTCCTAAAAATCGATTTTCGTATATAGCGCCCGGTATATTTTTTGTGAGGAGTAAAATCAGAAGTTCGGAGGGTTAAAAAAAGTGTAACAGTTTGTTTGGATATAGGAGGTAATCTCCGAGACTAATCATCCGATATCAAAAATGTTTTCACCAATATTTAGAAAGGACCTTCAGGATGGACATAGGTTGTAAATTATCCCTTTAAAAAAATGTAATATATTATAAAAAAGTGAAATTTTATAAGTTTGGATGTAGGAGGTAATCTCCGGAACTAATAATCTGCTTTCAGAAATTCTTACACCAATATTTAGAAAGGAACTTCAGGGTGGACATAGGTTGTATATTATCTCGTTAAAAAAAATTCATATATTATAAAAAGTTAGATTTTGTCAGTTTGGTTGTAGGAGATAATCTACGAAACTATTCATCCGATTTCATAAATTTGTTCACCAATATTTAGAAATAATTTTCAGGACGGACTTAGGTTATATTTTATCCCGTTAAAAAAAAACTATTTTATAAATAGTTAAATTTTATAAGTTTGGATATAGGAGGTAATTTCCGAAACTACTGACCTGATTTAAAAAATATTTAGAAAGGACCTTCAGAATGGATATAGCTTGTATATTATCTCGTTAAAAAAATCATGGAGACCAGTTTTGCAACGTAAGTCAACGAAAAAACAGTCAAGCGAACGCATTTCTTATGGACGCTGCCTTAACGGTAAGAGGTATGTTGATATATAAATCTATATATAGTGTTACCTATTTTATATATTCTAAGGCAATCGTAATTAAGGAGTAAACACCAGTGGCGCATCGAAGCTGACACGCACAATGTTTTTGTTATTTCAATCATTTCGATAAGGGATAAATGACTTGGAAAAGTTGGAGATGGAGATTTAATTATTATGTAGAGGGATGATGTGTGTATTTCTTCCTATCTTTCGATGTTTGTATTTTAAGAACGAATCAGACGATTTATTAAATAAAAATAATTAATTATTTAATGGTACAATACCAAAATACAGTCAGCCGTTTTTTATTCGTGACTAGAGAGAGATATTCAATCATAGAAAGGAATGTTAAACTCATACAAATAAAGGCACTTTTTTGTTTAGTGGTCAGTAAATTCACCGACAAAGAAAGAAACTGATTAAACAATTGATCATACAATATATAGGCTATTTGAATAATTTCGAACATTTCAGACTGTGTCTAGAGGAGTTACTAGAGAAATCCCCTTTAACATTTGTCTCTAATCTCACACCGTCTCATTTTGTGATATCGTATGTCATTGCAGTGGGGATATAAATCGCACGATATGATGAACATTGAATATTAGATTGAGTTTTAACCATTAAAAACCGCTATAGCATTGTATATTTGAAATTAGCAAAGTGCAAATTGAAACTTCTAAAAATCGTATAACAGTTTGGGAGTAATTGCAAAATATAATACAGTTAAATAATTCAAAATAAATTTACTATCTCTGTTATTATCATTGCGTAGTTAGACAAAGTAAATGAATTTCATTAATAGATAAGCTATCCAAGATTCCAGTTTTCAGCCACAATGGATATACAATTAAAAATTGTTACGATAAGTACGCATAGAACATGTACCATGAGGGTTTCGTCCACACTTAGGCACATATTAACGTCGTATAACTATTAAACTATTTATAAGTATTATATTATTTCTCAAAATGTAAATATAATGTCTAATATACCTTTGACAGGTATAAAAATATGCTGAATTTCTCAAATTCGCTATGTTTTTCGCTTTAACCCTTTTGCTATTCCCCTTTAAATAATATTGTAGTTAGGCGAAAATTATTTTTGAAGACCTTTTTAGCAATACCTCTAGAAATGCTTACGTATATTTGTGGAAAAACATAATATATAAAATTTAAAAAAAAATTAGACTTTCATTTGCCTCCTCTAAAGGATCATGGGCAGATTTGTTTAGACGCTGGTCTGTCTGTGTGTATTGTTCATATGTATACCATGTGAAACACCTCTATTTAAGTTTTTGTTTTTACTATTAGAGTTTAATTCTTGAAATACCGGAGAAAAAGGTATCTGCATTCTTAAATACCCAAAAATGAATTTATTTTTTATTTATATTTAAGAACTAAGAAAACCATGATTAAATATTGTATTAACGTATTTATTTAAACTAAAGATTTTAATTAATTATTATTAATTAGTTGAGTTAAATAAATCATATACATGTACATGGGATTCCCATCTAATTAAAAAAAAAGCTTATTTTAAAAGTCGACAAGAACGTACGTAAATAGTATGTTGTCTAAATTAAAATGAGTCCAATAGTGAGACTACATTTTCGTGGTACCTTTTTAGAATAATATGTGAAGGTAAACATTTAGTTTTTAAGTTAATTTAAAAAACAATTTAGAAAAAATAAAAAATATGTCGTAGTCCATAAATAATATAATAATTTACCTACATTTAGCTATGCAAGATTAGCGACGAGTTTAGTAACTTGTTATATGATATAAGATAAATGTAACTAAACGGAGACGTGGCTTATTAAAATCGGCTGACTCCAATAATACCTCTGACCACCGTGGTCACCATAGTCCTGTGGGTTTATAGAATTTTTGTTTATTTATATATTTCTCGTCTGTTCTTCATTTTTTTATTGTATAAGTACGAACGAACAACATAAACGCAATCGTTAATACTTGTTACTCCAATTAGTTTATTAAATAAAAAATATATTATTTTAATTTTTTTTCGACCAATTAAATTAATTATTATAAACTAAATATCCATCGTAACGCCATTCTCCTCTGTTGTTCAAAATATTTTTTTTTTATTTTGATTAATTGGTTTTGCATAAATAATGATTGATTTAAATCTAATACGATCACTCGTCAACAATATTATTTTCTAAATATAGTGCCGGTAGATGTGACGGTTCATGTGAATATTAATAAAACATGTTGACCCGCACATATCTCAACACAACAAAGATTTATATTTTAATGGAGGCAAATTAAGTACTCGAAAAACGTTTTTTAATTACAGTTAAAGTGTGGAGTTTAGTTTATTAGCCAGTTATAAATGTTTCAAAAATATTTTTTTATAATTTTAGATATTATGTCTTCGGAGATTCACTGACAAATAGGAAAAAAAAACTTCTCTGTTCTTATTTTTGAAACGAATCAACTTAAATTATGAAAGAAATCAGGGTTTTTAGAAGCTTATGTAAAAGTTCTAGAAACACTACAGCAAGTATTCTAAATCATATAATTCTTAAAATATGCACCATTTTTTTACGCATGTGAAGGATACAATAGGCAATATAGTTATATTATGGAAAATTGATACTTGTAAATAGTTTAATAAAAATACTACGTATCCATAAATGTTTATAAGTGCCGAAATGTATACCCTCATGGGAGCCCTATTCATGCTAGACAGATACGTAAACGATAAAATATATATTTTAAGGACTCTAAAGATGATATTTCACTTCTCCAGGACTCCATGTCGTCATAATAAAAACAGAGCTCGTGTAAAGACCTTTTGAACGGTTTAATTTATATATAATGGTGGGCCAATTAATCATGATTTTTCCAAATAAATATTTTCGGGTGGTAATTGTTTAGATCTACATATATAGGTTAATTAATTTTATTATTAAACAAAATTTGAAATTGAAAAGAAATAAAATCCTTATAAGAGCATACGAGTGAACTTATAAAGGTTTTGTTCCTTTTTCTTCTTAGGCATTAAACAAAAATGATTCATTTTAAGCGTTGTTTGAGATTTCTAGTACTCAATTTGGAAATCACAATATCACTAAACTTATCTTACAAGATTGCATCCATCGTTTTTCAACGGTCTTTGGCAAGTTTTTCTATCAATATCTATGTATAATGAATTTAAATAAAGAAAAGCAAATATACATTTATCTAGATTAATCGCGTGTTTTTCATTCGATACCTCGTACGCAGGTTCAAGTTACAGTGGAGAAAATAGGTGAATGCCACAGTGACAACAATTTTGTAACTAGTGTCACCGTTCCTTCCATGTGATAACCCTATCGAAGACTGACAGTACATATTGTACTGAATCGGTCAGACTGCAAAATGCACCATCGGCACACAGGCGGATGCGATTACACAATGATCACCTTGAGGGGCGTAATGCAATAGCGGCTGTGAGAACGCGCCGCGGAACTCGACACGCGGCGGCCGAGGGCAGAAGGGGAGACCGCCCGCGGACTAAAGAGAGGCTCTGACTGAGCTTTCATCAGTATCTAAAGCTACGACGGAAATTAATTCTTTTAATTCTTATGTCTGATCTTGTACTGTTTCACAGCAAGCGAAGTTACTTCTAAGAAAATAAAGTTTCGTAATTTTTAAAGATACTTATTATTTAAGTAGAGTCTGTTATATTTCTCCATTTAATTTTTAAGTCTATTTAAAATAAAGCAATTATTGAAATTAAATCTCCAATGCATTGCTCGATTTGCATTGTCATCAAACATCTTTATTTGAGTTCTATTATTTGGATATTTTATATTAAAATAATATATATTTTGTTTCCTCCTCAATCATTTAATTACCAATATATAGTTTCGAACATCAAAGTAAAAGCTGCAAATTTCTGTAACTGTGTGCTGTAATTTTTTACTATTACAGAAAATCTGTACAACAAGAAGTTTAAAATAACAGCTTCAATGAAATAATAAAAAAAACACCAGACGTCAATAAGAAAGGCGAGTTTTTTTTATTTCATAATAATTTGATTTACGTAAACAAGCTTTTAAATTATAAAAGTAAAAAAATATTTTTATGAGATTCACAATACGTATAATGATTGAAATTATTTTATAGTCGTTTATCTAAATGAAATGTTTAAGATATTTCACTGTGAAAGTTCTATTCTTGGAAAAAATAATTTCTTTGAAATTTTTATTTCAATCAATCAAAAGTAGGAATTGGTCCATATTATTTATTTATTTTATTTACTTCTTATTTTATTACTCTACTTTAATGTATTTAATTGATACATATGGCGGACTTTATTGTTATGAGAGCAATTTCTTACAGCCAACCATATTATCGATACAGTGCCATTTTAATGGCAATTAATTTAAGCCAATTAAAAATTGTTAAATAGGGATCGACGAATTTTTGGAAAGTGTTTTTCAGCATCCATTTAAATTTTTAAGCTACAGTTGTTTCCACTTTAAAGTTCTTTGATTGTGAGGAGCTCCATCACCGTTTTCAATTACAGGATACCTACCTATTTTCTGTAATGATGTTGCCGGGTCGAATGAAGCGGTGCTAGTAGAAAACACCGGCATGGGCTTATTCTCAGGTCTGATCCATTGTTTTGCTACATAAACGTATAGGAATATTAGCATATTTTCACGTTTGTATCTGCCGTTTTTATTCGTTCAGCGCATAAGGTACCAATCTTTCAAAGTTTTTATAATTATGATTAACAGCAATGGTTTTCTTTTCCTTGACAAATATTACTTTAAACACGTAAAGCGTTTATATAATAGTTAATATTCTTTTCTTTTGCCGATAAACCGTTCCAATTCAATGAGAAAGATAGCGAACAATTATGTAAAACGTTATCCTTGAAACCGATAAAATAATAATAACCATCTTCCTTGTTTGTTCAATAATTAAATCAAAACAATGTTTTGAAGGCGAGGTAACGATCATTGTGTACAGTCTTCCTCGCGCATCACGTCAAGCCTTCCTTGTTTTTATTTTGCACATTGTAGGAAATTTATCAAACTACACGTGACTTATTATAGGTTCTCTTTGAACAGAATCTTCGGGCAGTAGTTGATCGAAAAATAAAATACCTTATTGTGAAAATGTCCCGACCTTAATTTCCTTTTCAAATATCCACAAGAGGCCCAGAATAGTTTTATTAATTTTACTTTGATAGTTGCTGTTCACCTGCACCATTCACAACTGCATAGAAAAGCAATAATAAAAAAACAATATAATAAATAGTTTTATTCGTTTATAAAATAAATGATTAAAAAATTAAAAAAATATTCTTGAAACTGTAATTGAAAACGAGTTTAATAATTCGTTGAAGCTTCATTAATGTTTATTAAATGGTGGCTGTAAGAGATTGCTCTCGTAGTAATAAGTCTGCCACATACGTCAGTCATGTATACTACATTAGAGTAAGTAAATAAATAAATTATATACTTTAATATTTCCATGTACCCATGTGTTCCACACGGGAATACGAAAAGATTAAAATATATCCCACTAGAAACGGTGACGTTTGGCGTTAAAAAATTGCATTCATATTTAATTCTATTTTAACATCAAATTATGTTTGGTTTTTATAAATGATTTTTTTTAAATCGTTTTATAAAAAGTCTATGCTGATTATGAATACTTGTATGATACTTTTCCTTATCTTTTAAGTAAAGGCGTCACCACTAATTTCTGACACCTTTACCTAGAAGATACGAAAAAACATAATACCTGTATTCATAAACAGAATGGATTATCACCTATAATTTATAATATCCTTATATATATAAATATACACCAATCTAATAAATAAAAATATAATTAATCGGAGAATGTCTGAACGCTTAGAAAATTACTCAACATAAAACTTGATTTTATTTTGGCGATCAACAATCGTATTATGCATAAGTATGGTTATCAAGACCATAAATTACAAAGCTCTTAACGTTTAATAATGCTTCTTTATATACAGAAAGTTGTACACAACCCTATTTAAATGCAAATAACCGACAATACTGAAATGCAATCTGCAATCTGCAATCACGAGACAATACTGAAATGACGAATCCAACAGAAAATCCAAATTAAAAGGTTTAATTTTTTCCTCGAAAACTGTAAGTCTTTATAACTTTGTTTTATTTTCCTGTAATATGCAGAAGCTTTTCTATCAGTTTCAATTATTTCGGTATTATCCTCTTCCAAACTTCGAATTTGGATGCGGGGGGGGGGTAGGTGTTGGATGGTATTAGTTATCGTTTTTTCGCTTATTTTTATACATTAAAAGATTTTAATGAAATGTTAACTGTTCCAAATTGATGAGGTACTTAGTTGTGTCATCATCCAGGTACCTGCAGTAATTTAGGTATTTGACAAAATATTAATAACATATAACTTCATTAAATATGTTCATGTGCTTATTTTCTTTTAATAATCGCTTGTTATTTATTTGTTTATTTAATATAATATTTACGTGCATTTTTATAATTTCAATAATTGTTACTTCATAAGCGTCAAAAAAGTAACATAATAATGTGGTTTTTTTATTTCGAAATGGTGTTTTCCCAATGTTGGACTTTCAGCGTTGCTGATCGTCCCATTTTCGATTGGGTTTTTATTTTCTTTAATATGTATATTATGAAATGCAATTATAAAACTAATATATATATATATATATATATATATATATTTTTATATGTATATATATATATATACATATATATATATATACATATATATATATATATATATATATATATATATATATATATATATATGTATATATCTTTCCATGCAAACTTTTATATTGATGAAGTTATATTTATTTTCATAATATGAGTTATATTGTTTGCTATAAATATGTATGTTTTGAAGTAAATAGTATATTTTAAGAAACACATAAGTTAAATTGATTTATAATAACAGTCAAATATTAACTTACATTTCAGCTATCATTTAAACATATAATTCCGTTCCATTTAGTCTATGACTTTGAGCCAAGTCGAAAGTCTCTTCAATCCTTGTGAGACGTCAAGCAATCCTTACAAGCAATCAAGTTTGTCACTTTACTTTTCTCCTATAAATATTTTTTTCTCAGTTTTTAATTACAATAGAAAGTAATCATAAATATCATTACGTTCCAAATAAATGTCTGAAAGCCCTTTTTACTTCCAATGTCACATAATGGCGCTCTGTTATGGAACGTGTAGATAAATTAATAAATGTAATTTTGAAATAGCGAGTAATAGTAAGAATGACTAAAGCCTTTTACTAAATTAATCACGCACCTAGTAACCTATATTATTAACGTACGTTCAGACAGTCGAGACGAATCGGTAGCGCAATAAATCCAAGGGGATAACATAAAAAGCTCGAGGTAATAAATCAAGATAAATAAGAGTCGGTGGCTTTATGTGTGTGTATATGTGTGAGGACATTTCGAAGTTATGTTTCTTGAAATGCCTCCAATAGTAGTTGTGATTCCTTATGCTTAGTTTAAGTCGATATTTACGTTGTTTAATACAGGTTTCAATACTCATCATAGAAAAGGGAAACTATTGTGAAAATATTTTTACTGACCATTAACCAGGCCTCGCTTCTGTGGATGAGCTATTTTGTTTACGTAGTTGTTAGCGACAATGAGAACAATTCGAGCATTAATGGGTGTTAATTCAATTAATTTTGTGATCCTCGGTGATCGTGACACTTCTCCCTAACCTAAAGGCGATAACGAAATCCATGTAATTTCGTCACGTCCTCCTGTCCGCATTTCACACCATCATCGCTCTTCTAGTTTAAAGGTTCGTTTTAAAGTATCTTCCACACATGACAATTTTATTGCCTGGATTTTTTTTTTAGTTTATAATTGAAAGATTTTTTTAAAATGGAATTGAAAATTTCCGGTAATATTTTTTGATAAAGCGTCTTATTCGTCAAATAATAATCTCCAAGTACATTTGCAGTGTCCCACCCCTTTACTTAAGTTTTACCACGTACGTCAATAATCAATAGAAAATCAGGATAATGGCGATAAATTAATGAGATATAGGCAAACGAGTTATTTTTTTTAGGACTGTAGAAGATGTACTAGGCAATATATTTTTAGACTAAAAAATATTACCAATATTTATAAAAACTTTGAAAAATTACTTATTGATTTAAACTTTAAATGTTTAAACTTTTATAGGTCACCTTGCAGAGTGAGCTCTGCTCTTGCTTAACGCCTATTAAGTATTTCCATATTTGTCAAATTTCTGTCGTCGTAATTCAGTTCGTCTTTTAGACTTTAAGCTATGCAACAATATCAAACATTATTTAGCAGTATTTAGGTGAAGCAAATGTAAATAAATATACATTACTACAGACAGCTGAAAACTTCCAAAATGCTCAATTTATTTTCTGTAACTTATTTTCAGTATCTGGAACGACATTTTTGGAAATATCTTTAATTTACAATATTGTATAAAGTTTTTCTCAATAGATTTTGATCAGTGAGATAGGAAACATTAATAATTAAGATATGCTCTTTTACATCTAAATAAAAAATATAGGTATAGATATCAATATGATAATATTAATGAAATCACACTAATATACATGTTTAGTGAATCTAAATTAATTTAGTAAATAGGTGAGTTTGTTTGTTTGTTTGTTAAAAATAATATTAGTAACTACAATACCATTTAAAATAATTTTACTAGTATATACATGAGATTTTCTTTATGAACATGGCCTATATATAACAATAATGATGTGATACCGCGAGATTCAGCAAGACAAAACATGCAACTTTGATTAGATAAATGTAAAATTCTAAATGTTGTAAATGGCAAAATAAAACCTAGTAACTACACAGTGATACAGAAATAATAGCAGTTGTGGAACAAAATTACACAGTGATACAGAAATAATAGCAGTTGTGGAACAAAATTACACAGTGATACAGAAATAATAGCAGTTGTGGAACAAAATTACACAGTGATACAGAAATAATAGCAGTTGTGGAACAAAAGTACACAGTGATACAGAAATAATAGCAGTTGTGGAACAAAATTAACTCTATAAATATCTGGGTTAGCATCATTCAAAAGGTATAAACTACTCTACAGAAAAAAAACACTCACCACCGAATATAGAACGAGAGTCACAAAATTAGCTTAGAGTAAACTTACCGGAAACAATCTAATCAAGGCTGTAAATATTTACTCTATTTCAATCCTGACCTACTTATTTGGAATTATAAAATGGACAAAAACCGACATAGCCAACATAGGACGCGTAACCATTCTGACATATATTAACCACTTACACTCTGAATCTACGATATGGAGTCTGATCATTAAAGGTAATACCGGATGTATAGCACTAATTAATATAAATAACTTTTGGAAAACGTAATTATAAACCATTCTCCGACAAAAATCCCATACAAATGACACGCATAAAGCAATAGTTAATGAAATAAATAACATCCTTCAAAAAGTAGCACTCATAACCTCATACAAGCATCTACTTAATCCTCTCCTAGAAAACGACACCCATAAACTTTATTATGATCGTAGCATACCGACAAACAAAACCATCCATTATAATAGACTTGATATAGCTTATATTGCAAAACAAAACAAACAGAACTACATACCTGATCGATATTGCAGTATCAATCACACATCATTTAGCAAAAACGATAACAGAGAAACTTCATAAATACGCAGATTTAAAAGATAATGTTAGACTTTGGAAGCAAAATAAAATTTATACAGTCCTGACAGTTTTATTCACGACTCGTATAATTCCCACTTGTTTACATCACTCGTTAAAAATACTACACCTCAAACCCACAATCTACCCACAAATTACGATGCAAAAACCACGATACTGAATACTTGCCGGAATGTGAACAAGGTCATTGATATCCCAGATAATGCAATAATCCCGAAAAACTTAACTAACAGACAGACCGACATTGCCATAGATGCATTAAATTTGCCAATGATACTCATTTGGCTTTTGCCCGTAAACATAATTAAAAAAAAACGATCAGCTCCGGTTGAGAAAAACAAGTAACAATAATAACAACGTTATAACGCTTGTAAATTTGTTTATTTATTAGAGATAACCTAGAAAAAACTGAATAATCTCTATAGAAGAAAATAAATAATGTCTAAAAAAGTCAGAGGGATCACATCTATACGCTAAGATTAAAGCACAAAATTGAAAAAGGTGTTAAATATACATGACGAAGTAATAAATATGCCGAGAGTCGTTTTATCATTGAAAAAAACATACACGCAAAATTAAAATACTACGTTAGTTTAGATTAACTAAGCACACACACACATACATACATACATATATATATATATATATATATATATATATATATATGTATGTATGTATGTATATTAGCGTGATTTTATTAATATTATCGATTTCAAACAAGAACACGGTCTTTATTTCGGCTTCTATATATTTTTTACGTATGTGCATTTTTTCCATTTCTTTGCTTTGTGCCTGCATCCTATGGTGATGGTGTTATAGTATCAAGTTACGAAGATAGACTTTATACCATTATTAGACAAAACAAGAAGACATATTTGCAAATTTTCTGTTTCCGTAGATTTAAAATATATTATTTTTTTCTGTTGATAATTAAACATTTATATGGACCGAACAGAGAGCATTTGAAAATGGTTTTAAGTGAATAACAAATAATAGTTACATTCAAACACACGCCAATTTAATTTATCAATTTCAAATCTTTATGCATTTATAATTTACTCACTAAAAGTGTCACGTCGTATTTTTGGGAATAATTAGAAGAGCTTCAATAATACGAACAACACGAGAGACGGAGAATATGAAAATAAATACAGTACAGATACATTAGAATCGAAAACTTCTATCGCCACTAATTTCACTATTTACTTCCTCACATTTTCTTACGTTTAGCCACTCCAACTTTTCCACCTATCCTGTCTACTGTCTGCTGTCTACCGTCTACAGCTTATTTTACACTATTTTGCCTCTCACACATACCAATAATTTTTGTTGAGTTTATAACAAATTTTAACAGAAGCATATGGAAATAAATATTTTGCTAGACTATTTTGAGTTTAAATTTTGATGTACACTTGTTTCAATTCAAATCATCAAAATTTTCCTACAATATTGTTCTACATTATAAATATTAATGGATTTTGGAAATACTGAAAATGAAAAAAGAAAAATTTTAAAATAAATATGAGAATATTCCCTTAAGAAAAGTACTAACTAGGTACACATCATAAATCACAACAGAGTGTGATTGAAGTACGCTAATTCTTTAACAAATCATTTGACAATCAACTAAAGTACGAAATTGACAGTTTATGAAATAATACTTTTAAGTTATATCAAATAAACCACTTTTAAAATATTCTTAAATAAATCAAAATATGCCGATGCAATAGAACAAATGCAGTTCGCATGGAATCCAATTTTTTGAAATCAAATTCGAGTGCATTGTACAAAAGCCTTTGGAAAAATGAGCTCAGCTAACGAACCAGTTCTAAATTATATCCTCGCCAGAACATTACTTGTATGACTTGAAAGAGGAAAATTGATACAATTTTGTGAATCTATTTGATAGAATCTATCGAGCACAATATCAATCATGTTATTATTCTGCTTACAAATTATAATAAGTAAGGAAGCCCATTTATATTACCAATTCGACATTTTATTTAAGGAGATTTCTTGCGGTAAATATCCGAATGAAGTTAAAAGCTGCATTATTATTGAATATATCGCATAAAAAATTACATTAGACCTAAGACAATTGAAAATAAGTTCCAGAAGTCGTGGGAATGAAATACCTATAAAGATAACATTTTAGTTCTCAATTCTACGTGTAACTGATCGATTCAAGTACACGTTTAAAAGTCGACGCTACAGAAGATACTTTGAAAAGGTTAGTCCCGAACAGCCTTCTTACAACGATATACGTGAATGAGACCCTCTTCTAAGTTAAATTCTTGACTATGAAACACGGCTAAACATGTCTACTAATAAGTATGTTGATAATGTTGCTAATATGCTGTTTAAACGTTTTGTCTATACGCCTACGTATATTTTTATACATAAATGTTTAGATAAATATAAATTTATATACTGAATCTTTCAGAAGTACGTGGTGTCGCCAGAAGCCAGTTTTAGCGCAAAACAGTATTTACGGCTGAATGCTTTGTATGTGTTATATATATATATATGTGTATATATATATATATATATATATATATACACACATATTATATATATATATGTATATATATATATATATATATATATATATATATATATATATATATATATATATATATATATATATATATATATATATATATATTACAATTAGTCTCTTTCCTCAATTACCTACCAAAAAATATAAATATATCAGATATTGAAAATTTTGGGTAATTGTCATAATTCGTGAAAGAAAAAAGATTTAAGGCAATTATAAAGTCACAGGGGCGGCGGTATTATATTAGAAGTATACGTATACAA
This sequence comes from Druceiella hillmani, assembly GCA_039881145.1. Classification (NCBI taxonomy): domain Eukaryota; kingdom Metazoa; phylum Arthropoda; class Insecta; order Lepidoptera; family Hepialidae; genus Druceiella; species Druceiella hillmani. The sequence goes on from JAYKKI010000074.1 coordinate 2,216,886, forward strand.
AATTTCCATTAAAATAGGAAGAGTGTAAATGTATATAATATTATTAGTTAACTTCTCGAGTTTTAGACTGCACATTTCACATTTAATGTTAAATCTATAAAAACCTTTAAAAGAAAACTACACCAATACGAATTGTAGGAAGTTATTAAATGTTATTATTTTACTTTTGACGTAGAATAAATAAGTTTTATCTTTTGACACTAGGGTACCACGTTTAGCTCGTGAGTGTCACAAAAAAGGTAATAATTAGAAAAATGCTAACGATAGATTGCATTCCATATATACTGTATGCAATGTATATATCCTACGTCTATTTATATCACACATCCATAAATACTATATGTATATATATATATATATATATATATATATATATATATATATATATATATGTATATATATATATATATATATATATATATATACCCTAAACAAGGTTTGTTTTAGATAGTTATTAACATTATGACGATGTGATGGACTGATACAATTATACTGGTTACGAAAATGTGCACAGCGGTGCAATTTAAAGTAGTCTAGCTCTAGTTTTCATTTTGCAAGGACGACGATTGAGGTGCCATTTGTTTTATACTTCTTCCTTTTATTAAATAATTTATAAGTATAATTTTGGTATTTCAAACTTATTTAGATATTACACTTCGAACTGTACACATTTCACAAGAATTAGTTAATTTTCAAAATAGGCATAATGAATACCGGGAAAAAAATTAAAGAATCAGATGTTCGATGCTGGAAGTCAAAGGCAAAGGCAGTTTTTCAAAGTTGATGTTGCCCACTCACGCTGACAAAGTGAACAAATGTCCGATGCAATTCTTATTGCCATGTGACCATACTGATGTATTCAACATCTTCAAAATTAGTCCTGTTCGGATACGGTCTATTTGTTTGGATACTTAATTTAAGCTCGTCGAGCTTAATAACAAATTAAGCTTTCAGGAATACTTAAAGGTAAATAAGGGCTTTCATAAAATTCATACCGAAAATACAACAGACAATAAAAGTTGCCGCATATAAACTATAAAAAAGGCATCCATAATTTATCTAATATCATTGACATTTAGGATGGACTATATGTACTAAAAACATATTTTAACGAATTGAAATACAATACCTCAATGGTTAAACATCGTCTGAAAACAGGTTAAATGGTGTATATCTGGCCAATAATTTTTCTAACATTCATAGGTTTCCTTTCTCTACCTTTTATTTATTTTATGAGATACGAGATTTATATAGTGTCATGTAGCATTATTACAACTACAGATCATAGAACTAACGTCTTTAATCGAACTACTGCTAATCGTTTATAAAATATAAATATGCATAATTATGAACAAGTAAAGGTTAAATAATAGGCTAATTATAACGAAATATTTATATGCTAAAAATGAACTTTTCTGTTAAATCTTATTTCAGAAATATTTTTGAAATTACATATTATATACCTCTATTAGCATATAAGTTTTAAAGATTTTTTTACTTTAGGTTACTATATATAATGTATATTTTCTAGACACATAACAGAAAATATTATGCGGTGCTCTCTTTTGAGCGGATTTGGAATTTTACTACATTTCGTATATTTCCTTTATTTTTTCATCGTACAGTTATACAGACAAACAAATGTTGGTTTTCTGCGCAGTTTACGAATCAATGGTCATTTTATTTAAGGTATAGATAATACTTTAATGATTATTTATCAGTTAAACTATTAATTTCGTGCTTTATTTTAATATTGATATTATCCACTATTTAAGTTAAGACATTGTGGCCTTAACAAATTGTTGAAAATTGTGTTTAAGCGTGCAGATAAAATGAATAAAAAATAATACCTTCAAAATATTTCTCAATATTTAAGGCGATTGCTATATTTTCGACGAGAGTTATAAATTTACCTTAGAGAATAGCGTATCTCGGGTTCTGTTCACGTATAAGTATTTTGATTGATTTGAAGACAGGATAGGATAGATATAACTAGGTTGACCTAGTGGTGCAAGGGACTTTTTGGAACCAAGTTTCAAAAAAATTAGGTGATAAACTTCGGGTCGTCTTGTTGTAATGACCACATCACAAATCAATTTTCGACCACCAATCAATTTTGGATTGGACTAAAACCATACTAAAAACAAGTGCCCACCAGTATATTCAAATGTTTACTTCTATTTTATTGGTATAGAATTAAGCGCATGCTGACGATCTATTTTTGTCATCAGAACAAAGTTTATGAATAGTTAAATTGTCAGACCATATCTGTCTAAATTTAATTTAGTTCGACCTATTTCTTTCAGACAATATCTGGCGTAGACATGCTAGATATTTAAGGTCAATAAATATTGTAATCATATGGCCCAGCAGCTATTTCAAAATTTTTTTTGTTGACTGTTTTTGCATTTAATAATATTACATTATCCTGAGTTCTTTTTTCTAGATTTGTGACATACGTAGTTAAAAAATTAAGGGAGGCATGGGGGACCTATTAAAATATTTTGGTTTTTCTCACAAAAAAGAGACGAAAAAAAGGTTACTAAAAATTTCGACACCATTTTAAAATACCACAAAAAATTCCAAGTGCGGAGAGGCACTTCAAATAATGAACATATATTTTTTATCTCTATGTCTTCAAGCAATTAACTGCATCTTCTTGCAAAATTTTGATTATAAAAAATTTTAAACTGTAATGACGATGCGGCACATGGACAAACATACGAAATTATAAGAGTTTTGTTTTTATCATTTGGCTATGGAACCCTAAAAACATACAATATTTACATAGATAGACTGAAACTGTATAATCAAAAGAATTCATGATAATTCTTCCAGAAAAAAAATTGTATCATTCGTGAAATTTAAATGAAAAAAATCGGACAAAATCTTTAGACAAATTTTACAGATTATTCTCAGGTAAAGATAACCAGGCAACTGAAAGATTACGTCACCAAATAACTAGTATACCATTTAACTCACCACGAAAATTTAAAAATAAATAAGCGACCTTAGGTGTAGTCACTCATTCAGGAGAGCAAAAGCGCTGCAGGAAGTAAAGCCCTGGCCGCGCGCCCGCTCGTCGTAGCCGATGCCAATGTTATTGTTGCCCGTCCCCGTTGCGCCGTCAGCTATTTACGCCTTCGTCGTACTTGTCAATTATTATTTAAAACAATACATTTAAACGTGAGTAGTTCTTAGCAGTTCGTGTTATTTATATTGTTATTGACATTTTATTTTTATTTAAATGTAACATTTTGGAGACCTCGAGCCAAAATCGAATACGAAATAACCATAGTTCAAAACAAATAACCATAGTACATGGTTCAAAATCTGCATCTCGGGAACAAAAACATATCGCTAAATGGTAAATAACCTATCAAATATCAGTAAAGCTCCCACTAGAATGATTCCGTACACATTTAGGTATATATAAAAGTTTAAACATTTAAAAGTGTATAACATTTTTATTAAACAATTTACAAACATTAACTGTATTCGTTATATTGCCTAGAATATCTGTCACAGGTCTAAAAAATGTTTTCCTTGTATTTTACACTTCTTGTAAGTTATTTTATATAGAACAATTCCTAGTATTTTAGTTTTTATTTACGATAGTGGCAATGTCTACTCATCCTAAGTGTGAAAGAAAGAAGAAAAGAAAATCCAATATGTGATATTTATATTTGCTCGTTATATGTAATATTAATATACTTGTACGTATGTGCATTCGTTCACATCATTGTATGTATGTGGTTTATTTCGTTGTATAAAATTGGCACTACTAATTTTTTATCGATTTATTTTTTAGGTTTCATATAGGCAAGCTTGGCTTTCAGCATTTAGGCTGGTCCAGCTACTTCTTATGTTGAGTGATAAGTAATCGTTGAGCAGTCTGTATGCTGTGATCAACTTATGTATTTGCAAATTATAATATTTCGTAAAAAAGGTATTTTTAGTAAAAATATTCTTATAAGACATTTATATAAACATATTCGTTTCTTTATTTTTATACTAATAGTCTAAAAACGTAATATATATTTAGCAGTCATAAAATTTAATCTCATTCTCTCATTTATGGAGTTTTATATACAAAGGGTCCAAACGTTGTTGTGGCAATGTCGTCTCTCCATCGATCCGTCTGTCTGTTGGAGGCTTCTAACTATTAAACGGAATAAGATATTATCTTGAAATTCACATATAATATGTAGTTGTTCGTACATACCAGATTTGTTTCACAATTTCGTGGGTACTTCACGAAATTCCTAAGGATATTTAGTATCAAATTTCTTGAATTCATATTTCTCGGACCAAAGGTTGAGATTAGGGTATTATTTGGGTCTTACAGTGTTATTAAGGAAGATCCAATTTTTCACGTTCTCGTCGTAATTTTGTAAAATCCCTCTCATTGAACGCTTAAAATATCAGAATTCTAGAGAACGTTTTGGGTTGTTTGTTGATAAGATCAAAAAAACGTGAAAAATAAGCTCCTCCATTTTTCGTCCTGAAAACTTCATAAACAATAAAAACATATTTATTTAAATTATAAAAGGATTCTAACTGCCAATTTTGACGTGTGTAGTTTTTAAAATTTTCGTAATGGGCAACAATTTTGTTAATATTTATATCCCCATTTTTACCCCCTTGGAAAACGATTATTAAAAATATTTTCTTAGCAGCTGCCAAGATCCTAAATCTTAAACGTATTAACTAATTTGTTTAAAACATATTAACTTAATTGCTGGTTCTACGTACGTTCCAAATATCACGTGCATAGAACCAGCAATTAGTTATAAACCTGTTTTTATATAGTAGATAACTTCAAAACTCCCTATAACACTTTAATTAATATTTAACTATTTGTATTTTTGATTACTAAACTTAGTAAATTTAAATATATTAAGTGTAATAATATTATTTAAATAAATTAGGTGAAACAAATTATTTGTATCCCGTGGCGAAATTACTAGTGGAAAAACGTCGGTGTCAATCCGCCCTCGGCGTCCATCCGCCCTCGTGGCAGACGATTTTCTCAGAAATTATTAGACATAAACATTTGAAATTTATGACAGAGATAGAGTATGATAACCCAATTATAGACGTGGAGTATAAAAAGGTAAATTTGGATTCTTGAGCTTAATTTCAGGGGGTAAATTGGCAAATAACAATAAAAATTCTTTTGAAGTTTCCGTGCAGGGTGTCAATTCAAAGCTTATTAAAACATAGATTCTAAATTATATGATATATATTCTTAAAGATTATTTTTAAATATTTTTCTGGAGAAACGCTTAAAAATTGCCGCTCCCACCCTTATCTCCAGAAGGATAATTCAGAAAAATGTGAAAAAATCGTTTACTTTGGGAATTAGGTATAGATTGAACTAATATGATTAAGATTGAAAAATTTCAGCGCGATTAATTTTTGTAAATAAGGAAATTGTTTATTTCCTCGTGACTCCTGAACCATTAGTTTCAGAACAAAAATTTATGGACAAAAATATTGCTCACGTTGTAAGGAAATAGGTGATATGGCATCGGTGAGGTCGGCGGCGGGTAGTAACGCAGATGGACTTCTTTTAACAAAGTCGTAGTGTATAATATTTAAGAAGAATCTGATGGCATGGAACACTAATTGTGTAATTTTTATTAATACATAAAATATTAAAAAAATAAAACTTACATCTTTATTTTATAAAATTACAATTTTAATCAATCTGACTTAGCATTAATAACATAATCCTTCAAATGTAATAACAGCAAAATGTATAAATTTAAAAATATTAAAAAAAATATTGAAATCAAAGAGTATTTAATTTTATAAGAAACCTAAATGATAGGTTAATGTAAGGCACGGGAGAAACGAGGTAAATGGCGAGACGACCTTTTGTACTTCCATAACAACGCTAATCAACACTGTTGATTATATTTAGTTCGCACAGATCGTACAATCATACACTCTGCTAAAAACGTAACGCTACCCTTATCGTGCTATAAAACAAGAATAACAATTGAAATAGTAAAGAGTTGTAACCGCAGAGATGTAATTTTCATAACCTGATGTACCCAATTTTGGTTTTTAGATAAACACCAAGAAAAAAAGAAATAAATATCAATTTGTAGTAATCGTCACTCCAAAATATTTTTGTTATAGAATAACGTTTATTCATTAAATTTATATTTTACTTCGCTGTCTTTGAAACACTTTTCACTCAAAATCCTTAAAGCTTCTTTAAGCACAGAATATCCTCCATAATTTGCGTGTATTACAGACACAAGGCGTAACTTAAAGTGGTTATTACTTAATTATGTAAATAGCTTTGAAGTTCTCTGTAGTATCAAATCCAACAGATTGTTAACCTTAATTGGCCAATACAAATAAACCACCGGCTCAGAGAATGTGGACGGGGCGATACCGCCAAGAATTAGTCTTAATTAAAAAATAATGAAATTGTCATTAACTTTATATTCAATTCTACTTCATCACTTGCCAAACAATTATCTTATAATGAAGATTTTTTTTCTTTTCAAATTACACCTCAATCCTTGTGTATCATCGTGTGTTTAGATGAAGGATATGGTATTCCCAAGTAGACACTTATTTTTATTTAGTAGCAAACGGACAAATTAGTCATATTCTTTGTAATAAGAACTTTGTATTAGAATATTATAACCATTACACAAATATGGACTGTAAATAAAAATGTTTACAAGCTACTAATAATTTAACGTCTACTCGTAATCGTTCGAAGGAAGAAAATATTATAGTCTAAGAAGTCGAGGTTCCTACCCATGAGAGGTCTACGCCTTACTACCTTAATCGGTATTTGACTGCTAATGAGTAGCAGTCAAATACCTGATTTTTCTAGAAGCTTAATAAATAATTTTAAAAATCTGAATACTTACAATTTTAGTTCAACGTATGTTGAAAACATTATTCACTTAAAATGGGCGGTCTAGAGTAAAGCAAGGAGAATGTTTTAAAGGAAAGGAATGTTTTAAATCTAAATGTAAAGAAAATTCTGGTCTTTGATAAAAAGTGACTATTTTTTTAAACAATCAATTCAAAATCCTCATGACTATTATAAAATAACAACGATTCAGCAATAAGAAGGGAACAAGCAAGTCGGTTTTTAAATTTAATTACGAAAATACTTTCACGATTATGACTAAAACAATAGGTGCTATCTGTGTATCGATGCGATTAGCCTGTTATTTGTCCGGTAAATATCCAAATAGCTTTTTTTTAGTTTTGTAGGACATAATATTATATTTTCGGTAGCATAACTCGAGGGATGAATGGATTTCCAAGTTTGTTCGTTCCGCTGTGGGCTATCAAATAAGAAAAGGCCGTAGTCCGTCAGATGCTCCCTTCAGATTATATAAGCCTTTGAAAGCACACTTACGTAGGTACATACATATCGATACATATACTCTGATTCTGCGTGATTTGTGCTTATCCACTAACATTTCGTTGGAAGACTAACATTCCCTTACTTTCATTGAAACCGCCCAGATGTTAACGCAATATTTTGTTCGTTTTGATGAAAATTCAAACTCTTTCAAAAATTTGTTTCTCCATGAGCAATTTGACTAAGTTGTGATTATGTCGTTGGATTGAGTTATTAAGAGTTATACGAAAATGTACACAATTGAGAATAATATATTTACAAATATCGTTTTCACATATTTTTTGGCATGTTATCCTTCAATGCTATATATTCCAACGTTAGCCCATAATTATCTCATATTATATACCACCTGAACTCGAACAATGAATCTTTCGATATTATATGCGATGATATCATAAAAACATATACAAAATTTAATATGAGTATAATAATATACAAAATGGAAATAAAAAACGTACCAACTTTAAGAACCATGACGTAATAATTGTCGATAACGCTATGACACTAACTACAACCATGAAAACTCATTAGCCCTTTTAAATCCTCAATTTTGAATCAGCCGTATGGAATTTTGTGAAAACTCGTGATGATAATCTATATCATCTGCGATCTAAAAATCTCTAGGCACTCTCCGACTTTGAAAATTCGTCCGATCGAAGATTCATGTGAACTAACGAGTTAATGTTTCAGTGTAACATTGACGCAGAAAAATTTATAGAGCGATTAAGCGTACCATTATGAACAATGTACATACACACGTTGCAGATAGCCAAAAAATTATGTTCTTAAATTCTGATAATTTTCTTAGATTCAGGACAAAATTCGCTAATACTTCTCACGCTTAACGCTCTTCTAAAACACTTCACTATTCAGACACAGGAAATGTACAACGTTTCCATGCAAGCAGTCAAAGCGAGTAAAGCCTTTAGTATGTAAATTTATGCGCTGAAACGTTAAAATTCTCCATACTCTTCAATACATACCGTACGGTAGTGCTATAGTTCATTTTTGTTGACTGCATCATCACTACACTATACTTATTATTATTATTCCATATCTGTTTAAATCAATGACGAAGCAGAGTTGCAGATTGAGGTGGGCTAGATATTCAGAATGATTATTTATTTGAGAATAGGTATATGAAAGAAGTTTGAATATAAATTAATAGAGTACTTTTGGTTTACTATTAAAACTCGCATAAAATCTATTATTTGCCTATAATATTTTTTTAATTTATTATTCCATATCAACAGAGCGCTTCATAATTTATATTTCAATTACTAGTAAATCTATATTTATTATTATATACTTAATAAATTATATACTTATCGTTTGAGGCTTGAATAAAGTAAAAAATAACCTGAACAAATATAAAGCTGCTGGGTTGAACAAATATAAAGCTCTGGGCTGAACAAATATAAAGCTCTTTGTATAAATTATAAAGTATTATATTATAGGATGATATTAACTACAAAAATATATATTTTTGGTTTAAGGTACTGTAATATTAAATAATCGACTCTTCAAACATTAATATTTACCAACACTTAGTATATTTTTATCACTGGCCTAAAACGCAGCAAAAAATATGACCTATGAGAAGCGCCATCGGAAATGTAAGATTCATACTTAATTATTTTCATAACGGTGAATATATATTAAGGTATACCAAAAATTCAGTATGTATGTCTCGTGACTAGTTTTTCAGTTGCTATTACATTTTAAAATCCGTATTTGTTCATTTCATACTATTAGCAAAAATCTTATAAAGAACAAATTGTACTAAAATAAAAACTTTGTAGACCGCTTTTCCGTGCTTTGTAAAATATGCAGCTGGTTTTCGTAATTACTTATTCAATTCGAAGTATAATTTGAAAAGTCTTTGAAAAGCCATAATTTTAAAACAAGAATCTTTTTTAAATTTCATTTAGATTCATTAAAAATACGCTCTCCATTTTTATTATATTTCCACATATACACACACACGTCCGTGACGCACCCATATACGCCCACAATTTTTTTATTTAAGCTTTATGACTGGATATTTTTCTAAGTTTTCATACTTAGTTCTATGTACTAGGTTGACTAGTAAAATCAACATAATAAACAAATTCTCATTTATCGTAGCGTTTTTTCTTCGTTGGCCAGGATGACCGTGCCTCGTTGTTCCATAATTCCCAGTTTTTAGCTTTAAAATTCAGACATGTTTTTCAAAAGAGTCAAGTATATCTCAGATTGAATATACCTCATGTTAGAATATATAAAATATTTTTCTAGTAGAAATTTTTTCTAATGTCTTCGTTTCAAAATTACCCTTGATGGTAATAAAAACAGTCAATAATTGTTATCAAAAGTCTCCGTATCAAAGTTCTTACCAATCTAATTCTCCCCAATTTTATGCTTCTTGCTTCAATTTCTCACTAATTCATCGTTTACTATGACCGAAGGCCAAAAACAAAACCACATAAGCACATATATTTACGCAAATGATGGTAAGTTGTAAATGAAATAAATAAGTTGAGGAACACTACATCGACGCTTTGCATTAATATGTTATCAACTATTTCTCGAAGTAACCTGATATAATGCTGTTTGTCAGAATTACTTAAGTTGTAACCATTGTAGTTTAATACCCATTGAAATTTCACTGTTTGTCGGTTTTAAAATGAAAAAATATACATTAAAAATGATACATTTAAGAAAAATAATTTTCACTCGCAATTATTTCTTAATAAAAAAATATTTGCTATATAATATACATTTTTTGTAATAAACCTTGTTAATTTTTTTTCGACTTAATTGCCATTCTCAGTGACACTACACACTAAATAAACAAATATAAACACGAACTTTGATAAAAAAAATAAATGAAAATAGGCAGGAATGACTGCATAATATATTTTTATAACGAAAGAACTTTTCAAATCAATTTTTTTGTTAAATTATCATAAGTGCAATATTTTTATTAAGTGTGATGTTATTTCCGAATATTTCTTCATTTGCACAAAATAGAAATTATTTCCAAGATCAACACAACATTTTATTCAAAATACAACTGCCAGCTAACTACAAAAACTTATCGCACTTGAAAATTACAGAATAAAATTCGGCATATCATTCTCACTCATATTATTTTTCAATAAAATATAAATTGGAAAACCTCACTTGGAAGACAGTCTACGGGACAACAAACTTTTCTTTCACGATAATAATGGACATTCAATATAACAAACTAATAAAATAAAGGCAAACAGAAAAAAATAACTACTTCAATGAATTAAATTCGCTGTCAAATATAATAAGCGTATTTTTTAAATGGAAAACGAGTTACTTTTACTTTGTTTCCAGTTTGTTTACTCTGAATGACAAATATCAGTCTATAACAGTACAGTTGTCATTATGTGATGCGCTTGGAATAATACGTGGGATTCTTTCACTCTGATTACAACCATAAGCTACGGTTTGATAGCTTGCCCTCGCGCTAAAAGTCAGTTGCTTGAAATGACGTTAATCAATTTTATTTTCTAATATAACAATTTTACATTGCGAACACTTTTGTAGATACTTTCAAAATTTATTTTCTTAAAAACTATATATCGTCGTGGGGTAAACTGATACCGTTCAGACTGTAAATAACCTTCTACCCTTCCACAATCCCTCCTCCCTAAATTCCGGTCACACATTTCTAAAACCAACCCAAAGTAATTTATATTTTAACTCGAATAACATTTTCTTTTCAAAAAATACTTTTGACTAGGATAATAGTAACTATCTTATATCTTAGCTCGAACTTTAAGCTGAATCGCTGTAACAGTCTTGATAGTTATTAATTTTCAAATTTAAGCCGCGTCCTCGGTCTTTCTGCCCGATTGCTAATAATTGAATTTCAAGTTCTTAGGGAACATTTGATTAAAAATAGTACTGCAGATTTCATATCAACTTTAAATATTATCATAATGAAAGTATAATTGAAAGCCGTTTAGTAGTTTTATGTAACACTCAAATATACGGAGAAACAATTAATTAAAAATCAGTCAGATAAAACGTCCCTTATTGAATATTCAAAACGGAGAAAAAATAGTCTAAATGTTAATTTCAACCTTAATGATCATTTTAATAAAAATTGTCTAGAAATCCAATCTGATGTTGTTATGCAACAATCGAGCAAATGGACAGAGAGGCAAGCAGACAGTCATAAATTCGCAACAAATGCGTTTTGTGTTTAGAGAATCCTAATAGTAATTCTATCTTTTCAAAAATGTCTGCGATATTCAAGGCGACACATGAAATTAGAACTCAAAATATTACGTCAAAATATACTTCTATATATATATATATATATATATATATATATATATTTATATATATATGGAATAAGAACTGATTATAGTGTTAAGACACACTAAATATAAGCGGGTAATTAATTTTGAAACTGAAAAAAACATGATATATAATAACAACTTTTACCAGTTTTTTAAAAAAACAGTTTTTTATAAGTTCTTATTATATATAAATTTTTTTCAGTTTCCAAGGTCAACACAACATTTTATTCAAAAAACGCGAGTCCTACACATACAAGGTATGTGTGGACTCGCGCTAAGATAGTTGAGTATACAATTAGGTTTGTACAAAACTTTAAACATTTAAGACACATAGCACCTTTATAAAATGATTTGCAAATAATATTATTTCTCACTACGTGAATATAATGAAAAATTTTCTTATATTGTCTTGAGGCATGTCGTTTTTGAGATGGCGCTTTTAAAAAACAGATTTTTAACGGTCTCTTATATTTTTTTTATTAAGAATAAATTTTAAAATATATTTACATTTATAAGTACTTACTTAAATAGCTTGGTTAATTATATTCCATAAGTATAGGAAGAAAAAAAATTAATTCACTTTACATATGAATCTGGATACGCCGAAATCAAAATTTAATACAATATTTGCTTTTTTAAATTTTAAGTACAATATTTGCTTTTGCTGTAAAGCTCTACGCTTTTCGCCTTACAACGCTCTACGCCTTTCAAATTTGAACTAATAGCCTAAGAAATGAAGAGTTTACCCATAATTAGTTCTTTCCTATATATTGTCTTTCCTGAGGACCGCAATGTACCTCTATGGGAGACAAAGTATACGTAAAAGAAATGTACTTGACGTAATCAAAATAATAAAAAGAGTTTTAGATTGTCACCACATTCCCTGCCAAGCAAATCTTTGGCGCGCTTTTCCAAATCTTTGGGCGCGCCGAGACTGAGTAGCGCCCGCAGCCCTGTAGGTGACGGCACGAACGCTCAAATTATTATTATTACCGACTTTAAATTTCCTCTCCGAGAAAGCGATTTGCGGTCGGCCTCCCCTCGTCGCGTTAAATTCACTTACGCTCTTTATTCAGAGGAGGCGAGGGCGCACTTCACGTATCATCTCACCTCAATTACGGCCGCGGGGCGCCTTTTGATCCGCCGCGAGGGCTGCCGCGACTTAGCTCGCCGCTCACGTCCCGCGAACGCCCGACATCTGCGTTCATTATTTATGATTGACAATAAACACGGATGACGCGAGGTGGAACGGGTTACGAGGGAGAGCGTTGGGTGGTGATGAGTTAAAGTTACGACGAAATTTCGAACTTAAATCACTCTACCCTTTAACCTGTATCTGGTTAGACTAGCTTTTAAGAACAGAGGATTGCTTCACAATTCTGGATTGATCTTAAATTATTCAAGCATTCGTCACCGTCTATGTTTGTTTCTAGGCTTCGTTTCATGAGTGGCTGCTTTCATACTTTTAAATTTTCTATCCGTCTTTTTCTCTCAAAAATATTTCCATAAGGCTTTGCCTTTTCTTAGGTCTTTCATTTAGATGAGATATTTTTGCCTATAGAACATTACTACGAGTGAGACTTGTTTGATTGTATTATCGTGATAATTCACTCGATAGATCATGTAAGGTTTTTTTATTTTATTAATATTTTTTGGCTCTTCGACTGAAGACTACGCACGTTTTGGATTTAAAGCTGTAGAGAACAAGTTTGAACAATACCGGTTAATACTGCTATTACAATTACAAAACGGAACTAAGTAAGAAGTAACTATACATGTTTCAGTGTCTACAAAACGTCATGTTAAGTGCGTCTTTGCAACGTATTTTCAGTTATTCTTTCGAGTTTATTGGTTATAGAAACTGCAAAATTGTCTTCCAGTATTAAAGGCACGACTCAGTTGCAGATATATATTTATTGTAGAGTATTAGTTTTTAGACCGTTCGTCCAACAAACAACTAAACTATCAACTAATATTCTGCCACTTTTTTCAGTCTCATGCTGAATAATATTCTTCTTTAATATAAGAAAAATAAGCAAAATATGTGTCCCCCTGCTCCTTAATTCCAAAACCAACAACCACAAATTATAAAAAACTGGAGTTTTTAGAAACACACGCAAAGGTTTGTAGGAAAATTATAGCAATGATTCTCGGTGTAATAATTTTTTAAATATTTCCCGTGTTTTCACGCCTACGAAAAATATAGCAGGCAATACACTTACATTTTTCTATTTTTAAAGCCGATTTCTTCATAAACCATACAACGTAGAAACTTCAAGGTTGGCATAGTAATGCGTTTTATTAACCCACATATTTGACACTACTAACTTTTTTAAATATTCGTATGATAGTTAAAGAGGCGGTAAATAAAGGTCTTAAAAATACATGCGCTGGCGTGTGTTTACTTTCTCATATAGTAATTGTGTATTTATCGTTAGTGATATTATGTATCATGTATCTTCTGCAAATGTAAACAAATCTTAGTTGAGTCAAAATTCGAGAACCGGAAAATCTTATTAATTTTTACAACCTCAGTTTTTGTTTAATATACTTTGCATATCATTTCAAAATGAAAATTAAAGGTGACAGCCCCTGACGCTCTTCACAGAGTCGGAAAAAAGAGGACAGTTGTCAATATTTCCATATACAAATAAGGAGCCCCGCAGTTCGCACGTTCATTTGACAAATGAGGGCGCGGCAAACAGGGCGCAGACCCCGTCGCCTCGAGTTCCTGTCTCCAATCAATCTCGCGTGAATACGTCTTTAGTGTCTCTGGGGTGCAGAGGGATGTATGTGGCCAGATGAGGAAATGCCTGTATGCAAATATGATGCGTATTGTCGTGAGAATGTTTGAAAAAATCGTCAATATTCGTGTTCATAATTCGAACCGGGTGTTTCAGGAGAACTAATTTTTATACGATTTATAATGCTATCCTTTTTAGAGATCTAAGACCGAAGTTCCGAAATCGAATTGTCTATCCTGTATCCAGTACAGGGCTATATTTTCCAAAAAAATGTAAAGAAGTAATAGTATGCCTGCCCATTAAGGCATCGATTCTCGAAATCTCAGGATTCCATCTGATGTGAAGGGCGGTTCAAGGTCGGAATTATATGCAGGAATTCCTAAACTCACATTGGAAGGAGTACGTAGAAATTTCCAGAATCTAGGGATTGAAATTAGAGCCTCAGGTGAATGCCATGCTGCCAATATATTTAAATAGACAATAAAATTACCGATTTTTGTTTTTTTTCCGAATATTTATACGGATATCAAAATGAAAAGTTTAAGTAAAATGCAACAGATTGTTTTTTAAACAAAATTTAGAAAAAAATTAACAAAAATTATAAGTCATAAAACTATTATACCACGAGTTTTCATACGCTCTTTAAACGACTTTAAAACTGTGAACCCATTGCATGTGAACTAATAAAGTTCATTCTATAGTATAATTAGAATATAGAAGGAACTTGATTCGTTGCGCGCTTGATTCGAACACAGACAGTGAAGGATTTAGTGGTATATTTTTAAAATCTTCCACTAAGTCATGTCATACATATATTATACATATGCTGCTAAAACTATAAGAGATATATACAACAGAGTACAGATTATTATATCTATCATGTGGTGCTGAAATAAAAGCAACAGCTTATAGGTCGAAAGAAATATTTTCATATTTGATTTGATAGGAATTATTTTTTACGGGTAAAACATATCACAATGATATTTTACTTATATTAAACATAGTTGTAAAATTATTTCAAATACGATAGTTGTAACGTATTTCCCGGAAAACTAATAAATTAATCATAACTTAGTTTTCTCACTATATTTCGGGGCCACAAAATTTGATTTGGTTCAAGGTAAGAGTGTTCGATGTGTTCAAGAAAAACATTCACCAAACTTTGACACCACTATCTAACTATTAATCAGGAGAGATTGGCTTCGAAAGTCAGTATAACAAAACTTAGAGTACATATACTTTTATAAGAAGTTGCGCCAACTTTTTACAAACTATTATCCGAGCAAGATCATAGGCGGCCGTTACTTGATACGTAATGTTATATACAATACAAAAATTTGTCGATTTACAACACCATTCACTTAAGACATCCTGGTAGCCCCTCCGAGTGAGTCTTTGCATCCTCGAGTCGGTATGAATGAAGTGAATATAGGGTGGGTAGTCACGATCGATACGCGTGGCTGCTGAAAGTGCTGCGTCGGCGGAGCGGCCCCAGCCCGGCACTGGGTCATCGCTCGCAGCGGCACCACCCTATAGTCGATATTGAGTGAGCCTGTTGTACGGATGCATATATTGATCAAATGTCGAGAACTACCTGACTCAATTTGATAACTCTAAGTTTGCGTAGCGGTACTTTTCGAAGTTTTAGAGGGATATGGAGAACAAAGATCAGAAAAATTAACTTGGATCTAAGATTATACACTTCAATTTCTTGAAGCAAAATGTCTATTCTAACCCCACAAATCTATATCGCAATACGACTGAATAGTTTTTATTGGAGTTTACTCCTTAAGAATCGGTTTTCACATATAGCGCCCGGTATGAAGTTTTATGAAGTTTTCTGTAAAATCAGAAGTTCAGAGCGTACGAAGTACAGAGTTTTAAAAAAAGTTTAACCGTTAGGTGGCCTCTCGTACAACATTTCTGCGCATTTTTAGAGTGAGATATTAATATGTTTTTTGGCATTTTCTCATGGCGTAATTGCAATGACGGAGTGTGACATATATAGTTTGCTATCGTTCGCTTATCATCGCAATCATTAAATATCGTTATATGTGAAAAAGTAAATATCATTATGTGTCTATAAAATTAAAAAGTATCTTTTAAATTTAACTTCTTAGTGTGACATTACTGAATTTTTTAAATTTTGTTGTATAAATTTCATATTGTTCATTTGTATTTTACTTGAAAATAATTATATTATCAGTATTTTTTATCAAAGAATTTTCCATTTACATTTAGTGATATTGATATTTATATTTATATGCAGTGTTAATTTAAACATTCCAAGATAATCGTACTTAAGGAATAAACTCCAGTCGCTCGTCGGAGCTGACACGTATAATTTTTTGTGTGCATAATGTTAAAAATGTGACAGGATTTAAACATAAGGTACCTCGAAAGGAAAAAACCAGGGGCTTATTGGATCACTTTTGCGTCTATCTGTCTATATATCACCACGTTTTTCTCATAGAGCGCTTTTGTAATAAGTCGAGAATGAAAAAAAAGATAAGTATCTGAAGAATGTTTATCTGAGAATTGTCAAAAAGAAAGGTTTGCTTTCAGTCGTGTGGTTTTCATTTGAAGAGACTTGTTAGAAAGATTCTAAAATGTTTTTTAATAGAAGATAATTCTTTAAATGAAAATGTCTACAAATACATTTTCTCAAGCTCAATTTCCATGTTTTCGCTTTCAGTTGTGTGAGTTTCATTTAAAATGGCGAGTTATAAAGATGCGAAAACAATTTTTTTTAGAATAGAAAATAATTATTTAGATGAAACAAGAACCTTTTCCGGAACTCGATGTCTGAAACTGCTAAAATAAAAATTATGAGAAAACATTTACTAGAAGTTCACCCAAAGTTCGTTATGTAACTATGGCGACGATTCTACGAGTAAGCGAAAATATTTTGAAACCTTTGAAAAAGATAATAGGCGACAGATTAACACAGAATTTAATATAAATACTATGTGGTTTTAAATATTATACAAGAGTTTTATAAGTTTGTACGAAACTCTCGTAGCGCGAGTTCTTCTGGTACATATCAGGTACTTTATAAGGCGAGGATAGTCGTAACATTACATCAGGTGCGTTCGGTTGTTCAAAGCGAATAGCTTTCGCGAAAGTATAGGTATGCCTTTCACCTTGAATAGAGTAAAAGTATAGGTATGTCTTTCACCTAGAAGAGAGTAAAAGTATAGGTATGTCTTTCACCTAAAAGAACGAGTAAAAGGTTAGGTATGTCTTTCGCCTTTAAGAGGAAATTAGAATGGAAAAATTCAATTTCAAAATTAATATGATATTCCTCAAACATAAGAGTAGATATTTTTAGTAAAAAAAGAATGTTCGCTGTAAATAGTGGAATAAGTTTAAGCAATTTTGACGTATACATAACTTAACTTGGATATTAAAAAATACTATTATTAACTTATTTGTAGATGTTTTAGATAATATTAAACACGAAAATCATTTATCTAAAATGGATACCAATTGATTATCAAACGCGTTTCTTCGTTATTATTAATTTTCAAATCATAAATATTTCTTTCAATATTTTTTGTAATACGTTTTCATTATACTGTTACAATAAATTTATTCCACTTGTAGATGGTAACGTATTTTACAATGAAAAAGATAAACTTTATAAGATCACTTATAGGTCTGTCTACCTGTTACATGAAAATGTTTCGAAAATAAATACAATTTTAAACGGGGCAAATTAATTATTCGATTGTATATAATTTAATGTGACGTTAAGGTTATCGTTTGAAAAGGCCCGTTAATAAGGTAACAAAAATATTTTTCCCAATTTTAAGAAGGTTATCATATTTTCAATCGCATAAAATATAATATGCGCAATAATACACCTCCCCCAATCTATATTCGAAATTACTGAATCCACAATTATGACAATAACAGGGCTTCTAAGAACATGCTTTAAGATTGTAAGAAGACTATAGTGATGATTCTAGATTTTTTAGTCTTTCCAGAAATTCGCTATATCTTTACACCTGTGAAAAATATAGGTACTAGACAATATGTTTGCACGAGACTATTATGTTAATATATGGGAATAATTTAATAGAAATACAATATGTTCTTAAAGTTCCACTTGTGATCAGCAAGTTTTATTTATTGTCTACAGACAAATATTTCCTTGTGCCGTAACGGGCCACTGTAATTAATGCATGAGATTGCGCTTGTGAATAAATGTATAGTTACATTCATTGTTTAATCAAGCATTAGTCATATCTTTAAAAATTAGAAAAATTCAAATGGCCGACTTTAAAAAAATAATATAGATAGCCCGTTCAGTTCCTTACGTTCAATCCATCTCAAAAAACATATTTTTCTGTGAGATAGCTTGAACGTGTGGAATGGGACGGGCTATCAGGTAATGCTATCTGGAGTTTTTTCCTTTTTTCTCTCCGAACTCCACGAGCATAAAGTTTACTAAAACACTAATATATGGCGTTGGCAGCCAAATAGGGTCCCGCCGGTTCTGATATTAGCATGCACAACGGACGTAAACTAAACATTGACATATCTTTTTCATTTGCGAACCGATTAAAATGAAACTAAATATTAGCTCAAGCTAATCTAAATACATTACTGAAAACCGCATCCAAATCGATTTCGCCGTTACTGAGATTAGCGTGCACAACCAAAGCGCGCACAGAAAACCCGACAAATAAACAAAAATTCTAAAAACGGTTGTTTTCAACTTAGTATATAGCTTATCTTCAGTAGGTGGCATTTAGTTTTGCTTAAAAATATACAATATATAGACTCAGTTTTTTCACGATTTTATTATATATACATATGTTTATATATATATATATATATATATATATATATATATATATATATATATACTTATAGAACTAAAAAGAAAATGGGTTTTTCACTAAACTATTTAACTTAAAAATAAATTTAAATTAAAATAATATAAAAAATCACTTTGCTATTAATTTAGTAGTTTAGGTTATATGCATTAGGTATATATATAAATGTATAAATAGAATCATATTTAGCAGCATTTTTTTTGTAATAAAGTATGGGCTATTTTATAACAGAAGGGTAGCTGGTCTCCTAAAAACCGCTGTACTATGTGCGTATCTTACAGAAAGTTCATTTTTAAAATCACTTGTAAAATCACAGTTTTATCGAAAAACATCATTTACAACTTTTCGATAAATTTCTTCAATATAGCCTTAAAATCGTAATACCATGGATAACTAAGACAAATATACATACGTTATAAAGTTTATAGAAAATATGGCAAAATCCCGGAAAAAACATGTCTTTAATATTTTACTCTTCAATACTTTAATAAAAAATCTTATTCGTTATAGTTATCACGTCTAGTCGACGTCTTTTTTACGCTTTTAAAGAAGCGTCACTTTTTATTTATCAGCACGTTGTATGTTAATTATTTCCTAAGTATATTCGTATTTTGAGGTTTACTTAGGAAATAATAAATTTTATTGTACGTATCTTTATATTACCCTGATGATTTGCCATTATTCATATCTCCATCAGTTCCAATTTAGATTAATGCTATTACAATACTAGGCAAGTTCAAATCTCTGGTATCAGTAATATTCTATTTGTTTATCAATGGCTGACAATCATATTCAGATTCATCCAATTCCTTTTGTCATAATTTTAGATAATCAGTAGATACATGTAATAAAAAGATAAAGAGGCTGTATCCATATGCGCATCACATCAATATCACCTTTGAATGAAGTTTTGCAATTTTATACCTTCTTTTTTTAATTTGAATGAAGTTTTGCAATTTTATACCTTCTTTTTTTACTTTGAATGAAGTTTTGCAATTGTATACCTTCTTTTTTTAATTTGAATGAAGTTTTGCAATTATATACCTTCTTTTTTTACTTTGAATGAAGTTTTGCAATTGTATACCTTCTTTTTTTAATTTGAATGAAGTTTTGCACTTGTATACCTTCTTTTTTTAATTTGAATGAAGTTTTGCAATTATATACTTTCTTTTTTTACTTTGAATGAAGTTTTGCAATTTTATATCTTCTTTTTTTAATTTGAATGAAGTTTTGCAATTTTATACCTTCTTTTTTTAATTTGAATGAAGTTTTGCACTTGTATACCTTCTCTTTTTAATTTGAATGAAGTTTTGCAATTTTATACCTTCTTTGAACTCAATTTAATATGTGTATATAATATTGAACCGAGGTTATTACTCATTTCTTTTATTAAGTAATTGGCCGCGATATCTACTTGTAATATAAGCAAACATCGTAAATGTGTGGTTTATAATTCTCCCCTAAATGTAGGTATTTATTTTATTTCCAATAAATATTAGTCATTTAATAATGCAATTACATTTATATATATATATATATATATATATATATATATATATATATATATATATATATATATATATATATATATATAATAACTATAGTATGTCTATTAGACTCTATGACACCTTCGTGGGTGCATCCGAGAGAAAAAAACTAAATGTGAATAATATAACTTTCCACGTGCAAAGAATGTGCAAAATAGTTACGAATTAAAATGTTTAATGTTCCTTCCAAATAAACTAACTCAGTAGCAGGTGCCTTTCAGGTTGAAATTTTGTTATTTTCATTTATCAATGAACATTGAAAATAGAAAAAAGCAAATAATTTTATCAATCTCGTGGTTGCCATATGAGCCATGATATCAAAATGTCAAAGAACCAGACTGTAGAATAAAATTTTCGAAAGATCAATAAACTCCTGAATAACTCGGAATATTAAAATAATGACATTTAATTTTCTTTACAATTTACAGTTTTCAACTTTGTTTTAATAAATTCCTTGTGAAGTCTAGAATTCCGGAAGTCTTGAATCCGAGCTCAACCGTAAGTAAAAGTAGTTAAAGAATTCAACCAAATAGAGCCAACTATACATTTACTAAAAGGGTTGTAAATGAGTCATTATCTATTGAATATATTTGGTGTTAATTTTGTAGAAATTCATTATTCACAATTAAATGAAACTACGTGATGTAGTATTATTTCTACTTTCTTTAATTTCTTTACCACGACCTAGGTTTCGTTGTATTACAACATCGTCAGGTACCCATCTGTATTATCAAAGATCTTTGCTAATATCCCACCTGAAGACGTCGCCGTGGTGTGTTGGGTTGATCACAAAGCATACGGCCTGTGACGACGCGCCGCACCGCGGAGATCCGGGTTCGATTCCTGACCGTTCGTCGAGCGGGGCTGGACGGGTGTTATGGTTGGCTGTAAGAGATTGCTCATGTAGCAATAAGTCCGCCATATGTATCAATTAGATACATTAAAGTAGATAAATAAATAAATAAGATGTTGTAATACAACGAAACCTAGGTCGTGGTAAAGAAATTAAAAAAAGTAGAAATAATACTACATCACGTAGTTGCATTTAATTGTGTCATTATCTGTTTATATACAATTAATTAATTTATAATTTAAATTAAATTTTTTTTTCAGAGACGCCTTATGTCAATAACTTATTTCATTATATTTAAATTACGCTCTTTTTACGGGCCACAGTTTAATAAAAATATATGCTTTCTCTTGATGTTGGAAGGGAAATGAATTTTTTTTCAAACATTAAAATATTTTTATGGAAAGCTTTGTTTCGCACGTATATATGGAAACCAGATAGTTTTACATTTTGACTCAGCGTCCAATTAAACAAATTAAATGTTACATCACATTTAAAGTTACATCAATATCAATACTTTATAAGTTAAACGGGTAATTTTGGAACACTTATTGCCATATTATTCACGTGGACTAACCTCGTTTCCCAATATTTTATTGGGTTACGACATTATACAAATGTAGGGCAAAGTATGACTTGAACAGGTATGTTAATGTTCACATGGCCTCGTCCACGCGAAAAGACATAGAAACATAATAATAGCTTTTTTTTTAATAGTGTATAACGATTAAATGATATTTTAGTTGATGCTTATTGGAAGAAATTTAAGCACTATGTTGAAAATGTTGCGTATAAACATACAAATAACTGCAAAAAGTAATGTAAATCTTATTACACGCATCATAAATCTATCATATAAATCATTTTGGAATGCAGGCTTAGTTTACGAACATTTCGTATTTGATTCAAGTCACAAAAATCGTGACCGATTCCGAAGGGGTTTTTTGAGTTAATAAAAGTTAAAGTTCATTACGACGGACGTAAGATAGTAAGACAGTAGATTATAGTATTAGTAGATGGGAAAAAAACCCAACTATCTTCTATGGAGGCTATATAACCCATTGGTAAAAAAAACATTTTCAAAGTTTGCACTTTTGCTATATATTACTATATATTTATACTTTTGTATTGTAATTTCTCTGTACTAACTTTATACTATAATAACATTTGTTCTTTAAGAATACAGCTCCAGATTACGATGGAACTAGTACTTTCCAGATCGGAAAACAAAAATTCGGGATAAAGTATTTTAATATTGGGACCTTCAGTTAGTCCGTAGAAAAATCGATATGAATAATTATATAAGTACAATAAGTCAATATTTATTAAAACAATTATTAGAAAAACGTTAGTCTGGAATTTATTCATGTCGATGTTATTCACCTGCAATATATGACATTTTGTTAAAGTTTAGCAAGCGATGTTAAGTAAATCAATACATTCATAATTTTCACCATACTTTTGCAAATTTTTTTTATTTTTTTCACCGTTAATGTTAATAAATCAATTTTATCAAATTATTTATTGACGTTAACGAAAAAAAATGAACAAATAAATTTTTTCTATCATATAAGTTACAGGAACTGTCGTTATAAATATATTACTTATCTGTTTTAAATGTTTCAACAAAAATTACCTACATGTGTGTATGCTGTATGCCGCTGGTGTCATCCCATACTCGCTTGGAGGCTCATTTTCACATAGAATATTTAGTTGGTCAATTTGCTTAACATTTGGACAACCCTACTTAGAATCCATAGGATTTTCTTAGTTTATAGGTATTTTTTGAACTTAGAGACGTAAATACGAAACTTGAAAATATCTTAAAATATGGACTAATAATGTACTAATAATATGGTAATAATGATGCTTTAACTTTACAGCGTTCAATGAAAATCATAAAAAGATTATCGAAGCTTCTCAGTAGATCACCAAAGATCTGGTAAAATTAATAAAACCTTAAGAAATGTGTTCAAAATAGCACAACGTTATCTTCGATTAGAGTATTGTATATATATATATATATATATATATATATATATATATATATGAGACAATATTTAAAAAAACATGTAATATACTAAAGAGAATGTATAACATATTTACTTATACACACGACGAATTTAATTTCCAGGAGCAGCCTGTTCGAGGGTGTCAAGATTGTTGTAACAGTGTTAACCAGTTAATTGAGGTGATTGAGTTTTTTTGAGCTGTAAATTGTTGATAAAAATTAACTGAAATATTTTTTTGTAAAATCTGTAACAATATATTGGTAGTAGTTTTAAGGTTTTGAATGGTAAAAACGTAAAGGAAATATATTTCCCACATCATTTTAAAAATAAATCTTTGACAAACGGACTTAAAAATAAAAAAGTGGTATCTCCATATATATTATAAACTGAACTTCATTTTGAAATTCCTGTGCAGTTATACCCTAATCGATGAAGTGTATGAAACAAAATTTTGCGGTACATATGAAAGATGTTATTTTGCTGTAGATTAATTGATACTTCCATCTGAAGAGTCCGTTTACAACATTCATGCACATTGCATTCATGGACATAGGTTTAAAACTGTAATACATAGTATGCGTATAGACGGACATGATGAAGTTATGAAGGTTCCATAGCTCACTAGGAAATCTTTAATATGGTCTAAATTTAAGCGAGGTAAATGGCAAAGAGCAATACGTGAAGAAAATACAATATGAATGAAAGAGTAACGATACGAGTGAAGTAAGAAGAAATTTTTTTAAGATGACGTTTGGAAGTGTATATAAACAGTTATGTTACTGATGCTGTCATCAAATATACTCCATAAATTGGTTGCATAAATAGAAAAGATATATCCATAAGAAGAAAAATTTTTAAGAAGGAAGTCAATTAATATCGTCGCCGTGGTGTGTTGGGTTGATTACAAGACATACGGCCTTTGGCGGCGCGGCGCACTGCAGAGACTTGGGTTCGATTCCCGGCCGCTCGCCGAGCGGGGCTGGACTGGTGTTATGGTTGGCTGTAAGAGATTGCTCTCGTATCAATAAGTCACCATATGTATCAATTAAATACATTAAAGTAGATAAATAAATAAATAATAGGTTTTTTTAATGTAAGCCCAGGCCACGGGTAGCGCAGACCAAATGTAGTCTCGTATCTGATATCGTGAAGACGGTCTGTGTGGATTAATAACACCTAATAAAGCAGTAAGTAAGTCCATAATATGAAAATTCCATCGATTACTAATCGCCGCGTAAATTAATTGTGATCTAAACTCAAGAACGTGGTCGTATTTTTGAGGACACAAACATGTGTAGAGGAGATCGAGTATGGTTATCACGTGGATAAGTTGTCACAATGACTACAACAGGAAACTAAACATACGTAACAACTAGTCTTATCAAAATCACAAGCACGACAATTTTCTCTCAACACTTATTCAATTCGCTGCGGTTTGCGGGTGCATAGGGCGGTTTTATTTGTTTTCGTAAGCTCAAATTCAATTTATTTGTTTTCATCACATAATTACACAGAATTTACGAATTTTTAAATCTCATATTCACTAAACCCTTACTTAGTTTTCATTTCAATTATCTTTATTTTTATAGTCAGATAAATGTCTAGGCTGAATCAAACCCAGAATTAATAAATATTGGAAGAAAAGTAAACGATTGTCACAGAAAAATAAGCATTTCGAAATATTTTTGGCAAGTCATTATTATAAATTTTCAGGAGAGAGAATAAAAAATTATGCTCTAAAACCTACAAAAAAAGTAAGCTTTATCACAAAATAAGTATTTCCTTATGGAATTGAAAAATGAATTGAAGTCTTACTTATTACGGGGGTGTATAATATTTATTTCGTGTTAAGTCTTAAACAAGGTACGAAGTTCTTTAGTAATTCTTTAGTTTCAAATGCCAGTGGTGAAGAGAGCTGGGTCACTAAGAAAAAAACTGGTCCTCATTGGTTCACATTATTTCTAAAACGCCATTATAATCCATCGATAAGGACACCTGAAATAAACAATATAGCATTCGCCACTAGCTTCAGTTGTTATAAGATAGGAAATTTTGTTTTGGTAATTTACAAAAAGTATTACTAAATCTAACATTCACTCGCCTGAGTATGGACGATAACAAATAAAGCAGCACCTTTATTTTGTGACAATTCACCTCAATCATTGCGACAACCACTCCAAGCGTGGGGTCTAAAGTCACAAAAACTTCATGCAAATGCCTAATATTTATTATTTTGTTATACATTGTTATTCTGATAAATTTTATTTAAAATAATACTCATAAATATAGTATTATTTTAAATAAAATTTATCAGAATAACAATGAGTATGATGAATAAATGAACAAAGATTGGGGTGATAATTTTTCATTATCAGCTAATCATACAGAATTGGTTAGATAGAGGCAACTCTACACAGTCTCTCTTAATGGATACATAAATTTGTTGGGTTTTATTTTATACCATCTATTGGTTAGTTATTTAATTAAATGAATTTTACTGTAGATACTACGACTAATAGCATACTAAAATAAAAATAAAAGATTGACTTAACTTAGTCAAATCGCTGCAAAAATAATAATCTTCATGGTACAACAATAATATAACATGTAGTGGATGGTATATATTCGGGGGTTTTAACATGCGGGTACCTATTTGCATCTATAGTTCTTCTATATTTCTGAGTTTTTTAAATATACCCATTAAAAAAATTAAAACTCCACACTATTTGTCAAATTTTATGACAAAATTCTGACAAATTTTTCTTCACCCATATACATATCACCACTGTTCCTTTTGCACATCAACATTCTACGATGAACTCCGACTGAACCAACGCCTTTTCAAAGATATGTTTTTATTAAAACCATATTATACTAGATCACGCTTATGTTTTTGTTTCAAATGTAGCTACACTCCTACTAGTACTATATTATTGCTTTAAAAATATTTAAGTTTATAAAAATATATTAAACAAATCTGTTTTACTGCCTTCTATTTAAAACCTAGCTACGATGAAATAAACCACAGACTTTTATTAAAATATTACGAATAACACGTTTACAGTATTTCTGACATATTTACTATTTTGTCTGTGGCTCCTGTAGAGGTAGTACATAATGAATTAAATCTTCTATATAAGTATCCCTTTTTTACAGTTGAGATGTTTATTTAGGCGATATATTAAAATTGTTTCAAACGGGTAACAATTCCTTTCTTTACTATAACATATCTTACCAATAACTACCGATTTTGATAAATATAATGCATTTTGAATTACGTATATATTAGTGATAATAATAAGAGAATTGAAGAAAATCCATCTCAAACATTAAGAAATAAGATCGACTAAATTACAGGGGGTTTGAGAAGAAATATGTAACTACATGTGATTATGAAAGCTTTTGGAAACATGTTAAGTTACCGACATAAATATTATATGATCTTGAAGCTGTTTGTCGATGAAAATATCCAAAAAACGTACGCCAAAAGCAAGTTGCAGGGGATTATATACTGATGAGTTAGATATGACAAGAAAGGCGAGCTTTTTATTTGAAACTTGGACCAATTTGATTAGGGTATTGATAAAATACTGCATATCCAATTGTTGTAAAGTTATCAAACGTAAAAGTTCTACATAAAGTGCAGTATGCTATACATATGCCCAAAATTCTAGAATTGAGCTTATCTATGTTACGTCATATTGTTTTAGTCAGTACTAAATATATGTACAATTTGTTATAAATCAGATAAAATAGATATGTTCTATAATTTTTTTTCTATAATAGTACAACGTTAAATAGGATGGATTCTATTACCAGCAAGATTTTACTGCTCATTTAAATAACTATTTATATAATAAATTACAAAATGTCGTGATATCAATATAAAAACAAATTTAAATAATATTACAATATTACGTCATTAAAAGTAATATGTTAACAAAACTACAGTTGCATGGACTAAATCAGTTGTGCAAATTGAGACAAAAGCACATTTAATTGCTGCAGCTTTGTTTCTAAAGATAAAAAAATCGTAATTCATTAACTATATACGAGTTACATTAATTTCAATTATTATACAGTAGACATTGGCTAAATATAGTAAATACATAGGTGTAGGCTTCACAGATATCTGAACTTTTTCGCTCAGAGACAACCTAATATTATATACGGAAAGTTAAAGCGAACAGATCACGAACGCACCGAACCTCCTCTATATACCGCATAAACTAAGTACATAACACAACATATACAACACCGAAAGCTTTCCCAATTACCCGAATATAATATACTCCAGTACTTATCTACATATTACGGAGTGCCTTATGAAATAGTCCTAACGGGCAGGCATAGCGGCGTCCCGCTCTGCAAGTGGGCGTGGCCTCGGGGGTCAGTAGCAGGACGACCAATCGGCGGGGCCCGGTCGAGCGTCCCTATCCGCGCGCTCTCGGCACTCGACGCTCCGCTCGCGAGACGCTAAAGCTCCGTAGAGACTTTAAGCTTTTATGTTTATGGAGTGACGTAAAACAGCACGTTACGTTGTCGGACGTAGCTTTATCGGTTGGGTGAAATTTGTTAATTATGGTTTGTATTTGTTTTGTTAACGAAAAGATTTTGATAACTTGATTGTTTTGTTTTTTTTGTTTCGTTTCCACGGAAAGATAAGAAAGCGAGCAGTTCTATTGCATGCACATGTATAGATACTACTTCAACACATGTAAACGTTTTTGAATATAATTTCTTTTACATATTAATTCCCTAAAAAATATCTTCTTAAGATATACATATAGAAGAGAAAGGTAAGTTAGAGACGAACTTGCAGCGTTTGAGTATTAACCATTGAGAACGACTAGATTATGGATTGTTTCAAAGGATACATATATATGAGATGAAACAGACTGGGAAAAGTTGAGACTGCACGCTGGGTTTTGTCAAGTTCAAACAGTACATAGGTATCAAATGACCTCTGAATTAAAATTTCTTGTCAGTGGAATTAGCCAAAGACATGCGCCAATAGCATCAGCTCTTCATCATCTCCACCTCCGTTTCATTGAAAGAGATTATCTTCTTATATATTTTGAGGCACTTTTCACTATATAGAGAGTGTTTCTCCAGAAAGTTTTGTTTATATAAAATATTAGTATAAATGCTCAAGTTACAAAGTAGCGAGTAAAGTTATTTTATTAAAAAGATGTTCAAATTCAGTGGTAAGTCTTGGAAGTTGTAAATAACATTATTTCTACGCAAGCAGATCCACGGGAAGAAACTAATTATAGTATAAATATATAAACACATCAATCGGAAAAAGAAGAAAACATCAATAAAGACATATACTTAGACATACGTGGCAAAAATACTCGAATATTAAATTTGAAGATTCTACTGATAAATGACACCTACTTATACTGTGATTACTCTTCAAACAAAACTTTCAATTACATAACTGAAACGTAACAATGAAGAAGGATTACTTCATGAGATGACAACGACAATATTATGCGAATTTAATAGCTAGAATAATAGCATATTTGATACCACACGAAGCATGAAAACAAAATGAACAAAGTGCATCTAAGTCTTATACAATTGACGATTATACAATTTACGAATTTCATTTGATAAGGTCATATTTCTGAATCAGAGCCCAATATAAACTAAATACAAGACGCCAATACCAAAGTATCAAGTGTCGATAATTTCCACCGTCAAGTGTTACTACCATCTGCCTTTTAAGAAGCGCCTGTATCAACATTACATTGTATTTGGTCTGCGCACACCGGATATTCAATCGACAGTGACACAATGACACACGTATCTCAAAATAAGGTCTGTGATGCTGAACTTGAACCACATTCAAGTGATGGCCTACAATAATCCATTTTATTATATTTTTAAATAAATTTTACATGTAGTCTTTTTATAAAAACGACTTTAAATTATTACTGCCTATATCTTATACATGCCTAACGCGCCATCTTTTTAATATTTTTTATAGTCTAATATTGTTCACAGTATTTATAAATCCAGAAATAACAAAGGAATGGTAAATGTTTTAAGTACCATTTCAAATTTCTCCGGAAGTTTGATAACACATACATGAAGAAATAAAAGTATGTATATATATATATATATATATATATATATATATATATACTTAAAAAACAAGTACTTCTAGAAGATATAGACTTAGGAACAACGAAATTTCATTATATCCTCTCTCTTTTCACCTTTATTTTACTGAACTCTTAAAATATAAAAGAATAATGTAAACGAACAGAATTTTGCAAATTGATACTCTGCTTTCTTTTAGACCATTTTAAAGAACAAGTTGAATATTAGGTCAATTAATGATTTTGACCAATTTGATGGAATATCAATGAACGTTATCTTTAATGGTAATTCAAGCTTGCTTAAAGGTTAATAATATAACTTTCTACATATCTTCGCTTTTATTGAAACTCCAGAAACAAATTTCCTTCGATAAAGCCTAAACCTTATTGAATCAAGTGTAATGCGATTTTTACGCATTTTATAACATTAACCTCTTCTTTAAATGTTTTTACTTATACCCATTTATTAACCATCTTAGATATTATTACCATCTTTATTTCTTCATATAAAAGTTATTTTAATAATATTGTTCACTGGTACTACTTCTTTTGTAATTTCTCCAATTTTAATTGTCTGCTATTAAGGTTCGTGCGACTGTAAGTCGTCACACAATTTATTTCCACTTGTCACACAATTATATTA
Organism: Druceiella hillmani; assembly: GCA_039881145.1. Classification (NCBI taxonomy): domain Eukaryota; kingdom Metazoa; phylum Arthropoda; class Insecta; order Lepidoptera; family Hepialidae; genus Druceiella; species Druceiella hillmani. The sequence continues at coordinate 2,247,366 of JAYKKI010000074.1, forward strand.
CCGATCTCTATTCCTCCTTATTCTAAAGTTTGCCTTTACCACAGCCAAGTTAATTTATTCCTCTCTATATACGTCTATCTCAGTCATTCCAGCCACCGCAGATTAGCCGGATTAAAAGTTAACGACTGTTCCGATTACTCTAAATTAACTTTAACGTTCCATCGAATATGTATTAGTTTTATTAATTAATATGTAAATTTGTATCAGTCCATAAAGCTGTCTGGAGAAGTAAGATAAATTTTATTTGCAAATATATTTTATAACTAATTTCTAACGTTAACCTATGACCAATTAATATGACGAACTTTCATTTTGTTAATGTATGTTTTAGGGTGATAAATGAGACAATATATACTACTTTCTTGTTTAAAATCCCGATATTGTCATTTATGGGATATTTGTATGTGCATTGTTTATTCGCGTAAACATAATTTTTCTGCATTATCAGAATATAGAATATAATTATATCATAATTCCTACTTTCTCACGCTGACTAGCGTACTAAACAATCACATCGCAGTTACATCAGCATATGATTTGTTTGTGATGAATCAGAATAAATTTCTTCAAATGTATCATCGTTGTCTATTGTAGTGTTATAACATTTATTAATTGTATTTTATCATAAGCTTAATATAATAGCCTTGTCTCGGTTATTGAAATTTTAAGAACTTGTGTAGTTGTAATGTTCCTCTAAGTGTACTTAAATAAGTAATTAAAAATATATAGATCATTAATTTTTTTTAATAACATTTATCTTCATTGTATTTAAAAAGGGGTTTAACATTATCAAATGTCATTTTAAAGTTGTCGCATTCAAGAACTCGCAGCCTCCAGAATCAAATATTCTTCTTTGCCTGTAAAAACATGCAAATGAAAATTGATCACCGTATCCCTGAAAAGGATTAATCTATACAGGGCACCACCTCGTTTGTATCATGTAGCACATCTTTCAAAAGGTATCTGCAGAAATATCTGAGATAGTTATATTAAGAGTGAACGGGAATTTGATTACCATTAGTATTTAACTCTTAGGTTTCTATAAAACCTTGTACCCTTATATATTTTCGTTTCACTTATTACTTACCCCTATAATATTTAACTTTCCGTATGGTTAAAAATACATAACTATATAAATAAATCTTATAATACTTTCAGCAATCAAGCTCTAAATATTTTTGTCTAATCACACCGTATCCATTTCTATTAATAAGTCTCAAAAATAAATTTAAAAATATAGAACAGTGAAAGTGTATATAAATAAAGATAAATGAAACCAAATATAAAAGTCTTTCGTTGACCTTAACGAAAGCCTTCCGCGACTGTCAATTAGGAAAACTCACTCGACGGAAGTCAAAGTTAGATTTGATCGCTGTTCCTCATTTCATTTTAACATCGCTCAGTCACCAGAAGGGTACAGTATATAAAAGTCAATCGGTGCAACTTCCTAGTGTTACTAAAAGGACATGCTATATAATACATGATGTGATGCTTATAAAATACATTATTGTTGTCTCAATTGTCGTTTGCCATTTTAAAATTATTTATCTGTATTTAGTACTCTACCTTTAGTGTACTGTGTAGCGTTATATACACATAGATAAATATTTTATATTTAGGTATCGGTGGATGATTTTGAAGGTCTTCTAATTTCCAAAAATATTATAAATGTTCGCAAAAAATGTTTGACAATATAATTACACTATAAACGCCACAGACAAAGACAATTTATAAAATCATAGTAAAGTTTTCATATCTATTAAACAGGTCTATTAGGCAGGATTTACTACAATCGTTGCGAAGTTTTTTTATATTGTAAAATTTATGAATTTATTTTGGAGAGATTAAACAAAATAAAAGTAGCTAAATTTGACATTCTTTATTTATCCTTATTATTCTCTCGCCCGGAAAATAAATTTCCGAAGAAATTAACAGAACGGAAATTGTTTTATTACTTATCTCATCTCTTGGCTTTCACATTTACAACAATTTTTCAATCTTTTAAACGTAAAAATCTTACTATTAATCTCCCGTCTTAGCTGAATCTTCCGTTCTTTATTTACAAATATTTTACATTAACTACTTATCAAAATAGCCCTCTATGCGTTTATGAATCTCAACTTCGATACATGGAAAAAGTAGCATATTTCATATTTACAATCTACCTTATTTTTCTTTGTAATAGAAAAATAAAAATATAAAAAAGAAGGAATCTCCAAAAGAGCTCGCCGAAACTAGTCCATAGTATTTTTCTGTCCGCACGGCAGCTTGATACGTTAATCACGTCCATGGGATCCAACACTTAAATTGATTAATAGTTACATTGTTTTAAAGATGGAACAGTATGGATAAACTAACCGAAATAAGGCTACGTTTCGACACAGCTTACCTGTGGTTGATGAAACTTTTGCTTGAAGAACCTTGTGAACATCGTTTTACATTCTTAAAGCTTGCGAGGTTTATTCACAAAATAAAGACGCCTTTGAAACTGTGCAACAGGATCGTAGCTGTGAGTAGGTGATAAATTTACGCATGGCGCCGTTGAATCAAACGACCCGACGACACCGGACTCGCGTGTTTATGCAGCGACGGCCGTGGTCGTATCACGTTGCGGGCGCAACTCGACTAGCGGCCGATAGCACAACAATGTAGTGAAACGTCGGCGCGGACGGTCGGACTTGATGTTGGTGGAGTACTTGTGAAAGCAAAATTAAAAGGTCTGGTTTTGATTTAATTTCAAAAAACTTAAAATAAAAATGGATAATATCTCAATAATATGGTTGCTTACTTCGACGGGTATATAGAATTGACAAACGATAGATGATAAAGCTATATGCGATTTTCAGATATTACTTAATTCTTAACTCGGTTCCGTTCATTCCTGAAAAAGTATTTCCAAGATATATTTCTGTAAATAATAAATATACACACTAATTAGATTAGTCAGGAAAAATAGGATGTATCCGGGAATATACGATTTTTTATTAAAACTAACTAAAAAGATATTTTAACCATATACATACATATTTTATAGACATGCTTCATAATACAAAGTAATTTTAAAAGATGTATTAAAGTAAATACTATCTACATTTACAAAAACTCCGCAAGTTCACTGCCGTTATTGGTCAACAACTATTTTCAGTTAATGCGGTATAAATCATTTAATAACTGAACAACTTCATGAAAGTTAAAAACTATAAAATAAGAAAAGAAAGTATTGTGAAGAAAGACACTTAAAATCACCTGGACGGAATTCTTGCGAAACAATGTTTGCGATGGTTTGGGCATATAAAAAATTATAAAGGAGAAAGCAGTAAGTACGCTAAGAGTTGTAAGTAAATTTAATAAATGACAATATATGAAGAGACCTATACTCCAGCAGAGTATGCCAAGTGCCCCTCATCTTTACATATGATAATATTTTGACATCGTGTCGTTTTACATTCACCATCGGTTTAGTCAATTTTACACTACTTGTAAATAAACTTTACAAATAAAACAAAGAAATGTTTTTAACAGACAAAAATAAACATGACAAAAATAAAGAGAGTGAAAAGCATTTTTAAAACAACTATTCATAAAACACGAGCAAACAACTCGCACTTGCCATTTTTCTAACGAATTGAATTTGAAACTCTTGAACTCTACTGTACTTTGTTTCTTCGGAGAAATCGCGCCATTATTAATGGTACTTAAGAATTATAAATAATACAATATTTACAAAGTTACTTCCAAGGAACCGTGTTAGTTTGTAACAGATATCGTCATTGATAATGAAGGACGAGACGCAACAAGTACTACTAATAAATTATAAGCCATCATTCCTAGAAAATCCTACATCTTGCTTTACTGAAAATATTGGCTAACAAAAGTTTTCTATTATAAACTCGTAACACATTTTTGCGATAACAGGTACGGAACCGAAGTCGAGTCGTTTTCCTCTTTTCAGTGGGATTCACACATCTAAGCTGCAATCGCAACGGAAAGTGTTTTATTTTATATTAAACGCATACGGTAAAGTATGCAGTCATTATTAATGTTATATGCACGATTAATTCATTAATTACTAACTATAATATAAAGGTACATTTCTATATAGTGTTATTAAAATTTATGTTTAAATTTAGATTCTAAATACAGTACTATCACATTTTACGTCAAGACAAGCTGAATAGATATTTGAAGTAAAATTAATTTCGAACATTATTAAATCGTTCTAATTTACTTAAATTTTTCCATCTCAAAATGGTTTATAACAATAAGATCTATGGTTTTATCCCATATAATTATTTAAAACATAAAGTTTATTCAAAAGCGTATAAATATAACATAGGGAAAATATCAAACTTACAGAATACACAAATTTTCCACTTATATGTTACAAGAATTAGACCTCCGACAGGCAGTAAATGCGACTGTGTTTTTAATTAACCTTGCTGAAATGGATGCATTTAATTCTATGTCTAAGTAGTGACATAAGCTACCATAATTCAAGAGTTAGATTTTTAATTCTCATTTGAGGGTTTTTTTTAATAGCATCATATATGACCTTTCTTATTATACAAAACTTAATTTTAAAAAACTAACTTAAACTTCTTAACTTTTATTTACCCATGATAAAACAAATGCAATAAATTACGTGCATACAATATATATAGAATTTACAGGTTTTTTAATTTCTGATCCATAGTGGGCCAAAAATTTAGAAATGCTAAAATTATATGGCCGCAAGTTATTGAAAAATCTGAACTTGAATTATTTTAAATTTGTTTAAAATTAAACCTTCAACCTTAAATCATAACCTGCTACGATTTAGTTTTATAGAAAACCTTGTCACGAAAAGAATCACCCTTGTGACATTTAGTCATTCGTTAGCTCAAAGGATCATTGAGTGTCTGGATTACATTATTACCGAGTGATAAATCACAAATGTGCTGGATTACATTATTACCGAGTGTTAAATCACAAATGTGCTGGATTACATTATTACCGAGTGGTAAATTACGAACTTTAACTTCACCTTCTGAAATCTCATCAGTACTTTAATTTAAAAAAAGAATGAGTCGATTTATAAAGAAATCATTTAAGTATGGCTTAAACAAATTTATATTGCATAAATAAAGAAATAAAAAATTTTTACATTTAGAAAAGATAAAAGGAAATTATTCCAAATAATAGAATAGTGAAAAAGCTCTAGTATACTCGTAATAAACAGTACATATCTATAAAATATGACTCAATTAAAATGACTTACTTTTGTCAAATTATAATGTTGCGCCAAAATTATTACTTCAGAATCGACCTCCATTTCTCAATGCAACTAAAAAAAGTTTAAAGCTTTAATTAATGTAAAATACAACCTACTTCATAAAATAAATTATAATTTAACATACAATACTGTCCTTTATTTTGCGATTAACGTAAAAATGATGGTTACTTTAGAACATAATTTACGTAATGCAATAAAAAGAGGTCGTGACTTTTCTTAAGTTGTCCTTTTTTCTAATTAATTTTTTCGTGTTTTTTTTTAAATTTTCTTCATGACTATGTAAAGAAAAAAATAAACGGTTTTTTCGTTACAAGATCGCATAATTTGTGAAACTGTTTAATGCAAACGTGATACAGCTTTACTTTTAGCCTAGCCATATTACGTACTGGATGGTCTAAATCTAATAAGTTGTGACACTCAAACATTTAAACCTTAGAATTCTCCAGTTAATCAGAATCAGTAAAGAATAGGTTAACTTCACTAACATTAATTTAGACAATTCAGTTTTCTTTCTATTCAAATCTATTTTAAATACTATGACCGTGTATAGACTACGGTAAATGTGGCAAATAGGTTGTTTGAATTTCCTTTTTATTTACAAATTTAAAGTTATTTGAGATGAAAAATATTATGCTATGATATCTTACTCTAAGGTCAGATAAATCATGCTTTAAGATCCCAGACGATAATGATGACTATAAACAACAATAAAGTTAAATCTTATTTTTAACCGACTTCAAAAACGGAAGAGGTTCTCAATTCGTCGGAATCTTTTTTTTTTTATGTATATTCAGCGATGTTATCATTTGGACTGATTTTGATAATTCTTTTTTATTTGAAAGAGGGTACTTTAGGTGTGGTCCTATATAAATATGATGATGATCTGACGATGAGATCCGGAAATGAAAGATGAAACTCTTAACGGGTAAATCAATCGTGATTCAATATACTTGCTATTGGTCGGTTGTTACTTTAGTTATTACTTTTCAAAATATGATATTGGATTTCGGATATGGAGGGCGGAATTCCTCACGGCTAACAGCTAATCACTGGCAGCTTTTACTATCGCTTTGTTTATGTATATTGTTTATAATCAACTTTAAACAAAGATGAAATTATACCAGTTTTTGCTCGTGAGTTTTAATAGTTATAGTACATTCTAATGTAAGAAATAATTTAATATTAGTTATATTGTGATGATTAATACTCTAAATCATCTATCTAAAATAAAATATATATTAAAAAACCGACCCAGAAAAGTGGGTAGGTACTAAAAAGTAAAAGAATAATTACCTACTTATTTGCAATAAATAAGTTATTTATTTTTGAAGTCGGTGCCAGCACCGCCGGTCAACTTAAATAAATATAAAATTTATATTAAATTTTTTTATGATTTTCTTTCTTATTATGAGTACATTAGAGTTTAGTTTTTAAATTTCCATTACAAATTAAATTATAAATTTGCTTAAGTTGGTCAACAGTGCTGGCACTGAATTCAAAAATAAGTAACTTAGTTATTTATTGCGAATAAGTAGGTACCTATTTTGAGTTAATTATTTTTTACTTTTTAATATCTACTGTTTAAAAGATTTTATTTTATAGTTTTTATTCAGTTAACCTGGCATATAAATAATTTAATTTATTTCAAATTACTCGAAAAAGTGGTATTATTATTTACCAACTTTGCAAACTGGCATTTACAGTAGTAGTGCTATCAATGATATTAAAAGAATATCTCTGAAACTGATTTTTTTTTTTATTTTTACTAATTTATAACCTTTCGAGGAAAATCTGCAATATGTGATCATTTCGTCTACCGTCAGTTTTAAACAATATGAAAATAATGTGACAATTAATAAATACCCCGTCAAGTGACTGTAACAAAATATAGAATTTCATATTTGACCTTATCTCTTGAAATTGTTAGCACGAGTTAAGTAAATTTTATTTGAAATTTCTAACCAAAGATCAAGATTTATCAAAACTACGAATGCAAAAGTTGAGGGATGGTTTTGAAACATGAAAAACAGAAATATAAATGAGTGACAAATTGAAAAACAGTAAATTAAATTTATGAAGTTTCTACTTGTAAAATTTCAGGCCATGTAAATATGTAACCGACGAACGGAAAGGTGAGTAAGGTTGTAACGTGACGAAATTATAAGAGTTCGTCGTTTTACTTACGAACTGAAATTAAATTCGTTATACCCGTTTTAGTGAATTTCGTAGTTCATCAAATATTAAACTTCCTTCACTGGCACAATGGAAATAGGGCTTTAATGTTTTTAAAATTTTCAACCCGAGGCTTTATAAGGTCTAATAATAGTGTAAAGTGTATTAAAATTAACTTAACTTCCCTAACCCTTTTTATATTTAAAACTCGTGTAGTCTATTTAAATCTAAGTTAGGTACCTATATAGAGTTTATTAAGGATACACGTAAAGCTTCGTGTATGTCTTCATATTTTTGTTACGCAAAGAGCAGACTTAAACTCACTGTATTTCTAATATACTATTTTATGTATATTGCGTACAGATGTAATTGTGCAGAGGGTCCACAAATATTGAAATAAATAAGATTTCTTTCATCAATATTTTATTACGCAGTTTATCCAAAAAAGTTTGAAAAAAAATGTAGCATTTTTATACTCATAATAAAGTGTGGGAAAATTGAGTACCTAACTATTATAATTAATATTTTGAAAACATGAATTGTTTTCAGCTCAAAAATAAGCTATCTGAGTCTATTTGCAAGGCATTTTAATAAAGAAAGTTTATAAAAATATCTAATAATGAAATTATTAATGAATTAACTAAAATTTAGTACTGTTGTCATTATGAATATAAAATGCTACAAAATCTGTATAAATGCTCTCTGAACTTTTATTAACCACCAGATGTGTTGGAGTCTTCTTATTAATTTTTAAGTATATTCACGCTGTGACAAACTAAATTCGAGCAATGAAAATATCGGATTATGTATAGGTTTTAACAAGAAATTATAAATAAGTACTATCGTTATAAATAAGTACTATCGTTATACACCTGCACAGATATATGCTGATATAAACCGGATTTAGCAAGTCCCAAACATTCGCACCAGAATTAATCATATTTATTTGATTTTGTGTTTAAGAAAAATAAGTCCGTATGTTTGAAAAATGTATTGTGCCAAATTTTATTAACGAAAATTAATTAATATCAATAAGAATATCTATCGTTCCGCATTATGATATGCCTTATATTCTTTTTTCTTTCATTACAAAAAAAAATTCTAAAAGCTTATGTATATGTATATATATAGTTTGAAGTTGTATTAACGTGCATATTCTAATTGGAAAAATTTGAATAATATTTAAACTTATTAAGTACACTGTTGTTATTTGTTTAAATTAAATCAAAAGTATATCACACTGGCGGGTCTGGAAAGATTATTGACGGCTGTTAATAAATAATATTATCTTCAGCTCCATAAAAAAACTCTGTTTATTAAACCACTTTTCCAATTCTCAATGAAAGTGGAATTGATAATAGTTAAAAATGCTTAAAAATCTCATTCGTTTTTAGTTACCAACTGATAGATCTCAAGTAGCTCTCCCGTTCCAGACTTCTGATAAATCTTCTGTAAGTTTCATTATTTTCTTGAAAGATCTTTTGCGCACGCGTTTGAACAATAAATACACAAAACGAAGTATTTAAATTTCTACTTTCATTGATTATAGATTTAAACTTAACAAAATAATGAAAATGAATAAGTTTTCAAAAAATAATTAATGTGACGAATTTTTCATAGTTACTTTATTTTTATTAACTTTCGAAAACATGAGAAAAGTGTAATCAATAAAGTAATATCAGGACGCAAAACTTGGTGTTAGCATGGCTCAAGTTGTTACAACTTTTTTGACATTTACTATCTTTTCTCTCATTTCTTTATTTTTTATGATGAGATTTTAACATTTGTTATAAATCTCTGTGTATAAAAGAAATTACATTAAATTAAAAATCATTGTTAGTTTTCTTAAAGTATCTACTATACAATATGGAAATACTTTAAGTAATCTAATTCACGGTCACGTTCATGGGAATAAGTGTTACCTACAAAATGTCAATAATAAAAGTGTTTATTTCTTTTTAAAAAATAAGTTTATATTAAATACAAACTTTTTACGAGTGCTACTTTTTATGTCACGTCGGCATGAATATCATTATTGATTTACAAATTGCATAAAAATTACCCAAAATGATTCCACACAAATATTTTAACTAAAAGTTTTTACTGCTTTTAGTCAAAAGTTCTTTTTCAATATAACTTCTATTTAACCTTCTATATCTAGACTAAAATTGTCCTCTTTTCAAGTTTTTATTTATGCTGTATTATATAGAAAAAATCTATATATATATATTTATAAACGAATTGAAGCGCGACCAATACGTAACAGTGTTGCAAACAAAGATATAAATAATAATTAATGTTAGCGTATCAAATTAAATAGTTTGATTTGATAAAGGCTTGTTTACATTTAAAGCACAACACGTGTATAAAGTGGACCGAAGAACAAGTATATTATTATACTTATATATATTAATAGTTTGTATCATATGTAACATGTGTTAAAATATTTGGTGAACGCCTAAAGATTATTCAAAATACGAAGCTTTAAGTTTTGTTTTTTACAATTAAATGAAACTACGTGATTTTATACACCATATGCTATTAATTCTAAGGGGCAAAGGCTTAAACTATGGTGTAATTTAATTAATAAAAAACTAAACATCCGAAAGAGGTATTCGTTTGTATTTCTATTTAGTTTTTTTTTGTTTTATAATAATAAGATTTGATTTTTTGTTTCATTAAATTTTTTCGAGAACGTAACGTGTCTAATTCCATCATTCGATTTTTCTAACTTTATAAAATGCTTAATTCTCATTATACGCAATATATTAAATTGTGTGGAAATTTTCCTGTATTACGTGCTTAAGAAAAAGGTTACTGAAAATATATACTTTTCTTAATATGGATTTCTAATAGGTATAACAATCTTCGATCACTAGAAGTTTCGATGAACAAGGAAAGTAATTTTATTTCTTTGGAATGTCGTTTGGAAAACACGGGATATTCTTAACATGGTTGGTTACCACAAAATATTTTAAAATAATTGAAATAAAAAAGCAAACAGTTATGAAATCATAAAACTGTGTATTATTTCCATTCAATTTATTTATTGCAAACTTATTGGAAAGTTAGCGTTAAATAAACTGAATGCAGTTCTTTGAATGGATTTAACTTAATTTAAAGTAAACTGTTTCTATTGACATCGTTCAAAATTTATCGTATTCCTCTCTCGCATACAACGATTGTTCTGCAATATGCGCTATAGGAGCGTAGTTTAGTTCCGCGGAGTTTAGTTCCTCGTCATCAGCTACTACAAATTATCAATACAGTCATCTGTTTGATTGACTTACAGGTGGAAGATTGGGTTTCTGCGTCCGGGGAGTCGTCCAGCGGGCGGTTACCGTACGTACGTTCATTATCACACGATCACTTTAACTAATTTTTATTCCTAGGGCGGAAACCGTGCGAAGCTAAGATATTTAAATAAAAATCCCGATTTATAATAATATTTTATTAATGAAACACAGTTTCAATATTCATCAAAGAGTGATATTATAATTATTATTCTATTTACAATCGAATACTTCATCTATGTTTTCTTGGCTTCAAGTAACGTATGTATATTTATATGAATATTCTTAAAATAGGTATGTTTTAACGTATTTAACCTATATCTTACAACACAACCATGCGGTCACAGCGGCGGGCCGGAGCCGCGCGCGCTCGTCACTTTACAAAAAAAAATAAAAAAGAACGTTATCCGAATCAAAAGTGTCCTCGGGCCGCGGGCCGTGGCGGGGGTCACAGGTAGAACTCGGGTGACGCGTGCGGGGTGGGCGGCGCCGCGGCGGCCAGCTGCAGGCGCTGGCGCAGCAGGTCGCGCTCGTGCGTTACGCGCGCCACTGTCAGCTTCAGCCGCTGCAGTTCGTCGTGCAGCGAGCGGTTCGTCATCTCCAAGTCTTGTCGCTGCTGTAGTCGCTTGCTGCGGCAGTTCTGCGCGTAGCCGCGATTCTTGAGCGTGCGCCGCTTTTGCTTGAGACGCACCACCTCCTCGCGCGGGAAACCGTGTAGCCGCTTGTTGAGTTCGCGCACGCTCAGCGTCATGAGGAGGTCATCGTTGAGCAGATCGTCGCCGCAGGCTAGGCCATAGTCCTGGTGAGAAAGTGCGCGCGGTGAGAGCGAGACGGAATAGGCACTGGGTGGACGCACGTGGTGCGGCGGCCCATCGAGTGTGGCGTCGCGCCACTCGCGGCGCTCCCACTCGTCGGGCGCGGGGCCGCAGTGCGCCGGCCGTAGATCGAGCGGCTCCTGACGCATGGCCCTCGGCAACCACATCATGTCGTCGAGCAAGCCCGCGCGGCAGGGACTTCGCCCCACCGGCGGCGTTTCAGGTGGCGTACTCGGGTCAGCGAGCGTAGCGATCGGTGCGGGCGGCGCGTACGCTGGCGCCTCCGCCCAGGAACCACGGCAGGCACGCGCGCACGGTGGCGCCGGGCTCTCTGACACTTCGTGCCAAGTGGAGCGCGTCGGTTCGCGCTTCACACTATCCTCGAGATGGTCGAGCACGAAGTTCTTGACGTACTCGTCGGCGAGGTGCTCTTCGACAGCATCGGGCGGCGCGGCGGCGGGCGCGCTCTGCATGGCGGCGCCCTGACCGCAGTTGAGGAGAGCGCTCTGTTCGACCATGGGAGTGCGGCGCGCGCGGCGTCTCGGGGCGGACTGGCGCGGCGCGGCGCGGGTTGCGCGCGACCCGAGGGCGGCTCGCTCCGCCCCCGCCTCTCCATTGGCGCCGCTCGGCTCCTATTTATTTATTGCGTAGCGTCGCGCCGGCGATCGCTGTATCGTAACTCATTTTATAGCGACACTACGCGCGATTTATTATAATTTCATAAATCCAATCTTTGTATGTACACAAATCTACTTTATTGCCGCATTGAGTTCATTTTATGAAAATTTCACTCTTCAACCATCTTATGTCTTTCGCCTCAATGTGTTAAGCATCTTTCTAATATTTAAAGTTTAACATGGTTATAATAAAAATGGATTAAAAGAAATCTATTTTTGAACATTCTTAAGATGAATATGAGAAATGTCGTACCACTAGTGAGACGTGAAGAGATATTTAATATTAATATGATGAACAAAGTCATATAGTATATAAAGAAAGTCTTTAGGAATATAAACATGATTATATGAATACCAATATTACGTATCAGTTTAGTTTTTTATCTTACAGATAGGTTTTCTTCAAAAAAGTCATGAGTATTTCTGACTATACAGCTTAAAATGACTTCATAATAGAGGGCTATATGAAGAGTTAAAAACCTAAAAAACATGAAAGAAGCTTTCGGTGACCAAACTTTCGGTGAATATTTAATAAATTGACGTTATAAATCATTTCGTGAAGGTTAATTCAACAATAATATAGACTATTGTAAAATTTTAATAGACGTGTATCTACATATTGAAGATATTTTTGAGAAAATTCCAAAATGTTTTCTTTTTAGATTTCTTATCTGTCTATCCGATTATTAACACTCAGGCAGTAAGACTAAGCGTGTGGGCTTTGAACTAAAAATATAAATTTCCCAAATTATTACAGCGATTTGCCTTGAAGTCAAAGCTAAGATTTAAGTTACTTTTATACCGGTCGATTATTTATACATATCAAAATATTTGTCATATATACAAAATCTAAGTAAATTTTACAGTTTCGTGCACATAAAAATGGAAGCACCTTATTATAAATACCTATTTTAAATAAGTATTTATCTCGGAATAAATTCCTCCAATTTGAGATAAGCATTTCGAATTTTTGTAAATTAATCATCTTCAAAATTCGAAAATAAAACCTCCAAATTTTTCCGCTATCGAAGACCATAAAGACAAACCGCTTTATCGTGGGAAATTATTACCTGGTTTATTATCTGACAGAGATACCCTCGTGCTCACATACTGCAACAGAAAAAGAACTTCATGCTTTGGAGAAGTGGGTACGAAGTCTTCTGACTGACCATATGACCTAACACTAATACAACTTCAAAAGAGAGCTCCCTTTTGTTCTCTCTTGGGACCTTTCACCTTCCGATTGTCGTTTATTTCGCTGGCTGTCTAATTATTACCTCGATAAAAAAAATAATGACACAAATCACCTTAAAGTTGAAGTTATCCAATTTATAAGTCAAAAGCCATAAGAAAGCAAATTTATTTCACTGGTACAATTTAATATTTATTTTATTATTTATATATAAAAAATTAAATAATTTTTAAGGATTTAGATGTTGGGTTTACAGTTGCCAACATAATATTTACGCGAGTTTCTAAATAGTACTGTACATAAGTAAAATTAACAACAAATGTTTGTTTACTTATTATCGAAATATGGTCAATAAAACTAAAGTGTTTGTCTATGGAAGTCATAAATAAAAGTCAAAACGCCTGCATTTAGGCTGCTTGAATTTCTGAGAGGATACCTAAACGTAAATTATCCTTTGTAAACTTTCTATTGGTTTATCTGTTTTCTAGTTTGTCTGTCTTGTTTTGTTCGGGACACACTAAGGAAGAGTTTAGAGTGTAACATAATGCGTTAAATCTCTATATGTTTATATATGGTGTACGCTAAGGAGCACTATCTGCATTTCTTTTCATCTTGATATCTCAAAATGGTCCATAGATAATTTTTAAAAATCTGCGGGAGGTGTGGGATTGAGTGAAGTCGCGCGGGATTTATATATTAACTGACATGGCTAATTTTCATATGGGCCTCTGCCTAGTTTCCTAATTTATATTCCTAATATGTATATATATAAATATGGATATATATATATTTATATATATATACGTGTGTGTGTGTGTGGTATACTACATTCTATAAATATCGATTTCTTAAAAGAAAATTATGCGTTTCGTCAAATAATTAACAAATCTTTAAACGTTAACGGCTATTTAATATCGAGGGATAATAAAAATATTAGACAACAATACAAAACATAACACAGTAACACAACGTAACGAAGGAACTTAAATGGTGCCGTCATCTTGAATGGCGTACGAACAGTATTTTCAAGTATACGTTATTTAATGATATAATTATTATAATCATAGATACAAAATATTATATCGACAAATACATTTAATTTTGCAATAACAAATGCAATGCATTAATTAGCATTTGATATCAAGTACCTAATTCTTCTTTAAAATAACAATACGTTACGGAAGCAATAAAATTGTGAGGTCAATAAACTAATCATGTAAATAGTCTGGATATATTGTATATTTTACAAACCTTAATCACAGCCATCGTCCTGAGCCTCTGTGTAAACGAGTTCATAGCGAGGATACGATTTGCCTTCGTACTTGTAACATGCCCATATTACAGTTGATATTACACAATTAGGTAAACAGTATCCGAAATATATGGAGAAAATCGTGACGTGAATGAATCCAGTCCGTTTGGAAAACCAAATGTCAATAAAAATTGCTAAGAACCAATAGTGCAAGGATTCAAATGCAAACAGAGTACAAACGCCTATTTAATTTGTCAATATTCCCAACTGTCAAAATACTTCTCTCACAATGCGTTGTCATATTGTAATTTGTAATAATAATACCGTTTGTTTTTTTATTCCTTGGTTAAATAACTTTTATACTATACTATTGTTTCTAACGATAAAAAGTTACATCAGTTCAATATAAAAAATGTACAATATTACATTATTCGGCTTACTTTCTGTGCATTGAATGGAACATCAATATAAGGTGCGAGCAACCTAAAAGAGAAAAATAATCGTCAAAACAATTCCACATAAATAATTACTCCCGACCTCTAGGGATGTAAAAAAATCACCATAATCCTTTAATTTATTTTTAGTTTTTTCGTGTCTATTTTACATTTGTAGGTATTATTAGGTACGACAAGGCAAAAAATGGCCATTGTTGTATTTATAAAATAAAATATGATGAAATAAAATAAACGCATCAAAAACTATGCGCACTTCGTTTATTTACTGACTCAGAGAAATATTCATGCGTAATTATAATGGGATGAATTTAATTGTATTACAAAATAGTAGGTCGATTTCTTGATTATTTTTTTATATAAATTACAATTATATCTTCGTGAGCCCATTTGCAAGAATGATATGTTCAAGTTAAGACTATTCAAAATAAGCTACGTGTGGGTTTCCACATAAAAGTTAAATCACGCGATGGCTGTTTAGGATTCCGTAACGAAACACGGAACGTTGATACCTTCGTCATATTGGTCGATCTGTCACAGTTTCTATAATTTTAGACCTAAGCAAAATGAACACTTCATAAATTTTGCCAGTAAATATCCCAGGTGAAGCTCTCATTTAATATGTGTTTAAATATTTAAAAGTATTTTTTAATTTACCTTCATTCTAAACATGTAAATGAGGGCGAACATATTTTTAGGGTGACACATGTGGGTGTTATAAGACTTTTTTTTAAGAAAGAAATGCAGGTTTCTGTTTTTAAGTCTTGTTTAAGAAAAAATTAAGCTTCAAAGTTATGTCAACTCAAATTTTTTCTGAAAATATTACTGATACTAGCACTTCATCAGAAAATGTAATTGAGATTATTTTGAATAATTTTAATCAACATTTTCAAAAGACATAGGTACTCGTAGCTACAGGATTCTATTTCAAGCGTATTCCGGCCACAGTAGGCAGGTTATTCCGTTATTTCCATCGAAATTAATAAAACTCATTTGTGAAATAACTCCGATTTCCATTTGTCTTCATCAATCGGTCTGTCGTCGCATTCTAAAATCTGAACTATCTAACGTAGCAACGTTATCTATGTATCCATAACCCCGCGTAATTTGTATATAATTATTTTTAGTAGTTGAGCAGAATGAGGTACCGAATGCATTTTACTAACGCAAAAAAATTAAATATGATTATAAATGGATTTTGGAAAAAAATAGAATGTCATCGAATAAAAAACTTCTCCACTCCTCTCCTGGATCATAAGACCATGTACAACATTAACCTTTTGATCCAATTTCACTCATAAAATATTATTCTGCACTACCATCTAGTTGCTCTATTTATATCTTATTTATCTAAAAATTTTAACATTTAAGAGAAAAAATTGAAATTTTGCTTATATTTGACATTTTACCAAATAAATTACCTCTTCTCCCTGAGTCTGATACTGGTTGCATATGACCTGTTTAAGCTCTAACTAAAATTCTGCGATTAAATCCCTTATTGACACCTATATCGGTACTGTCACTGCAAACACCACGCACATGTAAGTACTTCTAATGTATAACAGATAGCTGATAGCGTTCGGCACATGTCGATAAGTTCGAGAGACATTGTGAGAATTAATTAATCTTTGATCTCTTGACAGCAATCGATAATGCCGACGATGTTTATATAATTCATAGTAGCTTCTGTTTCCGTTCATCGCCAGTAGATAAACTACCAGTGGCTGAGCAAACAAGTGAGGCTTTGCGCTTTTCAGTGTTCTCAGTTTGAAAACGCTTTTTTTTAAAATTTGTTCTAAGGTCACTTATTTTTTAACTATTTAAAATATTAAGATGAAATTTGGAACCATTTCTGGTCCGTTTGGGAGATTTTGCTAATTGTTTTTTCGAAATCTTTATTAACATAATATATTTTTAAAACCTGAATAACAAAAAAAAACTACATTAAACACCTTTAAAATGTTAAATAAACAAAGCAAGTATTAAAAAACAAACATTTGTTACAAAATGGATTCTTATGATATGCATTAACGGTTTTCATACCTTCGGAATGTATTGTTTTTAAGTTGATAAAAATATTGTTATTATTGAATTTTGTACCACGTTAAAGTATACACTCTTTGAAAAAGCCGTCATCAACGCGACTTAAAAGAGGGTAATCATGTTCAATTAAATATTCTATTATTATTAGTAAATACGTTGAAATTGTAATAGATTAATTTGTTATCCTCATTGGTATCTACCGGTTTCCAATATATTTTAAACTAGCTGTTACCTTCGACTTCAACTGCATAAAACTGGTATATGACCGGATTTAATATTCCACGGCTGGTATTTACCTAATGATATAAACATGACTTAATTATATTTTCAACTGTGAACAAAGTATGTGTTGATAGCAGGGATAACTTTGAAACTTCAATGATAGGCAATAACCTATTATGCGGGACTAAAATTCAATGATAAGCAATAACTTATTTTACGGGACTAAAATTCAATGATAGGCAATAACCTATTATACGGGACTAATATTCAATGATAGACAATAACCTATTATACGGGACTAATATTCAATGATAGATTATAAACATTAAAGGCGTAAGTACTGAAACTATCCTTACTATTTTTTTACTCACAAGGCATAAGAGCAATCTGGAATAAAGCCAGGTAGAAAGCTGTTAATACAAAAATAAGCGGACTTTTATTGAGAACAGCTCATTGAAACTCTTCATGACTATTACAAAATAATAGTGATTCAGTAATAATTGACAAGAAAAAATTATTTTTTTCCCTCTACCTCTAGAAATACTTCTTGGATTATAATTAAAAATAATAGGTACTTATTATTTTGTGTGTACTTATTAGTGTGTGGTACTTATTATTTTTCGTTATAAACCTCTAGATCAATACAAACATTTCTTCTAAAAAACCTCTCCCTTAATTTTATTTTCCTCCAGGATGCTAACGCAATGCTTTCATTATTTTAATGACATGCATGAAATATTGTGAGAAAATTGATGATAAAAATCGTGTAGTGAAATGTTTTACGCAGAGAAAAAATATCCTAACTGATTAATTATTACCCTCGATAGCAAACCTAAAAGAAGCGAGTGCAAAAAGATGTAGTGAGTATCGTACCATAAACTTAGCGAGTCAAGGACCTAAAATATTCCTCCGAATACTACACACTCACAAATGTATCAAAAAATAAACAAAAACAACTCGATGATATACAGCTTTCGCAACCATCACCGAAGTAGAAAAGGGGTGGTCGGTATTCAAGTTATAATACGGAGATGTAGAAATTCCAGAGATCCAGTTGATGTGTGTTTTATTGACTTTGAAAAGACTTTCAACCGAGTAAAATATAGTGAAATTATTACTGCTCTCTAAGGGTATTGATGAAAAAGGTTTCTGAATCGTGAAAAAACTTTACTGGTACCAACGGGTAAAAATCAAAGTTGGTCAGAATACTTTTAAAGAGCTGTATGTGTAAATATGAGTGAGACAGGACTGGATTTTAAAGCAGCACTTTAAGATATAAATTGGGGCATAAAATTCAATGACGTCTACATTAAGAATTTACGATAGGCGGATGCTACCGTATTCATAACAAACAGTTAAAAAACTTCTTCAACAGCTAATCAATGGAGTTACCAAATCTTGTCATAAATATGGATCAACTCAACATCACTAGGACATATGTTATGGTCAGTAAAATAAAAACACAGATTCATCAATATCCTATATGTTGTTTGTAAATAAAACCTCAACAAATCGAAAAAAATACAGGACAAGGAAATAAAAATCCGCATAGAAAAAACTGCACTCTTCTAGATAAAAAAAGATCTTATGCGGAAATAACATCACTCTCAAATTCAAAATCAAGTTAATAATATGCTAGGTATATATTCTCGATACTTTTATATTTTATTGAAGATTGGACGCTGAAGAATAAACTTCTAAGAAAACTTGAAGCCTTTAAATTTCGTGGGTGCTGGAAGAAATTACAAGCATTCTGGATGTAAAGATTATAAGAACAATAAAAAAACGGAAACACGAATACTTCGATTATGTAATGCGTCACGCAAAAAGGTACGATGTACTTAACTAATAATACAAAGCAAGATAATAGGAAAGAAGGACGTCGTGGTTCTGAAACCTAAGGGAATGATCTAACAGATCTCCGGTATCCATTTCAGAGCTGCTGCTAAAAAATATTATTGCCGATATGATAGCCAACCAAGGGCTATTAACAAATAAACAAAGAAAACATTTTCGCTTTTATAATAATAAGATATTTATGTGGAAAACATTTTCCGATAGTCCACTAAGTGTAATCAGCCATGGGCGATCACAACAGCGACGGTTACCATTCAGGTCTTCGCGATTATTCGGAATTGTACCGGAGTGTAGCTTTCCCACCTTAGTAGGAAATGATGTGAAGTAATAAATAGAGAAATAAAATTCGAGCTCGACATTCGAGATGTCTTGATCGATCAATATTTAGCTTAACTTGAAGTTAAGTTGACTTTTAAATATAAATATTTACCTACCCAAATCACAATACAACAATAACTCTACCGTAATAAGTGCATTTGATGATTTAACTTAACACTTGTAACCGAAACAAGGATTTAGACTAGTAGTAGACGACCAAGGAAAAACATATAATATTACGAGTCAGACTCTAGCTTGTGCATATCTCATAGCGCAGAGGAGTGGTAATTTCAAATAAATGTTACGATTATAAGTTATTCAATAATCACTCGTTTTGTGTTTTATTTTATTATATTCCTATCTGTAATTCATTTCATTTATACAGTGTACCATAATAGAATTGTTCAAGTTGTGTAGCTTAAATAACCCATATAGAGATCAAAATTAATGTTGATTAAAAAGTTTACTTTTAAAAATTAATAAACGTTATTAATCTTTGCCCGGTTACATCATACACAATTGTGGCGATAACTTCATCAATCCAATATATTACTTTCTTTATTTAAACAATCACTAGCTAAAGGTATTTAACCAACATGATGAAAAGTTACCAATTATTTTGAAATCGAATCGAGGAGTGTAAGTATCCTAATTAAATTCCAGTCTAAACTGTAAGACCGGAAGATCTGCTGTTCTAAAATTAGTATTCTGGGTAAGCAAGCAGAGGCTCTGTCATTAAACACCTGATTCTAACTCCACTGAAGGGGTATTGAAGGGGAACTGCCTGCCTAAACCGTGAAACTTTAGGATGTGCTGTTTTTAAATTAGTTGTGAGCCTCAAGTAGAGACTCTATCATTGAACTCCAGATACCAATCCCTCAACCTGGTGCTACAGTGATATAGCCTGCTTGTTTCAAATTGGTACAGCCATTGATAAAATGTAAACAAAAGCACACTAAAATTAAAACTAAAATAAAGTATAACAATAAAAAAACTATATAACAATAAAAAAACTATAACAAAAATTTAAGTTAAACTATTGTATTATGCAATGTACTAAAAGCTTGAAAATATTTCTGGTTCAGCAATTTAAGGTTTCGATCAGACTAAAATTAAATCGTGGGAGCATCTAATAGGAAACATTATTTTGTTAGAGTTTAAAATGGAATTAACTCGGAAGTTAAAATGTTTGTTTATACCACATAAGGTACAAGTCGTATAACAGCATTATAAAATGTAACATAATAATAAAGTAAGAACGTTTTTACCTTTATTTGATATTAACTTCCTTTATATTACATTACTTTTCTTTTTATATTACTTTCCTCAGTATTTGACAGATATGTTCTAACACATAATATGCAATAGGTATCAATCAAATTGTATTACAGGTAAGCTTAGGACGTAACCTAGAGTCCGAGTGTCGAGCCATTCCCATTCACTACCTTACTAAATAAAATAAGCTGTACAAATAAGGAGAGACACTGTTACAAATATGTCCACCGATGACCTCAAGTTTCATAGCGGAGTATAGCACATCACCCGCGTAGAGTGAATAGAGTAAAATCAGTGGGTTATAATCAACCGCGTAATTTTATCAGCTATACCCATCTAATCGGCACTCACTGGTTAAACTATCGAGTGAACATCATAAATTGAGTTGCAAGATATTCCACACAGTTATTGCTTAGATATTGCAGGCATATCCCGACTGTAAATTTTATCACGTACCCATCCCGGTTTGGTTTCCTTATACTTCGCGGAAAACATTGACCAATATAATAAAAGTCACCTAGGTGTCAAAATTTTAACTCCATATTCAGTAAAATGGAGCACGCAGGACCGGTCAGCAGTTGGGTATGCAAATTATCATACTAAAATTGTGGCTGATATAAAAAAAGTCATTTTGGTGTCGAAATTTGATGCCTCCTCCCCGCCCTGAAGTACATCAGATTAGCCACCACTTCTGATGCGCACTTAGCGGAAAATTTATAACAATACATCATGGTGGACGATTTCAAGACCTTCAGAATTTTATGAGAACGCCAAAATTTTGAACGGATCACGAAAATAAATGAGCACCAGTTAGAAGAACCTAGATATCCGAAACGATTTTCGATATCCAAAAAATTGTGGGACTCTGGTCCGTTAGATTTAGTTTATTTATTTGTTTGTGTTTTTCCAACTATTCTGTACTTCGTTATCTTCGAAGTGTACTTCGTATCATATCATCGCCACTTTCGTAATCTGTATTGTATATGTAAATAAGTGAGCAATGATCTCATTTACAGTTTCTAACGTTATTATGAGAAAAACTTAATTGATTTATTCGCTGTTTTTATAAAATGAAATTGCGAAAATTACTCAAACTATACTGAAAAATCTTTCAGCGTAGAGAATCTATCTCCTTCTCGAATAACATAAATTATACATATTTTTAGTGTTCTGTACCTCAAAAAAAAGACCCTCATAAGATCACCCACGTCCGTCTGTCGCGACATGAAAACTTGAAATTTGACCTAATAATAGTAACCTACATATTTAGCTAACTTTTCTAAAATGCTCGTTTTTTTATATAACAATTTATTTTAATTTAAATATTATGTCATGAAAAAGGGCTTGTTATAATTATGCAAAAATATTTTTTTATAATTCTTAAATTGCATATTAAAGACATATCCCGAAAAAATAGAACATTCGCCCCCACCCCCCCCCCCCTTATTTCCAAAATTACTGTACCAAAAATCATGAATACAGAGAGGTTTGTAAAATCTGAGTAGAAAATTACAGGAAAATTATAGTAATTATCCTAAATCTTATACTTTTCTAAGTATTCACCAAGTTTTTACGTCCGCGAAAGATATAGCAGGAAATATATTTATGTAGTGAAAAATGTAAATTTGTAAATAGTTTAATAGAAGTAGTATGTACGCTTGAATGTTTATAAGTATCTAAATGTGTACGGAAATTTTGCAGTGCGAGTTCTACTCTTACTGGACACTTTCTTAATTCTCTTATTAATTTTTGTTGTACTCCATTATCGCACATTACACAAGTTACCAGAACAACAACGCTATTCAATGTAACTGTAAACTTATAATCGCTTATAAGCAGTAACCGAAGAAACAGTACATATACAATTAAATAAATTCATTAACAGCGACATCTGTTACATAATCTGTTATTATAATACCGTACATTTATAATTTTCTATTAGGTGGATTGTTGTATTTATATCATTTAAAACTAGCTGTGCCCGCGATTCCGTTCGCGTGGAATTTTAAATAAAAAAAGTTATTGGGAGCTTACTAAAAATGCTAATTAAATGCCGTTGGCAGCCAAATCGGTTCTTGTGTGCCGATTAAAATGAAACTAAGTCTAAATGTTAGTCCAATCTAATTTAGGTACAACATTGAAAACCGCACCCAAATCAGGCCAGCCATTGCTGAGGTTAGCGTGCACAAGGAAGGTGCACAGACAAACAGAAAAAAAATTCTAAAAACTGTTATTTTGGGCTTAACAGCTTGTCTTTAGTATGTAGCACATAGTTTAATTAAAAATAAATTCTATGTACAGACTCAATTTTTTTACGATTTGATTATATGTATTATTATATTATATTGTACGTATAGATATTTTTAATTTAAAATATTTCATATTTGAATTTACAGTAGTAGGCATAATCAGTACCAGACTCTAGGATTCTCACCAGAGGCAGGAAGTTTGAAGATCTACCAATAGAAATGAGTAACTTAGCTCAATTTTTGCCATGCGGTCAGCGGGCAAGATTGCTAGTAACGAATGTATACTCAAATAATAATAACTTCGCCTAAGAGAAATTTAACAAGAATAGGCATAACATTTTCTACGTCGTAAATTTCCATTATCAATAACGATAAAAACTTTTTCCAGACGTCCGATACTCTTTTACCGCACCTGATTACAGAGCGTCGAACGACACTCGATGATTTAAGAAAAGAAAATTTTCAGTCGCGACAAAGTCAAGTGAAATTGTTTGATGACTAGATGCGAGCTGTATTATAAGTTGAAAGAATCCTATATAACGATTTATCGTAATATTATATTACTATACATATAAACAATTTAATTATTTCTAACAGAATTTAAAATTCGAGCAAATTACTTAAATACACTGCCATATAATAACACTTCTGTAATTCAGAAGAAAGTTTCATTTGTTTATTTGCTTACTTTTAAGGATTCGCGTAAACTTCATTGATATACAGCTCGAAACATGATAGCTTATAGTTTCCTGATTACTACAGGCTATGCAGTGTGTACATACGTTGTGTCTTTTTTTTAGGTTTCGTTAATATTGTCAACGTAGTCGAAGAAAAAATTACTAGAGATAAACGGATAATATATTTGGAAAATTATAGTTCTTAAAAATAATAATGAAGGTTTAGATAAACAAGGATTTAGAAAGAAGGAGAAAGGATTAGAAAGGCAAAGGATTATTTTATTTTATAGATAAACCACCGTAACAGTTTTGAAGTTAAAACAAATCTGTCAAGCACGAGTGGAACTCGCACTACGAGTGTTCGGTACATATTTAGGTATTTAAAAACATTTAATGGTACGTAATATTTCTATTCAAATATTTAGAAAAATTTAATTTTTTAGAACGAAAATATATTGCCTACTAAATATTAGCATATTTAAAAAAAGTATATTTTTTTTATATAACTACAAATTAACGATTTTCGGATTTTTTCTTTTATTTGTACTGTGAGACCTTACTCCTTGCCAAATGTCATGATTCTAGATCAACGGAAAGTACCGTATATTTTTTATTTATTTGCGAGATACAAAAAATGCGGCATAAATGTGGGAATTTTTAAGCTTTTTTTGAAGCGTTCACTTAGAAGCTTGATTTTTTTACACCTCCAAGGGACCATAGACTTTCCAAGGGACCATAGACTTTCCAAGGGACCATAGTATTTGATGTTAATTTCAACTTGATACCTCTACGCGTTTATGAGAACGCGTCCCTCTTGACAGACAGACAGACAACGAAGTGATCCTGTAAGAGTTCCTTTTTTCTTTGTAAAAAGTGCGTTGGACAAAAGTGGCTATGTTCAAGCCAATTTATTAACATTCGTTATTAAAGTCATTAAAACGAACATCAAACATAAAAACGTGTAAATGATTACATTTACACGTTTTTAATAGATACAAATATGATAATTTGCTTTTTTTTGTGCAAAGTATTCACCCACGGAGAGGAGTGACCGAGAGCGGGAACTATATTCAAAGACATCACGTCGCGGTACATTATTATATTTTGTTATTACAGTAAAGAGCACGACTAAATGCTTGAAAGAAGAAAAAATATAAATGAAAAAATTTAATCCGATTAATTAATTGTATTCAAATGTTTCGGCACCTATAGGCAAAGAGCATATAATATGAAGAAAGTCATCTTACCGTGGTATATAAAGAAGTATTTTAGACAATGTCTACCATAGAATTAACCCGCGTGAAGCTGGGCGCCCGCTATTAATTTTATAAATATGAAAGTAATTTTCATAGTTTGTTGCTTTATAAATCTGAGTAATGAACTTGTCCCTACCGATAAATAACTATAGCAAAATTAAGTTAAATGGCGCTAATGCTGCTTTGCTTAAGAAAGTATCTTCTTTATCCAATCATCTGACCTAACTAATGTTATTAATAACGTCGAGGTTTAAATGATAGGTTGTTCTTAGTCCGCGAGTCTCTACCCGTTACTCAGTTAGCATTTCAACATTACTCCCACAGTGTACCTATTTTTTGTGCTTGCAGTTTAAATTATATTTAAGACCTACTTCATCTGCAAGTACCTCCTATGGTACATCATGATACAATTTTTAAGCGGATGAAAATGCTGGTAATTACTTGTAATAAATAAAACGAACTATAATATGATTCAGTTCTCCTTATCACTATTGTTTGGGTACTTGACCTTTATTTTTCTTAATAAAAGTTCATATATTAAAAATATGTCTAAGAATTATATAAGAAAAATAGGTCGAACTTTTACTGATGGGTTAGACAACCTTCAAAAAGTTTCACTTTCAAAAAAAATTGTTTTTAATTTTTCTTTTATTTAATAGCTCCAAGTTTTAAGAATTATTTGAGATGGTAGTGATTCTAATAAAAATAAGCTAAGGTGTAACAATTTCTGTCAGCGCGGTAGGTAGCTGACGTCGCTCTGCAAGTAGAAATTGTAAAACATAATATGTTTATTCAATAAGGCCTTATTGAATGTGTTTATTTCGTTTCTTAAAGATAATTGTTTTCTTTATTCGTAATTTTTAAAATATGATCCCATTTATAGAACGTGTCCATAGAACTAAGGGGATGAAATCACCCATTCTTTAATATGAAAGAATGGAATACTTAACTTTGGGTAGAATATCTTGAAAAATGTTATGAAATTGCATCTTATACTGTTGCAAGTATTTTAAGTAATGATTACAAAATTATACTACTTGATAAGTAAGCTAGATATTGAACGTGATACACGTTAAATCATTTAACGAGAATATAGTTTTATTTTACATAAACCTTGACAGCACTGTAAATTCCTCAGTTTAGACGCTTCGAAGGTGCTTTGTGGGACAGAACATAACTTTACCATTATTCAATATCTTTTAATGATATTTTTCAATTTGTTTAAATGCAATGTGTACTGAAAATTGCATTTCAAATATTTTTATAGACTTAACCTTCGGTATAACTCCTTGAGATATTTAAAAAATAATAACGGACGTTTTATTTTTTTAAGTATCAAGTGGCTATTTTGCGAAATTCTCAAAAAATATATGGTAAAGAAAAGTAGGTGAAAATAAAAAAAATAATTTTGCCAAGTCGACAGAGTAGTTAAACAAATTATAATGCCCATTATCTTATTTTCTTTGATGTCGTTATAAAATGTTTATTATGAATGTTTAGAGCCAAACAGTACCATATTTCAAGCTAATATACCAGAAAAGTAATTGCGATATTGGTGCCAATTGAAGTGTCTAAAATAATCGTGATCCATGGAGGTGCCACATTTCTCCCTTTACCCAACTACGGCCTTTACAAAATTAATCACTTGAAAATAAAACCATTATAATTTATTTTCGTATCAAATTTGAAAATGGTGTTTAAATAAAATATTAACAACGTGTTGCATTCGATAATGTTAAAATATTATCAAATTAGTTTGTAAAAATAATATATCTTTAAAATCCTTAAATCATGTTATAGAACATTCGTATAATTTAATGGATTTGAAACCCATTAAGACATATACATGAAATATTTCATTAAGAAAAATATTTGAAAATATTTTCAATTTTAAGTACTACGGAACTCGACCCAACCGATGCACGCTGATAAATTTACAAATTAATTAGGTTTAATATACATAAAATAAATGGTTTATTTTAAAACATTAATTTAATTTAATTTAAAGGGATGATAAATTTATGCATTAACAATAATGCCAACATTGTGCATTAACATCAATTAACAATATTTATGCATTAACAACAATTATCTACTGTGTAACAAAGAAACAACTGCAGTACACTACAGCATACCCGAGCAAAGAAACATTCCTGCAATTCTGTTTAGATTCAATTTCATAAAAAGTTTCGGTCAGCTTTTCCACAGAGTTACAAGTTATCCGGTGACGTGGACAAATTGTGGTTTAATTTTATTGACTTTTTTTGTTGATTCCAACTCCTGCAATTATGGTGGTATAAAGTTCATTTTCACAACCCAATAGTGGTATAGAGCATACAAAAAATTAAAGTAGAAGTCGCACTACAAACTGTAGTCTTAACAAATAATACTATATACAAATAATACTAAGTCTAAAAAATTAAGCAAATAATTTTCCAATCTCCTAAATTTATTGAAACGCCTCTGTGTTTTATATCCATTAAACATGTCAAAAGAACAACACTGCCCTCATTACAACACTCGTTCCCGACCTCAGGAACTCATAACAAGTCATAAGTATTAACCCCCTCCCCCTCTAAACCCCACTAAACCTCCTATTTGTTCCCGAACATCCGGCAGAAGCCAATGTAAACACCTCCGCTGAACCGCGAATTAACATACTATACCCATCTAATCTTCGGCGCTCACATTGTTTGCGGGTAGGCGCAAATATCGAATGCATCAGTATAATTACGGCCGGCAGTCGGGTCGGACGCGCGGCGGGCCAACATTTTAATCAATGTTTACATAATGTGATCATTAACCCTTTCGGGCGAAGCATGTCTAATGCGCGACCCTCTGCCAGCCGCTAACTATGTTGACTCGCGGGCGGGCTGCGTCAGCGCGCTGTCTCGCAATTAAATAGTTACTTGAGAGTCAACAAATCATCTTGCAACTTGCCAGTGTGTGCTTTGCCGCTGCTCGATTCGAGTTTTAGACGATTGTGGCCCGGTACGGGTGGGTGGGCTCCTTCAAGTAAGCTTCTCCTGAAATTGGATGAAGCGTGAGATTTAAATTAAAATCTGTTAAAACACAATAGTATACAAAAAATACAATTGTATGGATACAATTTTCTATACCACTGGTAATAACTATTAGGAAATATTTCGATAACTTTCCTGAAATTATATTGTTTTACATAAGTTTTTTTTGCCGCTAAATCTGATGCTTTTTTTTCCGGAAAGTGGCTTTTTTAATAAAATGAAAACAAATTATAGGATATAAATATTTTACTAAATTATGTATTGCCCATATCCACGTTCGTGGAAATTCTGCCCGTTGCTTTTGCAAAAATTGTTAAGTAGTTTTGACGCCCTTGTCGAAACGTACGTTTTGTCATCTAAAGAGTTGTGTGATTGGTAACTTCCGGTCCAAACGGAAGTGGATTTTTAAACTCCAAGGTCTCAGATATAATATACTCTCTCCTCATAAGAATACCTAAACGAAAGCTATTTTAAATCAAACTTAAAAAGTATATTTAAACTCAAATACTTGTATTTGAACCTAAATAAATTAGGTTCAAATACAAGTATTTGAGTTAAAATCTTTCATTTATATATATATATATATATATACACACACACATATATATATATATATATATATATATATATATATATATATATATATATATATATATATATATAAACGAAATAATTCTTTTTCACCAATATACATATAATAAAGCCTCATATTTTGTTTCAAAACAAGTGTAAAAAAACCTGAAAAATTGCATTACATCCATCGGACTCCTTTAGGTATGAAGCCCTAAAAAGTAAACAATATATTAATATAAAAAAAAGAAAATTACTATTAAATAGAAAAGTAATGTGGGAATATAACAAGTATTAGTAACTAAAAGATAATGTTAACTTGTATTTCATTAAATCACACTCTATCTACCATCTACCCTTTACTAAATTAAGATTTAAAAATTGTTCGAATACTACACCAATACAATAAAGAAAATTTTCAATAAGGATATGATATTGGGTGCTATTGGAAACACCTGACGATGAAAATTGACACCTGCAATATATCGTTCCCTTTCCAAAAAAAACGAACACAATGAGTGAGAAAACACAAAGCTTCGTTTTTTATTTGTATACACCTCCATATTTATAAGCATCAGAAGTAAATTGGTACCAACCTGGAAATGGCGGTGGCGTGGCCCGGGCGATCCCCGTAAATCAGGATGCCTTGTTGGTGGTTATTATTATGATTAAGTGATATTTATTAACCCTTCCCAGAGGGTGTGGGCGGCGCGCATCGCTCTTGCGTGAAATGGCATTATGAAGTCCCTCTATATAGGTGCCAGAGGCGGTTGGACCTAGGTACCACTTGCTTACCAAATAACAACCTTATAAGACCCACATGAATTTATTGTTTATAAACTGCATGCTTTTTTAAACAAATTGTAACTTCTTAAGTCGTCGTCTTTGCATTGGAGATAGAGATATTTTTTTCTATAAATTCTTTTTGAGAGTCACGATTCATAAATCTATGTCAGGTAAGCTAACAGTTTTACCTAAATATCTCTGTCTACTGTTCTACATCTGCTGCTCTTACTGCTATGCATTTGCTTCCGCTACTGTTCTACATTTGCTGCCCCTATTGTTCTACTATTGTTACCTATTTTATTGTTGTCCTCTTACATTTTTCATTATCCTGATTCTGCATATTTAAGTCTTCTCTAAAAGTATCTGTGAATATGCTAGGGTATTCTAAACTATATGAATATTTCAAAATATGTCCACCATAATAAAATTACCTTATCCTCTACGATTCTCAATTAAATTAAACCACGTAATGTAGTATTATTTCTACTTTCTTTAAGTTCTTTACCACGACCTAGCAAATTATATTAGCAAAGATATCTTTGCTGATAGCCCACCTGAAGATGTTGTAATACAATGAAACCTAGGTCGTGGTAAAGAACTTAAAGAAAGTAAAAATAATACTACATCACGTAGTTTCTTTTAATTTTTAATTATGAATATCTACAAAATTAACGCCAAATATATTCTCTATGACTCTTTAAGTACCTTGCGGACTGCAACTGACTGCTGCTTCTCTCAAATCCTTTTTCTTTGTTCTCTACTGCCTAGGATTCTCAAGTTACATAATTTACTATAAAGAGGTCGAGTCTGTATTATCTAGAACTCTGACAGGAAAGGTGACTGCCATAAAAAAGACTGATTTTTTCTCAAGGTTTCATTAATATCTGTTGAGAATAATTTATATTAAAAATATGCTGAAAGGTCTTTTCAAATTATTGGCATAATGTACTTCCAATTTCAATAATTTTTCCCCCATTATCTGCTAATAATTATCGACTCCAAACAGAAAAAAAGATGATGTCCCTCGCGCAAATTAGCCATTGTTATACTCTCTGTGTATCTACCAATCTTTACATTTCAGAGTTTCCTATAATTCCGAAAGCATATTGGAGCAAAGAGACTTTTATCTTTGCATATTTGCAAATTTCTGAGGAATAAAATCTCTGCATTGAGGTATGGGCTATTAAAATGATATATTTAATTTCCTACTTAGGTACGTTTAAAAATCTCAAGTAGTTGCCAACAAACCTATTTCCGATTGAATCAAAAAGTAAATAGAAAAAAGACATTAAAATACGATTATTATATACATACAGGTATGTACGTAGGAATAACATAATATTACGGTAATGGTTCTCCGACTTCGTTTCAATCTAAAGTTGTATTCAAATGTGACAATAACGAAAAGTGAACCAAGACAATATTGTCCACTTTTAAACCTTTCGCTTTATTTCTGAGAGAGAAACCAATCTATCTACACAAGCCGCCCATTATCTCGTCTTAATTGAAGTCAAGCTGCCCATGGTCTTTTCCTAGTGTAAACGAGCTTATTCTTATCATTTTTAGTTATTTAATTTTCAATAATATATAGTATTTCTTCCTGTAATACATATTTATTTATTTCCGTTTCATTTGAATAGGGTTTCCTTTCTGATGCTCACAAGGCGACTGCACTGGGACAAGAACGCCTGTTAAAAGCTGATTAGGTGTTGAAGAATTAATCAAAATTACATAAAAATACTTGAATATTGTCCTCGTTTAAATATTGTCCTTGTTTAAACGCTCCTCGGGCATTTATTTATTGCAGCGTGGCCGTCGTTTTAATTATAATAAACTAAACATTTCAGTATTTAGCCATTGCTTTGATGCATTGACGCAGAATTCAGTCAACTGACGCCCCATTAATAGTAAGTATTATAACAAGTCACATCCTGTCAGTGAGCCCCTTTATATTCGCTCCCTTTTAAAAAGGGTGTAGTTACTCCGACGAATAGAACGCAATAGTAGTCATTAAGCAATACGTTGAAAGGAATGCGTAGCTTTTACGAATTATTTTTTTAGATCATCAACCAAGTGAGAATATTTATAAACGAAAGTGTTAATTATAAAGTAATTCCAATACAGTAGAAGTACGATACGTTTTCAAAATATTCAGAATAATTAAACAATCGCATAGTAACAACTAAAATTAATATTCAATAATATTTATTTTAGACGCCATGTAATATTTACATTGTTATTATTTCACTTCATTCAGCTTCAACTTCAGCTGTAACGTACACTCTAATGTATTTTTATCGATTTAAAACGTTTTTATTAACGTATTAAAAAAAAGTGTTCAACTTATAGATTAAACCAAAGCGTTGAACTTGTGCAACCGCTAAAAATACAATTAATTTTAAAGGACAATGTAAAAAATTGATACACCACACAAACTCTGATGAGAATAAACCTCGGAGTTTACTTACCTTTATTTGTTTTACTGTCAGTATTTATAATGTTAATTTTGTTTCGTAAAAGACTCGATAAATCAATAGCGTTTATATATCTCACCCAAATTATATTTGTTGTGTCAACAACAATGAAGGTATTGGGAGTACGAAACAGGTGACACTAAGGTTTTCATGCGCGCTCAAATGAGGCGAAAGAAATTACGACTTCTTTCTCTCACAGCCAGTGGCATGAAGAGTTATCATAACCCATAGTATTAAAATAACTATTTAATAATTTTTAAAAATACGATAAAAAGCTATTCCCATAAAGTCGAAAAGAATTATGTTTGACCATGTTCATTATAAAATGTGAAGGAAAGACGTAAGGATTATTAACTATAAGTTCTCTAATATGATAATCTATTGAAATTTTATAAAATTCTGTCAACATGAGTAAATAAGTTACTTCATATAGCGTCATTCGTTTCAAGGGTACTACGGACTAGAGAGTTGAACAAAGTCACAATACACTCAATACTATCATGGGAATGTCGCATGACTAGACCCATAGACTTTTCACATGTTAAGATGATTTGACTGTGATATGTTAGGTGGTCGTTCATATGCACACCGAGATCACACTAACGCCGAACGCACCACTATTTAGTTCATAAATGTACACTAAATTATGAGCTACAAGGAACTGTAAATGTTCTTCTATATCAATACATCACTAACTGTTGATTAATTGTAATTATTATATTAAAGTAATATTTCAACATATGCTTTCTATTGTATGAAACTATCATCACAACTAAGTAAAAAGAAAAAAAAATGCCGCCAAAAGTTATCAAACACCGGTCAGACCCTTAAAGGTAATATTTCGCAGTAATACTATATTAAAAAATAATTTACAAAAAACCTGAAAAATTATGCTTGACGAACATTGCTTTCGAAGTTGTATGACGTCCATTTAAAATGTATAGGATAAAATACATTACAAACCATTTCGAAATTTAACATTTTGGAAACTATGTTTGAAAATAAAATTAAACTTTCATTAAATTGAAAATACCTATCCTATGAAACTATCCAATACTACGCCATATGTTGCGCCAAAAACACCTATTTCACATGTAATGACAATGTTTTTTTCTTAGTTTGTGGCACATTAGTTGAGATTTTCGTCCGAAGCCTTTACATGCGAAATTGTAGGTATGTAATTAGGTCCAAAATTATAGAAATTACGACGCTCTGACATACCGATGGACGAACGAATGGACAAAATTGTAAGTTACCTTGGTTTATCAAAAGTACCATAAAAAGGTCGAAAATTTATTATAATTTTGAAATTTTGCATCAGTTTTTTTCAGTCGTTTTTAAATCTTTTAAATTACTAAAAATAACAGTTTCATAACTATTTAACGTTACCTAAAGTTAATTTGCATAACGAGGAGTTTTAAAGAGAAATAAAATACAAGTAGTAATACGAGAACTTGACATAGTCAACTACGATAGTGAGTAGCGAGTGGCTTACAGGTCGTAGCAAAACTGTTAAGCGCCGCCGCGAGCGCCTGGAGTGAGCAGCGGGGCCGCTCTACGCTGTCTAAACTCGCTACGTATCTACGGCGACCTACGCTCTGCGGTTTAACCGAATTATGCTCTACTTAATTAAATATACTCTAAAGTTTCATTTATGTTTTCAGGACTTTAATATCTTTTTATTTGTAGTCGAAGAGTTTGTTTGTCCGTGTGTTATAAATTTAATGTAATCACGAAAATATGTAAATAAATGGTAATTTTATTGAGATGAAATAATCTTTAACAAAATAAATTACACGTGATAAATCAACTTGTAATTTATATTACACAAAATACATTTCTGACTTCTGTAAAATGATTAGAAGTTCATATAAGACATGGGCAAAACTGGTAAGAATCGTAGGTAAAAACCGACCAAAATCATATTGGATGCGTATTGATAGGTTTAATCAGTGTAGTCATGTTTTAAGGCATAGATCAATTTATATGAAAAATTGTGTTAGAAAATGGTAGATTGTAAAATACTCTATTGTAGTTTTTTTTGGACCCCAGGAAATTTATATAAAGGAAAGGGGTCGAAAGATATTCAAAAATCTAACAGAATTATTTACGTACGTACGACTCTGTACTCCTCTGACTACTGCCTCTTTATAAAATATGTCTTCTGTCAACATCGCCTAAGTGTGCTTGAATAGAACATTACATATTTTCACGTGTGTAAATAATGCTCCGAAAATAATTTGGCAACATAAAAATAATTTGGCTTTATTATTTATGCATTATGATAGAGACACATACATCTTAGGCGTTAAGGTTTACACATAAATATATTTATTTACTTAAATATTGTTTAATGTCAGTTACGGCTAATAGATACGGCGTATTGACATTCTAAATCCAATCTAACGTCATTTACGACAAACTTATATATGCAGTTTCTATGAAGCCAAGTTATAACTTAATTGAATAATAAATTAATGAATTAGAAGTTATAACTTAGTAGCCTATGTACCTCCTCAGTTTATTATGAGTTAACGAACGCAATTTTAAAGTTGGTATCATTATTTTATTCAAATTTTCAAAAGTTAAGGGAGCAAGGAGGGTCTTACTAACTTTTGACAATTTTGGAGACTAATATCCCGCGAAAGAGACATTGTATCAAAAAATGTTTAATATATTTCCGATTGCATTTTAAACGAAATTTCTATGATAACCTACTCGCTGAGGGCTACGAAATAAAATCGTTCATCACCATAATTTATGTGAGAGGTTCATAAAAAAATGAAGTTTTTTCATGGCATAATTATTCTAAGCATTCTTGTAAAATGCCATTAAGATTAGATTTAAAATAAATAGCTATGATGTGATATATATGGACGTACAGACACCCATGACGAAATTATATCCCTAAAAAAATAAAAGTATTTATTGTTTGTAATAATTTGATTGTTATTTTTAATATACCTAAGTAGGTACTAGTAGAATCCATGTTACGACTGTCCCGTAAATGCTTGGATATATATAAAATTTAAACGTTTAAGGGTGCATATATATTTCTAATAAACTTTTTTTAAGATTGATATTATTTTTCACTACGTAAATATTTTAAGCAATGTACCTTTCGCGGGCGAAAAAAAATAGTGTATGTCTACATCACTTTAATTTTGTAACGTAATTTGACCGAAATAATATTGAATAAAAGTAGTTACTAAATGGCGTTACACTGTTTAAAAAATTGGGCAACGACATCGCAGAACTATTTGGGGACTCACGTCCTGCGAAGGAGTCGTTGTGTCAAAAAATAGTAAACATTTTTATTGCATTTTAAAACACGTCTCTAATGATGGAAAAAAAATTAATTCGTTGATTCGAAATAAAAACGTTAAAAAAATTTTTTTCTTGACTTCTATATATATGCACGTAATTCAATTATGTCTTTCAGTAAAATTTCATCATAACTACCCTAAATACGAAAGAGATATGATAGTGTGATACAGAAACGGACAGACATTACGAAGTTATAAGGGTAGGTCCGTTTTGAGTATTTATACCTTCAAAATCCTAGAAAAAACAATAATAAGCTACTATTATTTAAAATTTATTGTAATCTCTAATAAACAAATTGCTTAAAATATGCGCAGCCGATATACATATTTTATATATTCATACATGATGTATTTGGATACCATTGCCGTAACCACTATTCATATAAGAATTAAATCATAACGTTGGTCATAATTTAATTCCGTAAGATTCTATTATGATGATACATAAAATAAAAAACCACGATTCAATACCCGCGAAATGATACCTAGTAGTTCGCGAGTGTGAGCTGTGCAATAGGAAACGATGTTTGCGTTGTAAAAGAAATTGAATTACACGAGAAGGCAAGATTGGGGCCAAAAGGAAATGAGAGGAAAAAAGTAAAAGGAAAAAATTTCGGGATGGAATTTCTTTGTGGATCCCAATTTCCAAAACGTGGTAAATGTTTTTCTAAACATATTCGCGAATATGTAACTTTTATTTTTATCATTTCCACCTTTATTACCTACTAGTAATATATATCATATAACAAAGTTCTGTAATTAAAAACTAGAGAGAGTCTTTATTATTCTCTCTAAGTCTTTAGTTAACTTTGTACCATGAACAAAAACTATTGAACAATTTATCAAATCATTGCCACCACTTTCCTTTAGAACGAATTCATATTTAATTTTAAGAAATCCTTATTTTCCGCTCTTAGATAATTATTAGACTTTCTTACCAGCGGTATTGTCTTACCGAGGTAAATTATACCAGTAATTTTCGACTGTACTGATATTAATGAAGTTTTTTATTTCATTTCAAAGATCACTACTCTTCCGCGTCACTGCAGACTAAATATTTTTTAAGTCAGCCATTTGTTAGTTTTTTTCTAAATTATGTTTAATACATTTAATTTTATTTTAGAATTATAATATTACCTTCACTCACGGTTTGTATACTAAGACAACAAAATTTGTAACAACTATGTGGCCTGTTACACAGGCGACAATAAAATAACAGGTTAAACAATAAAAATAAATAAATGAAATAAACTCATCAAGTAGAGTATAATATAAAACAAGTCGTGTACGTCGACTGTAGTCGAATGCTCGCGGCTAAAAGGACTTCAGCACGTCTGCGGCACTATCACGGCCTCTTCATCAATTGATCCTCGTTTTGTGGGGCATATTGAGTTCAGCTTTCACCATCAGCCCGCTCGCTTATTCCGCTCGGTCGCTTGTTATGTAGATACGGACGGATTTGTATAACTCCACCAAATTACAATCCACAATGCCAGACCCATCCATATTCATAACCATGTCTTTGTTAAGTGGCACGTAGCCTAAAAATTAAAACATTAAACATTGCGAGTCAGATTTGATTCGAGATTGACGTTTCGTGGATATAGTAAAAATTGGGATATTTGAATTCGTATAATTCAAAAGATTTTCAATCTATGTCATTAATTCACCTGCTGTAACACTTCATTGCTGCAGAGCAGATTAGAATCTGGCTCCATTATTTGGAGCCTAAACGAAGCTGAGTACAGCTTGATGATTGAACGTGTGCAAAAGATCGATATCTGTATATGAGACAGCATGGTTATTTCCTCTTTCTATTTCCTACCGATTTCCTAATGGAAACCTAGCATAGGTTTCCATTCCTTGAACTCAGCAGAGACGTTTATCTTATGAAATATATGTTTCAGCTATTAAAAGGAAACATTCTATATCCGATATTATTGAGTAAACCTTCATTCTTCATATATGACAATTTCTTGCGCTCACGCAATCATCACCTGTTTACCCTCTGGAAGTGAATTATATCGGAATCCTCCAGTTTCCCGCGGATGCCCTCGGATGCAGTTTCCCGCGCTGAACCACCTGATAGCGGTCACACTAGAATGTGATATGTTTAAGATAAGTGAAAATGAATTTGTCAAAATGTGTCGTCATAATATTTTGTAGTTCTCGTGTATTTTGTATTCATGTTTAATACCATTAATTGCTTATCATTACGAATTATTACCTGCAATGTATCAATAAATGTATGTAAATGAATAAATAAATGAAGAATGTAAATTTTCATAAAATTGTGTTACAATAAATCTCACATATTTATCAAACATTTATAAAAATGGAATATTCTACTCCATATGGCTATGATTCTGAACTCTTTCTTAAGATTATATACTGGTACAATATTTGCGTATTCGAGTTGGTTGCACGTTCTCTAATTGGTAAAGTAACTCATAATACAAATAATCCAAGATACAATAATATAATATAAAATTTCAAAACTTGACATAACTTTATAGTATGAAAATATAATAGTTAAAATTACTATAAAACTATTGCAGTTTTTATGCTGAGATCGAGTAAATAATTAATTTTTTTTTTATTTCACATTCCAAGTTATTATCAAATTATTATTTACTTTTTGAATTCCATTTATCCTATGGAATATACTTATAAAGTAGAAAACATGTACATATAACTCATGCCTGTAGAATTTTCCAACTCAATAACTAGATATCCAAAAATAAATTAAAACAATACACTGAATATTAGGTAATCTTGTCATAGAAATACTATAGCTGAACGTGAAACAGTAATGGACCAATCGAGTATAATTTGAATCCCTCATGAAATCTTTCCCATTGTTCCTTACTTACAGCACCCAGGTTTTTGGAAAATAAATTGAAATGCGAGTCCAGGATATGTATTTTTAAGGACATGTTACACCCCAAAGTTTTGTATAAGTTCATTAATTAAATCTTTATAATTTCCCGCTCCTTAATTTCCTAAAAATTTGGTAACGACTTTAACGAAACATTTTCAGGCGGATTTTTCATAATCATTCTCACTTTGTGTCAATAAGTTCCTTAGAAGTAGTTTATAAGTTGGATCGTTCTCTGACCATGCATTATCGTTTTGACTAGGAACATATTCCTGACTTCCTAGTGGATATGGACACTTTAACACAGGCAATTAGGTCTGGGTGCTTAACAATATATTTCGACGTGGTCGTGATGCTTTTTATATGAATCAAACAAAAATAACCATTATTCACATGATCTTTCGGTACCGGCCAAATCATTGGTATAGCAAATACCAAATGCCCTACATCCTTTAGCTAAACGTAATAGAAGTCTCACAAATAATACACAACGGATATGTGGAACCCAGGATTTGTCTTGATGGCATACCGGAAAACCAAAATAATCTAAATAACATTTTTTTTATTAACGGTGTGAATTTTTGGCGCTAAGATACGAAAGTTAATTCTCCACACACGTCACAAAAATTTATTTTAACACTTTCGTGACATATTTACAGCCGTAATGATGTCAATCAATTTAATTTAGTCGAACATTATAAGTCGCAGAAATGATGTTATTGAAACAAAATCACGAAAATGAGGTAATATTGTATATGCAGCTGTCACAAAGAAACTGGGGATGTTTGGAACAACATAATATTTTCTTTTTGTTATGAGGGTATATAAACATAAACAAAAATCATCATAAAGTTCGTGTGACAAAAACAGCTATTTAATCGAAATATTATTACAGTGCAATCAGAGTCCTTGCGCATGACTGTGAAGAAACAAAGAAAAATGCAGGTATCATTAATTTAATTAAAACTATTTTATCCAAATCTATTACTTCTATACAGAACAACCATTTGTTTTTCGACACAGGAAAGAATTATGAAAAAAGGAATCGATTTTTAACAGATATATTAGAGTCTTGTATTTTTTCATCATAACCTACTTCGCTTATAATACAAATAGTCTTGTAGAATAAGACTGTGCATGTTTTTTTGAAGTGTCAAATTATAAATTGTTTTTCAATAAAAATACTGCACGTGTCATATCTTTCACATTTTTACTGATGTAGGAGTATGAGTGCGCGGTATGTGGATAAGCATGTGCATAATGGAAAATTATTTGTCTTAAAGATTTAAATACTGATAATATCGTGTTATTCTAATAAATAACTACGAAATCCATGAAGGTTATAAAAATAATAATTAGAAAAAAAATGAATAAGATCAATTTTAGAAGTTAAAGATAGAAAAAATACTTTCGATTAAGACTTGTGTTGCATACAAAAGTCTCCTGTTTACCGCTGGTACACTACTCGCTACCAGCACTGTTTCAATTCACACAAGCTGCAACGTTTTTAGTCTGCAGCGGGGGGATTTATGTATTTTTCGTCACATGATCGACAATAATATTAGTTTTCTTTCTGACTTTTTCTGTTAGTATTTTTAATATTCCTTTTCTCTGTTTTTGAAGTCTTCTTTTTATCCTAGTCTAAATTGACTTTTTTCTTAACTGTCTTCTCATCTTCTTTTATTATTTTTTTGCGTTTGTTCTAAGTTTATGTTTTTGGTAATGTCTGTGCTAATAATGGTGTGATATACTAATTCTTTAGAAGTTAAAGATTTTGTTTCAGGTAATGTAAAAACCGGCATAACTTGGTTATCAATGATGTATCTGGTTTGGGTTCTCGAAATGTTCAGGTGACTCAGAACCAAAATTATCTTATTCGATAGACACAGGAGGAATATCTATGTTTATTTACTGTACTCGTTGCATGTCTTTTGCTACCGTCAAAGTTGTAGCGAAGTAGTGAATAAAATATTGATAACAGATTACGCCGCAAAATCTTCTGAAAATATGTTTTGTTATATTTATAAGCCAATTTAATTGTTAGTGGACCAAAAAAGGTATAGTTACCTTTTACGGCTGCTGGTAGGCATAAGTGTGAATACCACGATCTTAACAATAATGGTTTGCTTGTTAAAAATTAAAAGGATAGAATTTTCTATTCTTTTTTTCATATAGTCTTTTGAAAAGTCAGTATTTTTAAAACCAGAATCTTTGATAGCAATAAGCAAACCCTCAGTAATTTTCCAAAAAAAAAATAAATACAGACTTAATCAAAAACCCTCTAATGTTAATAGTACAATGCAGAGTGATTGTCTTCTTTTAGCAGATAAAATTTTATCAAATATTTTTATTTCTTTTTCATTTACCTTTGGAATTTTCTTCGATACAATATTTACTTTACTGTTATCCCCATAAAATATACATGTGGGTAGAAAATATACGTCTCAATTATCGTAGAATGAATTTACTTATTTTTTTTATTAAATCCCACGACCCTTACAATATTTTGAATTATGCTTATCTTTAAGACAAGATGCCTTTTCATAAGCCTATAAACACTACCAGCCATTTTCACATACTTATTAACCTGATGCGAAATTTCGTTTAACTCTGAACAATCATAAATTATTTTTGTAAAATCCTTTGATATTCACATTCAGTGTATTTGATCGTATATTTATATAACCTTTAATATTTATAGTCAGTGTATTTCATCGTATATTTATATATTCAGTGTATTTCATCATATACTTATATAGCCACTAATTTCACCACCTGTATTTCTGTAAATGTATAAATGTGGAATTTCATTTACTTAAACTTGTCGCTCATAAATCCTTAATCTTCTCCTAAGAGTAACTTGTTTTAAAGCAAACTGAGCGCTTGCTTTTTGTTTACTAGCATTTTGGGCAATCGAATTTCTGGAAGCTTATAATT
Source organism: Druceiella hillmani (assembly GCA_039881145.1). Lineage (NCBI taxonomy): Eukaryota > Metazoa > Arthropoda > Insecta > Lepidoptera > Hepialidae > Druceiella > Druceiella hillmani. Next base: position 2,288,382 of record JAYKKI010000074.1, read on the forward strand.
ATCATATTACATGCATGACCATATCTGGGGCCCTTTCTTGAAAATTACATGTCATTTTCAAATATTTATCAGTTTAAAATCAAACTTTATATTATATACCTAAAACCATTTAACTAGGGATAATAGTGAGCATGCGCACTTTTACCCAACGTACCCGCGGCTACTTTTCCCCTAAACCGTAAAAAAACAAGTGTGCTTTAGACCACACGACTGAAGTAAAACTTCAAATTCACAAAATATGAACTTTAAAATGAATTTACAATTTTATAATTTTATTCACTTTAAACGTAGAATATTTAATGTATTGAACAAAATAATAATTTATAAAATTGTTCAAGAACAAAATGAAATTACAAAATAATCAAAAAATCACCGTTCGCGTAACGCTAGCAAACTCGCATATATATATATATATATATATATATATATTTCATGCACTGGCTATGAGAGGAAGAGAGAAAGAAAATGTGTGCTCGCACCTCTCTCTCTTGTCCCTACAGTAATATCCGAAACATAACTCTCTCTCTTTCTGACTTCACTAATTTATATCTCCCTCTCAAATTCCGTTCGCCTCGCCCGATCACACTTTTCGTAACGCTCTCGTTACGCATTCACCAGCTTACTCCCCAAGTCAAGCGTGCGTAAAGAAGTTTTACTTCAAAAATTGGGTTAAATTTTATTTATTTAATTTGTTTAACTAAGCGGGAAAGGCAAGACGAGAGTTACTGACACACTTAGATTAGAGATTCTGACTTGATATAGATATATAAGTTGTTGAATCTGTTTATTCTTAAATTAAATTATTTCACATTAAGACTCGATTCTTTTTTCTGAGTATCCAAAAGTCAAACTAAAGTAATAATGAAATAAAAAATGAACTTTCATTATTCGAAAGCTATGTTAAACCATAGCATAAATCATTTATTCATACTCTTACCAAGAAGCCAATATCAATTGAAGGTTCCTCACACAAGAAAACGCACTCATCCGCTACTAACACACGAGTGACGAGAGGATGGGCGCTAGCCGATTGTTCACCGCAGAATATGCGAGGATCAGCCGAATATAATTGCAGGACGACTTGGCCCATATTGACTCCGAGGATTACGGGACAATGCTCCTGCTGTGACTACGACGCGTTCCCATTCGGAATATGTATTTTATTTATTTAGATCTCAAACAGAGATCTTGGGGGACATAAATTGCTATATTTATGTCTTAAGGTTTTGTTATGTACAGCATGAAAGTGCTTAGAAATTAATGAAAAATATTGCTTTGACTATTATCATATCTAAATATTCCTTTATTTTATGTAAATATGAATAAAAGATGCCTTTTTTTGTTTTGTTAAGGAAAAATAAGTATTATTTCCATAAAAACACGTTTTGTTTTCGGTACAAATAAGTTATATTGTTCGGATATTGATGCCCTTCAGCGATGGTGAAAATTTCACTTTCGTTCTTCAAATAAAATAATATAATTGAGGAATAATGTATTTGACAAAAACAATTACCGTTTATGATTATTTTCATGAAAAAAAATTTCGATTTAAAAGTATTTTTACTGTTGAAAGATGGTTGTGAAATGTTTTTCACGTAATTGTTTTCAAATATTTTTTTTAATATTGTGCTCGTAATGGCATATTTACTGTTTAATAAGGCAAAACATGAAAATAAATAAAAAAATGATAATAAGTAATTCTTTGTAAATAAATTTCATTGCACGGTTTTTTAAAAGTACAATTAGCGATTAAAGAACTGAACGTTTTGCTACGTGCAAAACAATACCTCGCAGTGCCTTGCGCCATCCCAATCTCTTACGTAATTTTTTAAGAACAAGAGAATATTACCAACATGTCGGTAACGGGAGGCCGAAAGCCAAATTTATACTTTGGTCTCCAAGGTACCAATATAGGTTAGGAATATAAAAATTCCTACTCAGACTTATTCTGTCATTATTATATTTTTTGTCAGTACACTATTTGAAGAACTTGATAACGTCAGCCCCATAGCAATGTGAATCAATGTGAGTGAGGAATTTTGTGATAAATATTGTGATTTTTTACAATTAACGTTTTTTAATCTTTTATGCTATTTGAAGTTTGTTCCACCGCGGTATATCATAAATTGTTGTTGTCTGTATCGAGATAAACTAAACATCGTTTTAATAAACATAAGTTAAGATAACCGAGCATTTTTGGGTTCATGAAAATGCACCTCATTCTAAAATACATATCACTATTTCATGGGTAATGGACTTTAGCAGAAAGCAAGTAAATACTTTCTACGATAACTTAAATGCCCAATTTCTATCCACTATATGATAAAAAATATTTGGTAAAATTTCATCATCAAGAGGGGACGATCACTACTTTGTACAATTAATACCAGAGGGTATATTATTCCGCCAAATGTATTTTATGGAGATATTGATTGAAATATCGCCTATTGAATAATGACCATCACGGATGCGTAGGTATGATTTCAGATTCTGGTTTTATATATAAGGAGTTTTGAATTATCTTGGCTATTTCAAAGACAATGTATAACCAGCAATAGAAAATCCAGTCCTTTTAATCTTAAATCAACCGAACAATCTTTTTTGCCACCTTTAAATTATTTTTGTCACGATCGCGGTATTCACATGCTCGCCCTTCTACTTTACAACTATCATAAAATGCAGTCATTTTTTTTTGGTCTGCTTAAGATTGAATTTGCTTATAAATGTGACAAAATATTAAATTATAACCCAGGATATAGATCTCAGATCAAATCCAATCGTCATTAAGCAGGACAAAGTGAAAATCTTAGAACATAAAGCTTAAAAATGCAGCTTTTTTATTTAATACCTCTGAAGGTTTTAGAGTTGCTGAAGTATGACTATTGACAGAGATATATCCCCAGAAAAAGATTTTGCAGTGTTATCCATTACTGCTATTTTATCTACCATTTCTTCTATAAATTTGATGCTAGAACAAGTAAAGTATATAAACAAGGATATTCCTTCCATGTCTGTGGAATATTTTATACGATATACACGGAAAGTATTTTAATCTGGAATAACCTGAATAGTTTGAAAACCGGAACCGGAGACATTAGTTAGAAAAAAATCGCCAATTTTATATTACATAAATTAGAACCTTCGCCCTTCAAAGTACTATTTGATCCACTACTATCAACTACACAGAAGTGATGACTGAGAATGAATCAGAGTTTTATTCACTTAATTTTTTTACCTAATAATTGCAATTATTTACCTTTTTATTTACCTATCAACTGTACGATATACGACTCTATGGTGAATGATGGACTTGCTAAGTAAGTATGCATAGTCGATTAGTATTAGCTCCTTAAGAGCAATGAGGTTTTTTCCTCATTATTAATAGAAATTGCAAAACTATGTATGTAATACGTATTAAGAAAATATTAACAAATACTTATTAGTTCACCTATGTTCCATAGTTATAAAAGCCACGGAGAAACTGTGGTATCAAACGGTAGTAAAATCTAATGATATATTTAATGTGTGTTTACTAGTGAATAGTAATAAAAACTGCTAAGGGCGTATCAGAATATTTATAAAATAGAAGTAGGCCTATGTCTCTTAAATTGTCGATGCAAGTTAAACGAAATAACCATACAGATATTAGTATTTTTGGATAATTCACTGTTGAAATATTAGGCGGGGAGGGAGAACACCTATTACTTCATTTTAGAGATTAATACTTCGTAAGCAGGGCTCAATAATGATATATTGGAAAACATACTTTTATTTAATGACATCCAACTCGATGTAATGTGCGACAAAATTTATTTTAAATGTAATTAAAAAAAAAATTTTCAATATTTTAGAAAATGACTTGCAAAATTACATGTATAGGTCTTAAGCTATAGGAATTATGAGACTATTACAGATAGCAGACAAAACTTTAAATTTGATAAAATGTTTATTGTTAATAAGTAAATATTAAGAATAGAGAAGTAAAATTATCCATCCGAAAACTGTTGTGAAAAATATACCTTTAATGTGAACTGATCTAAGTTTTTCATCGTATTTCAATATTGAAATATATAAATTAATTAAAAACCGTCATGAAGATCCTTTTTTCAAAAGAAACCAAATCTTTTTATTCTTGCTATGTTCTATCAGTTTGTCATTTTAATAAATTGCATGTTTCACTAATTGTAAACCTAATAAAAATGTATCAGCTAAGTTATATCTAACACCCACGAAGTTCCTGCAAATTAGAGATTCAGAAAAATCACAGAAAAAAATAAAAAAGAAATACTCCTGCAAATTAGAGATTCCGAAAAATGACAGGAAAAAATAAATACAACAGATTATTAAAAACCTAAAATAGATTTTAATCACATAGCAGATAACTAAAATTTATACATTTGCTGACAATAACCGATTATTTTATACAGATGCTGCATGCTTATATAGATACTATAATTTATATAGACTCTACATGGAATTTTCCACAAAACGGTGAACATGGGTGTGCGCGCATGACATGGGTGTGGCATTAAATACAATTAAGTTGCTAAAATATTTTACTTACGAAAATTATTTATAGAACTATATATTAACAAAATTTAAACATATTCTTACCATATAGGATAATTCTTATTAATTTTTCTAAGTGTCACCAATACTAAAAAAAATAATTCAAACCATCGCCATATTCGTCACATTCATCCCCTACTTTAGTTCCTATTCCGATTCTCGCCAAAAGATACATCAAAAGACGCTTTTAATAAAGATAATGCTTCTTTTTGCAAATTTTGGAGCTTTTTCTATTTTCCTTTTTGTTACTTAAGATTATAGGATCAGAACACAATAAGAAAAAGTTTAAAATGTTCGTTCCCTGTAGGTACCTTTGAAAATCTTCAATTAATTGACCTATAGGTAAAAGTGCTGAGGAATGAATAATCATTGATCGGAATTTATATCCTATACGACTGAGATCTATAATTATATATATGTAAAGTTGGAAGCATATTGTACCAAGAATACTTTGAAACGAAATATATGGCCGAAGAAACGATATTTTCTAGCATCTATCTCATATGTAGCCAGACCACAATGTGAATGATATGTAGTACTTTTATTAAATTGAAATGTATTTTAGTATTTGAGTGGACAGTTCTGGGTTTGGAAAAAATATCTGGCAGTATTACCATCATTAGAGTTTCTGACCCAGGTTTGGGCCTGTCCACGATAAAAACCACATTTTCCTCATCAATTTTTGTATTATAAGCTTTATTCTCAATACAATTTGATGCCTTCTGACCTATGAGCTTGCCATTTTTCAATCTGATATTTATAGTTACACTGATTACATCATATTACTCGCTCTCTTCCCCCTCTTCACCTGACAAAATCTGTTGTTGTAATTTAAGAGCTTTTTAAAGAAATTCGTAATCTCTGGCATTCTCCGGATTTGTGGTAACATCTCATAAAACTTTTAAGGTCTGGACTTATCCTTCGGCTATACGAGCCAAGTCCAGGCCTTAAAAGTTATATAAGATGTTACGGATCATGCAAGTAGCGTATAGTAACGAACACACAGAAGTATAATCACGTAACTGTTTCGTTTTGCCTCGTAATGAATAATGTATTTAAACCTTGTCCTATAACAAAACAACGCACAACGAATAATATTTGAAAATTAACAAAAAACATTTTTTTGGCCAGCCGTGTAAATAAATATAATTAAAAAAGTAGCAAAAAGTTGTTTTTTTTTTTATTTTAATGGTACAGAAATAATGTAAAGACCAAAATGGACACCCGATGTCAGGGAGACTTGAACCACTTTTTATTTAAAACATAATGTTTTTTTACAAATAGGGCGTAGAAATTCTATTATGATTTTAAGCGATAGCTATGTTATGCAGAAATAATTTTGCATGATTATATTTTCAATGTATTATTGTGCAAAATATATAGGGATTTTAATAAAAAAAATGGGATACGAGTCAAATTTCCCATCATCAAGGACACCTGAACCGGGATCTGGGGAGAGTTGGCCATTCTTTTTTTTGGGGAAAGGAAAAAACATTTTAAGCTTAAGTCACAAAGTTATTAACTTAAATATTACAAGATGAAGTTACTATTACTTCTATATACTTCTCTATACTTTTTTAAAGAAAAAAACAAAAAGTTCACAACATTTCTAAACATTCCAATGTTAACAATATTAAACATTATAATAATCAGACTTATTGGTCTTTCTTAACAGTTTTATTTAAATTAATAACTAATTTTAATAATTTGGCATCATCGATCAGTCTCGATAATTACCTATTCCTTGTAAATAAAAAAGCAAAAAGTTAACAATATTTCTAAACACAATTAAAAGGAACTACGTGATATAGTATTATTTCTACTTTCTTTAATTTCTTTACCACGACCTAGGTTTCGTTGTATTACAACATCTTCAGGTGGGATATTAGCAAAGATTCCCACCTCAAGATGTTGTAATACAACGAAACCTATTTATTTATTTATCTACTTTAATGTATCTAATTGATACATATGGCGGACTTATTGCTACAAGAGCAATCTCTTACAGCCAACCACAACACCAGTCCAGCCCCGATCGACGAACGGCCGGGAATCGAACCCGGATCGCCGCGGTCCGTCGCATCGTCAAAGGCCGTATGCCTTGTGATCAACCCAACACACCACGGCGACAACACCTAGGCCATGGTAAAGAAATTAAAGAAAGTAGAAATAATACTACATCACGTAGTTTTATTTAATTGTGAATAATTAATTTCTACAAAATTAACGCCAAATATATTCAATATTTCTAAACATTCTAACGTTAACAAAATTTTCAAACATTTGTATCAAGTTAAGAAAATTAAACATTCGAATACTTATTGGTCTTTTTTAACATTTTTATTTAAACTAATAACTTATTTTAATAATTCACATCATCAATCAGTCTCAATAATTACCTATTTTAAGTCTACAAGATAGCCTAAAAAACTAATTCTGTTCACATTCGTGACAAATGAAATTATCGATATCTTTGTAGCCCTACGCATATTTCATGAACATATCTACGGCATAAAGGACGACAGAAGCATAGTATATGTCCTTAAGTCAAGAAATTATTTCTTCTGATTGGCAAACAAAGCAGCACCAATGATCGTTCACGTTAGGATTTTGTTCAAAAACATTATTAGTGGAACTATCAGCGTACGAAATATCTTCGTCTTCCCATTCCTTTTCACTGTCATCCTGCTTACTTTTAACTTTTTTCTTTTATAGTTTTGTGTCTCTCGTTTTTTTTGGTTTGAATCTTGCTTGACCTTCATTATTTTCTTTCCTTTAGTCTTCTTAGTTTTTCATTAGTATAATTTTCATTTTATGATTAAAGAATTTTTGAGAAAAGTGACTTTTCTCAAAAACTCCTTTCATAAAATTGTTTTCTTATCACATAATTCTTCATAAGATTTGATTGAGTATTCCTAAACTTCATTTTAATCGTCATCACATGTATCGTTATTAATGTTAGAACTTCTGTTCTCTGGAGTTTCTGTGAGAAATTCACTGCTGCCATTTTCATTCTTAGGACTCATTGTTAATATTTTGATTTTGCCGCGCTGACGACCGCGTCCAGCCATCTTTCTTGGAGGCGCTCTCGGATAAGGTCGCGCCATTTCTGGAGTCACTATTTTAGCATTTGAAGAAGATTGTATTGTACAGCAGAGGTATTGTGACCACTTGATATCTGTTCAAGTTTTTTAATGGCCACCAACGAGCATGAATAAATTTGGTGTTTCTAACAATTCCTTTTGATTTCGTAGTATTTGAGTTTCCATGAACATTATATGGAATATTCTGCGGGGACTTTGTACGCGATTCTAGAATATAAGGACATTCCAGTTCGGGAGTCGATAACTCATTAATAGCGAGGTTTTCGTTTGATGAATATGCTAAAATAGCATTACCCAGTTCATCGAGACGTTGTTGATGCTTTTGCAAAACAGAACCATGATCATAATTGGATATATTGTGATTATTTTTAGACTCCTCTAGCGAAATATTTACGATTGCAGCGTTCGTTTAAGTTGAGACGATTCCTCGAGTTCGACGGAGAACTCAGGCTGATTTTCTAAACGCTTTGGTGCGCTTGTTCAGCTTGCTCTTGAGGCAAATCTTTATCCGTGACAGCAGAACACAAAAAAATCGTCGTTACTAAAAACATCTGGATTAAGCGGATTAATGCCTGCTTTCTGGAATCCACTAAATATGTTGCATTGGCTGAATGCTTGCAACATAATTGTCTTAATGAATGTACGAATATTGTAAATTGTAATTGTTTTGCCTGGATTGGATAATATTCAGTTGTTCATTACTGGGTTATATCGAGGTTTAAAGGAGGAATAAACGACAATATCACAGGGGTTGTAATTTATTACTGTAGTGCGGCAGAAGAGTTAACAATGTGATACTATTATTTCTGGCAAAATCAATCACATCAATGCTTACATGGCTCTCATGATTATTAAGTATTAAGAGCACGCAATTGTACGAGAATATTTTGCAAAATGTCCAAGAAATTTCACAAAACTTTTTATGGTCATCCAACCACTTGGATAAGCGTCTCCAGATGACCCTTCCGGTCCTTCAGATACGAAATAACGGTGTTTCCAATCGTATTGACGGCGAAACAAAATGTCACAATGGTTCCTTTATCTGCTGATGTGACTTATTCAACTTGTTTCGACTTTTTACTGGCTATCACTTTTGGACATACTTGTACAATTGTGCACCGGTTTTGCCACAATTTTATATATTGTGAGGCTCGAAATTATATTTTTCGCGCACTATCTTTAAATTTGTGAAAAAATCGCTGACATTTTTTTTTATTAAAACTGATGGCACGAGATAAACTCCCGATAGCCGTACAAATCCATTTTGCCATCGTGCAAAATGGCGGTATACTTGTTATTGGCCACCCGAGCGCGACCAATGACTGTATTGTCGCTTTATTAGTGCGAAATTTCCATTGAATTTGGAAAACGGTTTAACTCTCTGACCTAGGCAAGTGTCCGGACTCCTCCTTCCCCGAATATTGCAATTGGAAAAAGGCTAAAATATAAAATCGAAAAATATAATATCATTTTGTATATCAATTAAATATTCAACAAAATTATCAGCAGCGGGAATTCTTTAAAATCATAAAATCTCAGATTTCATTATTATTGTCATTAATACATGTAGACAAAGTTCACTGGTCAAGAGTGAGGTCACTATTCGAAGCTAAGGTCGAAATAATCAATATCTAATGTCGAATGCTTAGAGATTGCAACAACGTCTTGACATTGTTGCTGTAAGCAACTGTAAATTTAGATAAGCTATGAAATTAATAAAAGGTTAATTATCTTAATTGTATGGGTTAGAGATGGTGAGCGCTTTCAAAATACATGTTAAGCACTGCTGCATGTTAAACATCTCAATAATCTACATTGTTATTGTTTTGTTAGCTCCAAATTGTTTTATTACCTCTAAAGACTCCACCAGCTACCCATACAATATCCTAATTCTTACTATACTTTAACTTTATTTATGTGCTGCATGTGCATTGTAAATGATACGCTATCTTATATATATTATTACACTTTCGCAACCATGCGCTTTTATATGCTGAGTATATGCACTTTTAAATGCTGTACTTAGCAACTGTATAGGTAATTCCTGTATAACCAATGCAGGTTACGTCAAATATTGAAGTTTCCTATTACTTTCCCCTTTATTAACATTTATTAAACTTGTTTACAAACTTAATACTTTCATAGATTTCATTCTCATTATATTTCTAATCAGGAAAAATTTTCATTCTATATTGAGCACATTAAATGAAAGAACAATGTGTAAAATTAATATATTTTTTATTAATTCAAGCAGCTCAACATAGAGTATTATTGAATTTGCGTTACTCTGTCTTGAGCTGCTTGAATTAAATTTCAAGATTGTCATAAAATTTATCTACATTAACTTTATTAAATTTTTCCCTCCATTTCTTTTGTTGTCCATGACTGAGGAATATTCAAATTATTCATCTTCGCCATTTGAAAGCTACTTTCCTACATTTTTTTGTGCTTAATCCATAAAACAGAAGGCACAATACCTAAAATAGTCGTTAAGAATTTTTTCTTGTTCTCCACTAAATAGAAGTGGACAGAGGTCCACTTTATAATTGGGTACCAACTGGATGTCAACTATGCCCTCTTATTTAGACTTAAGATAATACGGTCTTAAAATCGAAAACAAAATTCCAGTTCTTTTTTAAACTATGTGGAGGCTATCGCCTAATTGAATTCTTATCAAAGCTTCTTTAATACTACTTGCGGTAGTATTCCCTCTTGTTCTCACTTTTTGTGGATGTGGCATTCTGAAAACAAATACTGTGTAACAATATTGATGAAACCACAAATAAAACTGTCATAAATTCACTCATGACAAACTCTTATTCTATGGGGTACACAATGGATCATGACAGTATACTAGGCACCATTATTATTTCAATATGGAACTCAGCCGTAAGTGACATATAGTAACCAAAGTTTGTTACAGTAAAATAAACTTAATTAGTTACATTTTACGGCATGTATATCAACACAAAGTTATTAGCAATAAGAAAACATGATAGAAAGGAGTAAATTTTATCTTGAAATCTGTATTTTTTAAACAAAAAACGCTGTACAGCGCAAATTCGCATTGCCACCGACGCACACTGACTAGTTTGTACGAGTTCAGTTGCCAAGTAGAAGTGACGAGTGAAAGAGACAACAGACATTGCTGTTTATTTCACAGGAACAGCGAGTGATTCATTACATTCACCCTAACCATTGTTACCACCCCTGACACTATTGTAGAAGTGTACCTATATTTATCTATTATAGAAGTGTATATAGATAGAAAACCTTCATTTGTCCAAAAGTTATGAATTTTTGTAAGCTTTAAAATTCGAAAATTTCAAAGATTTCTCAATCAAATCGAAAACACACACTTACACTCGAAACACAATACTTAAATAAGAAATTTTTTCTTAAGGTATACACTTGAATATTTCTATCTCCAAATAAGACTAGTATGAACATAAAAAAATTGATGATTTTTTTCTCCAAATGAGGGTTGTATAAAACATTTTTATTTTTTTCCTAAAAAATTATAAACAAGCGTGTGAAAAATTTATTACGAGTGAATGACGCAACTTATCAAAAAAACCTATGTTACATAGAAGGTAAGAACATATTTTTAAAATTTAAAAAAAAATTAGATAGTTTTCAAGATACTATCTTATCCCAGTATCAAGCCTTTTTTTCCAAATCCTCAGATGCACAGCACGATCGGTTCAATTTATATTGAGCAGTTAATACATTTTTTGTATTCATCATGAAAATACTAACAGCAGAATACAATGCAATTTAATAAATTTTCGAACATATTCCTCTCCATAATGATGTCTATCCATTCTTAAGAATGGACAATTTTATCTACAATAGAACAGTTACAGATACATAGAACATTCATAGAAAGTTATAAACTCGTTCCATAAATGAATTCCAATATAAATAATTCTATTACAATGAAGAGTCCTGTTTAAAACTCTGAATAAACATTCAAGGAGACAATAGACTAATAAATTTATTGTTCTTTTACAATTAACCCTGCAGGGCAAAATCATTTGCTTACTACACTTGTTTCAAATTGCTATAAATAAGCTAATTTTTGGAACATTTGAATAATTGGCATGCTAAAACTTTAAGAAATAAAATAAGAAAACAAGAAAAGAGCCTTTTGAAAATTCCAAGGTGATTCCACTTAATTCAATTAATCAATTATGTGCCTTTTTTTCTTTTCGTGGACTGATTTCATTGGTGCTTTTGACTAGTCTATCTGTCTGAGCTCACAATGAATCTGATTTTGTATACAATTACGTTCAACAGTTGTGATTTATGGTGCAATAACAACTTAAACTTAGTAAATCTTCACACATTTTGTTACAAAATATTTGAAACATGAGTGGATACTTCAAATATTCTTTACAGAATAATTGAATATAATATGTATTATTTTATATTCTTTACAGAATGATTGAATATAATATGTATTCCGTTATCCGGATAAATACTTTTTGTTATACAAGATATTCATATGCAGATAGTTTATATACGTGCAGCTTTTTCTGTATCTAAATATTATTCTCTTATCATTTGGTAAGTAGAATATCATATGATGTTCTATCTCATATGAACATTTAGATAATATTCCTTTACGTTACAATAATAAAAAAACCAGCAATCCTTCGACAATTCTAACCATTTAATATTCAGAAGTTCTAGTGCTAATAAAAATTAATGTCATAAAATATTGACTGAATACCTATATATAACTTTAGAACAGTTAAATGTAACAGTATATAAAACAACTAAATTTAAAATTATTTAATTTTACATTGAATATGGGAAAATTAATTTTCATAACTGCTGTTCCAGAAGAGAATAGATGCATCTATTGTTAAAATTACAGAAAAAGGCTATAGTAAAAAGGTTAAAGTAATAAAACAGGAAATAAAGTTTGCTAAGAATAGCCATTATACCATTCATATTATTGAACTATACTCTGTTCAGTAATTATTTAAAAAACATTAATTTTTATGAAATACTAACTTTTTTGTTCGTCTGCAATTTTAGCAGTTACAGCAGTGTTCTTCCAGAACAAAAATATGAAAAAGTGAATACGTAATAAAATATTTACCAGAGAAAGGCTGAAGTACATTATCTCCCACTGCATTATGTACGTTGAAGAAAAAAATGTAAATAAAACAAATTTAATAGAATTTATCCGTTTAATAGAATCTATAAAGTATAAATTATAGCACGAAAATATAATCTTCAAATTTTGATAAAAATATAAATAGTATAAAAGTTCTACAACATTATAATAAATTGTATTTTGTGACTTAGTTTTTATCATTTTCACATTTCTTCAAAAATTCAATAAAAACAACAAATATATGTTTTTTGTAATATTCCTTAATCTAAAATATCGAATCACAAAAATATTTGGCAATTTAAATTGAATTATATATTAATTTAATCTACATGAAATCACATCCTATTTCCATATCACTGACATAGGCACAAATTTGTATGTTTTAAAATAGGATAAATTTAAAACTTTATGACCAACTTGCCATGAATTTTAAAGGTGTTATTGCTTATTATTTTTTTTTGCAATTTTGCTAAATAGCCTCACAGTTAATATTGCCTAAAATTTCATGGTATATACACATAAATATATAAAATATATATTTTACTCTTAGATCAATGCTATATCTAATCCTGAAAGCCTTACAATTTAAAATACAAAAATGAAATAGTAGCACTTCCGACAATATTTAAATAGAATTGTATAAGTGCAAACATAAAGAATAACGAGTTTATTACATTGATTTTAATTTCCACCATCTTGAATGTTGTACTGTTTCCATATTTAGATTTCGGTTTAGGTGTCATGCTCAGTCATTATTTAAAAAATTCTACTTTTGTACAAGCATACTGTCTTTTGAAAAAAAATTCCCTGATAATTTTAAGTCAACTCTACAAAAATTAACAAAATTATTAGTATTAACACTTGCTCTAATATGTCCAAAGATATAAAGCAGTGGACACACAATGATAAGAAGGAAAGCCAACTGTTATTGACCATGTTCAATTATTGATTTTGAAAAATCTGAAATGTCTTCGATTTGAAATATCTCATGTACTTATTTGGGGAAAAAAAGGGAGAAAACATAAGAGGCCAATAATATATCAGTCCGATGTGTAAGACCACAGTCACACGGATGCCAAACTTTAGTAAAATTTTTAATATATAAATTGCTAAGAAAATTTTGGGATCCATTTTCTCAAAATTGTTTACATAGTACACCTTAAAGCTTTCATATGTAAAAATATATAAAACAATACACCATCAGCATACAAAGATGATCCCAAATTAAAATTCCCAGATCGAGCACGTTATCAACATATAAAGTAGTCCTTAAATTCCAAAAGCATTTTCTCAATAACCCATTTTTCAAATCTGAAACCAAATTGTCTTGGAAATTATCATTAAAAATTTTTTTACAAATACTGAATAAATGTACTACGACATAATAAAAACTAGTTTTTAAAAGAAGGATTTTTTTCAATATATAGGTTTTTTCTTCAACAAAACAAGTGATTTTCAGTAAAAATTACTACTTTCATTTTGAACAATATATGATGGTTTAAAGTGACAACAAATAATACGATCAAAGCTATTTTGTTAAAACCATTTTTTCTTAAAAATCATTCATACAGAGACTAAATAATACCATATTTAACATAAAGCTGCTTCATTTTTAGATTTCAATTAACCTAAATCAGTAATCAGTAATCAGAGTAAAGACGGGCATAGCAAACACAATAATCCTACAAAAATTACTACATAACTTTTTAGAATATATATTCTTAAGTAAACGAAGTGGTTTTAAAAAATAATTTGCAAGTTTGGAAAAAAATTCCTAAAAATTACATTTTTCACTTTCATTCTAGAGTGAGCATGACACATTAAAAAAAATTAACAATTATTCTAATAAATGTAAGTTTACTTTACTGTAATATATATTTCTCGTTTCATCAAATTTTATAAACAAATATGAAAAATGAGGACCCAGTAAAGTGGGCACAAAATTATTCAAAGCAATAAAAAATATTTATATATTTATTAATATTGATTTCCAAATTATAAGACACTTACTATCTACTAATCTAAACTATCCTTCTTTTATACCTAAGAAATATAAATATATTAATTATTTTTAATAATTCGTAAAGTAACATAAAATGTATTCAAAATGAAATCATCTTTTTTGACATACTACTTGCCCTGATTAGTTTTTATAATTCCAACATAAAAGTGAACATAAATACATATTCTTTAATAAAGCCACCTAAATTATCTCTAATTACATCTGTTCCTTTCTGAGTTTAAATTTAGATAAAAATTGTAAAAATGTAAATATAATTTATAAAAATAGTTTGTGAATACAATTTTTCACATTTGTGAAACACGATTAAATATACACAAACAATTAAAAAATAAGAATAAAGACATTGCATGAACCTGCATTATTGGAATGTTTATAATATAAATCATATTTGCATTAATTATTATTTATATATAAATTTGCGTAAACACACATAAAATGCTTTTGCAAATGCTATTTTAAGTTATAATTTATCACTAAATGAGGAAACTTTGTGAATTTACAGTCTTTATTATCAATTTAAAGTGTCATGGATATTTCAAGTAAACATTTTTATATTATTGATCGTTTATCATCCTATTTTATATGGATGATGCTTAAAAAAAAAAAAAAAAAAATATATATATATATATATATATATATACATATATATATAAATACATATATATTATATTTGAATAAAAATGGCACCTTAAGATTATTAAATTATACAAATTTCTATAATTTAAAAATGTAAAAATTAATTAATTTTCTCTTAGTTGTATACAATTGTTGTGTACAATTGTGTACAATTGTATACAATTGTTGTGTACAATTGTATACAATTGTATTCTTTCTTCTTTCTTAAGGATTCTAAAAATTCTTAATTATAAGGAATATGTGAAAAAAAGATAGCTATGTTTGGCAATAGACCGATATCTTGTAATGAGGAGTGAATATGATACTTGTTATATAGCTAAAAGAGAACTCATTTAAAAAATACATTATGTATACTATTGATATGACTATAAAACATATTAAATATAATTTATATCTTTATAAATTATTCTATCATGGATGGCACTTACGTTTCTTGTAAGATATATCTAATTCATACACCACCATAGAATTTTGCTTACTTTTTTTAATGATAGTATTACACACCACATAGCACTGAAGTAACTAAAAACTTAATTCTCATACCACTATCATCCTCTTTAAAATGATAAGCAAGTATTCCAGGTAGTGAATTGTAATAAAATAATATAAATAGGATAAATACTGGTACAAATTCTGCATGTGAACATTATAAATCTACTTCTTATAGCATCTGTTATTCGATGTGCAGTATTCCTCCATTAGAGATAAACAAACCTGTCTCGCATCGTCAACTGCAACCTCTTCAGTTTCTTGAGACTTCAAGATTTCTAAATACTGCTGTAATGTGTAACAGCATAATCGTGATAGTACATCATAATAGCGAGTGGCTGCCCTAAAATCAATGAACTCCAGACGATAATGTTACCCCAGCGTGGACCTAAATTTATCTCCACAAAGCGGGAGATTATTGAAAGTGGTATTTGAGCCATCATACCCATAAAAGCCCATACTTTAAAGGTTTGAAGCGGAACACTTACCTGGAAAAAACGTTGAAAGGTATTATTAATTTTTATGAATGGTAAAACAGTATTATTGACGAATGCGATTTATATATCAAAGTGTTAATGAAACTTCCAACTATTTTTTTAACAGTAAAAATAGTAAGTTACATGGTTTGTTTTAATTCATTCCATTTCTTGTATGTAACTATAAGTTTGGCAATATACCACCAAAATTATTTACAAAATAAATATTTTTAGACTAAATGTTCCATGGAAATTGTTCAATTACACATTGATGATTTCAACAACAGATTTACAATACCAGGGACCAGATGACACATAACTAAAAAGACACTATCTAGCAAAAATTATAATGATCAATATAGTTTCGTTTCTTTCTCTTCGTCGTTTTCTATAATAGGTTGAGTGAGATAGCATAGGTTCTATAGATTTACATAACTCAAATCTATCATATCTGTGTGAGATATGACCATACTATTGAGCCATGCGGCCAGGTTGCCATATTGACAAGCTGTATTGTGGACATAATTGCATTTGTTTTATTTGTAATTTCAAAATTTATGCAAATGATTTATTCAAGAATTATCCCAAAAAATGGTTAAATATTGTGCTCATAATTATGATAATGTATCACAGAAACTCACCAGATAATTGTTGTTCAATGTTTCAATTTACTATTTTCTTATTATTAATTATGAAATGTGTGTTATAATTCTTCAAGCATTTCAGGTTTAAAGTACTGGCTAATTATTAATATATCCACAGGTCAGAAATACATCTAATAAAGTGATGTTTGTAAGTCATTAATCGTTTAAAGATATTCAGAGGCGTGAAATGAATTTGCGACATAAAATAAAATTATTTATTTTATACTATCACTTGCAATTTGACATGATATAAGAATACTCGGCCTTTAGCTTTGTTGAAAATAAATTTATATAATTTAGGGAATGGTCAATAAAATAAACAAGTATCTATTGGCAATGGATTGTGAACTATCTATCGTCATCAAAAAGAAATTAATAAATAATTAAGAGACTTTCAATTTAAAATATCACTTCCCTTTCTACAAGGACTTTCCAGTTCTACTATATCAATAAATATAAATGAAATTGAAGTGTCTATGGTTTCCTAATATTTAAATGGTAATTGTGTATCTTTTTTTTTTTACATAACACCTATTGTTAAAATTTAACTACAAATATTATGTTTGATAAAATGGAACAAATGGAATATGATAGTTTTCAATATGCCAGTCAGTCTCATATGGCTACTACGACTAATCACACTACTAAATTTGACTAAAGAGTTTGCTAAGTTTAACCAATGTTTACGTTTAAACATTTATACATTAACATTCACTAATTTGTATATATACAATATATTCAATTATATACGTGTTGCCACTGCATTAACCCACGCCCATACATACTAGACTCTGCCATTTACAGTTGTCATGCAGTTATGTGTCATCTGCTCTAAGTATTGTAAATCTATGGTTTTAACAAAGAGAACACATTAATAACAGGGATTTTGCAACCATTGAAAAATAGTATATTTGATGTTAAATTGCATTCATAATAAAGAAGTAGGTAGTGACTAAATGAAATGAAACATAATAGATCCAATAAAAAAACAAGAATTGAATAAATAAAAAACCTAAACGTTTTCTAATTCACTGAAAATATATCACACAGTTCAATCTTGGTATTCATAGAAGTTACATTGCAAAAAAATGCAGCAATAATGGGTGTTGTATTATGTAATACTATTTTCCAATTTTAAGGTTTTCAAAAATGTTTTCAACTGAAGAAAATAATGTTTAATTAGAAAAAAAAATTAAAATTACAGTATCATGCATTTCATATAATGAATATCATACTTTCAATCTAGTAAACCAGTCACTTAAAACTTGAAAATTGACTAGTTTAATCACTACTGAAAAATACTGACGTAATTTCTTTGCAGTAAACCATAACAAAAATGATGATTGGACCACTCAATACTTTATGTCCTCTATCCACAAATTCAAACCGGCTTCTTTTTTTTTATATGGTTGAATATTGGTGTTTCATATATATGAATATCTTATTTTAATTGATCGAATTGTTAACTTGTCTACACCGTAAGTATAAGTGAGTGAAGCAAAAGAACACTTTTATCGCGTAACTTATTTAGAAATTCTACTTTTCTTTTTTTTAGCAACATTACTTTCTTTAAGAATTCATTAACTTATCTTTTTTATGATAATATAATTTGAAATTATACAATGAAATTATAAAATTTAAAAATACAAAACAATTTACCAAATACTCATGAAATAGTGCTGATATAAGGAAGACGGCTAACGATGCTATTCCCCTACTGTAACCGTGTTCAATAATAGGAATGTAGACATGTCGCACAGCCCATCGGTGCACAGGCATGTTCCAAGTGCGCCAAAATGTATCTATGTTGTTGGCATTCCACCAGTCGTTGTAGAATGTTCTGTCAGCAAAATGTAGCAACTCACCCATAAGGTTGAGAAACGAATGGAAATTAAGGTAGAAGAAGCAAAGCCATATTAAATGATTTGGAACCTGAAAAGCAAAAATATAATTGATAATACAAATTTTTATACAACCTATTTTAGCAAATATTTATGGAAAAAAATTTATTAACAATTATGAACAGAAAGATATTTTTGTATTCATAAAATACAAACTATAATACAAATTAAGCCGACTAAAAGGGAGAAAAATATAAAACTTGAAAATTGTTTATATTTTGCACCTAGTAAATGTAAGTAACCATGATGGACTTTTATACACTATACAGTCATCCTCAGGTATTTTTTATGACATCTTTTATCTACGTTGCTCACTTTTACCTTAGTATACTTTTACATATCATCCCATAAGTCACACTACAATTTTATACACGATGCATGGATTAATAATGGTGATAAACTAAATATTTGCATCTTATTATTTTTCCCCTACTCAATTCCTCAGAAGATTCATCATAACTTCGGCTATTCCTGAACGAATAATTACAAAATCGTGCATTGTCTTCTTATTCATTGTATAAATTGATAATAAAAGTGAAGGACTAAATACATGTTAAGACTTTCAGTGGGATATAAATATGAACAATAAGATTTATTACATCACCTTGCTTACTGGCTTACGAGTAAATAAATGCTGTATAATTTTGTTTGATAATAAACTTTTTAATTTAAATTATTAATTTGATTTACAAACAAATTTTATTTTTGGACTAAATATTATTTATGTTAATACATGTGTATTAATTGTTATTTTCAAATCATGTACATTAACCTAATATTTCTGCTCACCATGATATGTTGATATGTTGCACCATAAACTTATATTATTTCGTAAGGACAGACCCATAGCAACCGAAAAATTATACATATTTATTATAAACCAAAGCAACATACATCAACATTCTCGAACTGTAATTTTAACATATTTTTACCACACAACCCAGCATTTTTTTATTATTATACATACTTACGAGAATCGAAATGTCAACTGAAATGACATGTTGCTAATTTAAAAAAATATCCCACGGTGTCTTATGGCACCATATTTTTGTAAAGGTAAATAAAACAGTAAAGTATAACGTAATTGAAGATAATTTAATATTATTCGGTATAATCTTTGAATTGTATTGTGACAAAGGTGTTGAAAATTCACGTTTTCTTATGTGGTCAGTTATAATTTAAATGTGATCATTCTATACTTATTTTGCACATTTCCAATTTTGCATTGAAGTAATGAACAAATATTTTAAACTAAAATAATATAAAATACGAGAACAGGGTAAGTGAGTATCGAAAACATGTCATAGATATGTACCTGCATGGAGACAAGGAGTATTATAATATTTCTTGAAGCCAAATTTAATTTTTTTAAATTTTAACCTTTTCTTCGCTGATGAAATATAAGTCGGTTTTTGTGTAATCGTCTTACCAACGCGGACAACTATAAGTACGCAACTTTCCCATACAGGGAATAAATCAAAACTGATTGGCACAGAATGAAGTTGAGATAGTTTATCCACTTTAATTTTGAACCATTCCTGACACATCCATATAGTATAGTGCCGTTGTATCTACCTGTTATAATTGCCTTTTGTTATATAAAAATAACTTTTTTCATTACTTTACATAAATTCCAAGCTATTTAAGCATTGTCACATTCTTTTTTAATTTAGTTAAAATAAAATAAGATAACGCCACGACAATGTTACATCTACGGCCGCATGCAGTCAGTCATGATACAGATGAAGTAGTTTCGTTTAATGGTGCACATGAATTGGTGTTGTCATTTTCGATTTGGTTTTTGTTCCTTTAGCCGTATCTTGATATTTAGATCAATGCGATGCACGTAACAAGTGACGGATAAGGGTAATTTATTTGTTGAGTTGTAATCTGACACAAATTTGATTGTTGATTTCATTGGTTACATTTACAATTAACATTAAAATTATTTGTATCCAACTAAATTTGCTCTACCCTACGATACAATTTAATTCTAATTCTTTTAATTGCTTTTTTCAAATTGTGCCTTTCGAGGCGAATCATTTGGATGCGGATACTTTTAGGAATATTTTTTGAAATATAAAAGTTCACACCATACGAGTAAGGGACCCAGTAATCTTGAAATTAAATATATTTTTTTGCTTATTTTTTGGAGAAATTTAGGAAATCACACTTTCCACTATATTAGAAAACATCATTCTTTTGATTACGACTGTCATCAACAAATTGTCACAAATGTAATTGCAGCTATCTTGCAATTAAACAGCAACAAGAAAGATTTATGGGACTTTGGTTTATAAAAATAATTTCATAAGTAACATACAAAACATATAATTTTGTACCAATTGTTTTTTTATTAATGATGTATTCACCATATATACATACCTATTTACATATGTATATAAAGTCTGTTCAGTGATAATTGATAAATATTATAAAAACGTCTCGTCATAGAAACTGCCACTAAACGTGTCACAATTTGATATTTGAAGTATGAAACATTGGGGAGTCGGGTAAACACAAAACATCATGACTTTCTCTCTTGATCTTCCTAATAAATAGAACCCAGTATTGATTGGATTTTAGCTATTGTTTCTATATACTTAAAGCATGCAACCTTCCCTTATCCTGATTACTTTCATTTATAAGTGGGTAAAATAAGAGAAATGTTCAGTCTTTATAACTTTATGACTTATTAGTAAACTAAACACTAAAGACAGCACAGTGCACTATAAACAATAACACTTAGTCACTTTGACAACGAGTACAGAAGTACCGGATGGCAGTTCATTGGCGGCATGCATGTTCGTTCTAAACACCGAAAACAAGCAATGGGGAATATCCGATTCCATTCGAATAGCGCGCATTGGCTGCAGACCGAAATACCCCGATAGTACCAACACTGCTGACAGCGCTGAAAGTTCAAAATGTACCAACGAATATATTCAATGTAAACGCACAGCTACCCTTGCTTCCCAAAGTGGTGACCCAGATGTGATTTTTTTATATTTCCTTATATTTAATAATATTGTCAATTGTCATATGAAGGGAGCCCTGGGCTGCAGCCCAAAAAGACCATTAGTAGATCCGCCCGTGCTCAGGGGTATGTCATGAACACTTTATTGATACAGGGATCCATATAGGAAATATTAAGCTTTAAAATGGTAATTTTTGTTATAGTTACAGGTCGCCACCTCTACAAGCTAAACTACTACTTTCGGATATCCAAAAAGTATTCACAATAGTAGTATATGTATAGGAATGAGATTTGTAGTTAAAGTGTAAATCTTGATGTGCAGTTGACTGTAAATCTACTAAATTACTGTTAATATTCTTTTTATTTTATAGAGATATTCATGATAATGTATCTGTCCTCTTACATAATTATGTTACGTATGATTAAATTTTTAAAGTGCTAAAAAGTTCATATTAGAGATGATTTATGATAAATAAAGTAATTTCATTTCAAACAAGGTATGGAACTCTCAATATACAAGCCAGACACTAATCCTGTTTTTTATTAAACGTTTCTCCCCCTTGTGTCCTCCATACGAGAACTGCTCATTTGTAATAATGGTAACAAAAAATGCAAAGTTTGAAGATTGAACTCTTTCTTAATCCATCGTGGTATTTTGTTTAAATATGTTATTTTTTTTTATTGTACAAATTGGTGGCAATTTCAAAATTTTAACAATAAGTTTCAATTTTAAATTTTACAAATTTGAACAACTCGAAAATTTCAACATGTCAAGAAAATTTTTGTTTCATAATTTTTCAACATTTTGTTGTGGTCTCAATCACTTATGACCTACTTCGATTGACATTCTATGATAAAACTCCATCCCGCACTAACATTTACAACTGGTTTAACGAGTTCATGCATGGACATCCCAATCTCGGTGCTGATCTGCGTAAGGGATCTTTCAGTTATTAACAATGATTATTAGCATATTATTAGGTCAGTTGTATACACCATATAAATAAATGATGAAAACTTGATAGGTTATGTGCAACATGGAAAATAAAAAAATAATAACAACAGACTGATATACCTGCAATAGTCTGTCTGTCGTTTTGGAAAACATTCATGTACAATTCTCCTGCCTCACAGTACAATTCTCCTTAATTACAACAATGCTTCTACATACTTAACCAGGCGGAGAAATTATAGGTCATTAGTCATACAACCTCGACCTCACACCAATCAATTAATATTTACTCCCAAGAATAGAAAATAAACTATGAGGAATAAGATTCTCAGAGCTGTTTGTGGTTACATTAAATGAAAAGATGTTAATGTTCAAAACAGTAGAGACTATCTTGAAAAACAACATTAAGATGTTCAAGAACTTAGTTAATCATATGTTTTCAAAATGAGTGCTAATGAGATATGAAGTCAGTACCAAAATATCTAGGGTATTACCATCCATTAATGACAACAAAATAAAAAATAATCGACAATTATTTCGAAAACAATGAGTAATTAACTTAAGTTCTTTTTATTTCAATTGATTTAGATATTTTAGTCCGTCACTGATTCTTTATATAGTTTATTCTAGACATATCAGATAATATATTCTATGTTTAGTTTATCAAACGGCATGTTATTTCGTTTAAGTACAATTCAAAAAGTAATAAAATATAATATGTATGAATGAGACCTGTTCAAAAAAAAGGTGACTCAAATTTTGCGAGCTACATTGGATTTTCGAATATTTTTTGTTATGTTGGTATACATGTCCCAACATGTGTTGACATTATCAGCCATTTTGCATTTTTAATTTGTCTTTGACAGGTATAGAAAAAAATGGATCAAAGAAACTGTATTAGATTTTGTGTGAAAAATAAAATTAAGTGCTCTGACACACTTAAAATGTTAACTGTGGCATTTAGCGAGTCTCGTTTGAACGAAAAAAAGGTTTATAAGTGGTACAAGCTCTTCACAAAAGGCCGAGAAGATGTTAATGACAGTGCCAGCCCTGGATGCCCGACTGAAGAAAACGTTGAATAAAATTGTTGAAGAGAATCGTCAAATTACCATTAGAGAAGTTGCTGAGGAGATTAGTATGTTGGTTTGCTCATGCTAACACTAATGTGTGACAGCGAACTTTGTTCCGAATTTGCTAAATTTTACCAAAAAGCACATGCAACATATTGTATTTTATCTGAGGGAGATTACTTTGAAGGGGACAAAATAGATATTGATTTATAAATGAATATTTTATGAGAAGAATAAAAAGGTACCTTTTTTTAACAGCCCTCATATATTGAGGTTAACATTACGAATTATATTAATAAATATGAAAACACAACTTGAAGAAAAAGATATGAAATTTTTCTGTTACAAATTTGTTGCAAAAAATTACTTTTGATACTCACGGATAATTTCAAGAGTCGCTCTGCTATCCTAATATAATCAAGTTGAGAGAAAGGCACCAGTGAATTAGTTACAGATGGAATCATCCACTGTTGGAACAAAGCCATGACCAAATTGACACCGAGCACAAACTCCAAAATATGTTTAATCAAAAATCGTTTGCGTACTCTGCAACATAAACATAATAAACACAAATAAACACAAAGAGTTCTTATTGTTCATGAAATCTTATACAACTTAAAGCAAGATTTTAAAAACTGAAGCTTAAAATAAATAAACTCTAAGGTATGTTATATTTTTTATCTTTAAATTTTGATGCAAGGACACAAGTAAATTTAATAAAATTTCGATTAAATTGATGAAATTTTAAATGCATAGGTTTATCAAGTATTAACGTTTAATGAAATTATGTGTTTTGAAAAAGAATATAAAGGTAAATAATTTTCAAAACAGTGATAGATTTGACAAGAAATCGTTAATCGTAAATTTTTAAAATATTGTCAGTTTTAATGTAACATGCAAATAACCTAAAAAACAGGCAATAATAATTCATTGTTCTTAAATGTAACAAGCCTCACTTCAATAGTGGACATATTTTAATAACAAAAACAAAACTTATGCGGAATTATAAATAAATATGGGTCAGTATTTTCAGGTCATGTAGAATTAATGAGCAAAATTCCTTTTTTTTAAATTTGATATTAAGTTATGAATAAAACAAAATTTAAAACGAAATCTGATGACATTTTTTACCACTACTTAGAAACCATTATCGTGTTTTGGTAGTAATTAATCCATGTTCTGTACACTCCAAATGATAGAAATTTCATAGCAATGTCTATATTTTGTAATGCAACCTAAATTGTTAAGTATTGAAACAATTTTATTTTACAAACAATACTCTTTCTACGAACAATACAGTAAAATATCATTAACCGAAATTCAAACATGTGAGAAGTCAAAAAATTTCATAAAAAATTATAAATGTTCATGGTGTTGGTGATGAGTAGAGGCTAATATGATGGCTGATAGACCAACTGTTGTTGTCTGGTAGTAGTGGGCGCATTGTTACTTTATGGGTCATATAATTTACCATAGCGTTATGTCATCAATCAATTAACAATCTGATAACTAGTCTATTCAAGGTATAGTTAGCTGTTGTAGGGAATAGTCGCATCTATCACCAGTATGTGTAGCTCATTTAGTGATTTCCCTTAATTTGTTATCTATAGTTGCTCTGGTTAGCTTTTTAATTATTGTATATTTATTATTTGTTTGAACATTTAATTACCCAAAGCAAATTTAGTCCCAATCGATACAGATAATCTTATCTTTACTGAGTTGCTTTTCTTAAAAAAAAAGACTTGGCTATAAACACAAACCTGGAAGTTCGAGGGAAGTTAAGCTCATAACATAATGTAGGAGCACACAAAAAGTAGGCCAAATCTTTCAGATTAAGATTTTCAGGATATTGCACAATTGGTGGCTCATTTTCGGGCTGTGCTTCATGATTTTCTTCATACAATGCTTCTGCAAAAAAGTAGATTTCAAAGTATAATTTTAAAATTGCATTTCCCCAGATACAATACAATGTTCAAAAGCGTTTTTACGTGTATGTGTACCATTGACACATTTAAGACTACATTACTTGTGTCATTTACTTGAGACTTTTAATTAAACTTTTTACATATGGCTCCACTAACTGCTCATAATAACGAGATATGTACTCAATATACAATAGGCAATAATGTAAAAATGAAACATGACAATAATTCCAAAAACACTAAATTTTTCCCTGTAGCTTTTTTGTAATCTCTAAAAGTAACATTTGAAGCAATCTTAGGAAAGGCGATTTCTTGGCCAATACATTGCTGTGGGTGCAAATTGTTCTGAGCCTCGTTGATTATTTTCTTCCAAACAATCTTTGGCGGTAGTTTTAACTTCTTCCAGAGTTGGTTTTGGAGATCTTTGCTAATGTGATTAATCCACATCTTCTTAGGTACTGTACATTGAAATTTCCAAGCGGCCGGTCTTTCCTGCCAGAGAAGTTTGAGTGATAAACAATCCGATTTCATTCAACAACTGTAAAGACCAACATAGCTACCATCTTTGGATATGGTGGGCGATTGTTAGCTGATTCTCACAAGTTGAATCTTCTCATTCCAAATGCACATTCCCGACACTCCAAGGATTTGTCAAAAGCAATGGATTTGAAAGGCCTCGAGTTTTTCCAGATCTGACTTTAACAACATCCATGTTTTAGACCCGTGAAAATAAACAAGATAAATGCTCAGAATTGCGGCAGAGCTTGGTCATGAAGGATACGTTTGCCTCTCTTCCAGATGGACCATTTGAGCAAGGTAAACGCTGTTTATACCGAGCCAACCCTAATGCTGATCTCGTTTGTAGGTGCCACTTTCTTCTTCTGGGTACTTCAAGTTGGACGATTGCTCTCGATTCATCTGTAGACATTACCTTGGTTTTATTTGTGTTTATCCCCAAGCCATAGGACTGGGCTACACTAGCAATTAGATATAGGCTGTTTGTTGCTTGAGCATCAGAATCAGCAACAATTGCACTGTCGTCGCCAAACATTAGGTCAGCCAAGAAATTTTCTTTTTCAACTCATTCAACTTCGAATACTTTCCGCATGATTATAACAATGCTAAAGAGAATAGGCAACTCAACAGAACTTTGATGAACTCCGATTTTAATTAAGAACTCTTCTGAAAATTTGTTTCCAATTCAAA
This sequence comes from Druceiella hillmani, assembly GCA_039881145.1. Taxonomy (NCBI): domain Eukaryota; kingdom Metazoa; phylum Arthropoda; class Insecta; order Lepidoptera; family Hepialidae; genus Druceiella; species Druceiella hillmani. Next base: position 2,315,479 of record JAYKKI010000074.1, read on the forward strand.
AACTACTTGTTGAAATGTAGTAAATTGCGTAGATAATGCGGAGAAGCTTCAGAAGGAAGTGTTCAGCTCAAGTGATCTTATCGCTCATTTGATTTCCTCCAGAGTCGGTTCCTTCGGTTGGAGGGATCAATGGTGGTACTAGTAATGGGCTTTCCGTCCTAGGCGATGGTTGGATGACCATACGAAATTTCCGTCTGAGTTCTTGATGTTGTCAATGGTTTGTTTTGTCTTTCCGTTGGGGCTGCCGGATAGTTTAGTTATAGTAGCAAAATATGTTTTTATTCACTGTTTCTTCCATATTTGCTACTACGTCATTCTAAAGTGCTTCTCAGTCTGATTTCATTTTTTCCCTTACTTTTGTGTTGAGTTGATGAAACCGGTCAAAGTTCAAAAACATTCTTGGCTTTCTTCCATTTGTCCACCAATTCCAGGCAGTTATCTCCAACCACAGCTGCATTCAGCGACGATTCAAAGAACATAAATCAACGGCACAGTCTTATACAGTTTCCAAGAATTGCTTTCTTTTTCCTGCAGATCGTCTAGAGACTTGAGAGCAGTAAATTGGTTAAATAAGACAAGGCGGAATTTGCACTTGACTGTTTGATCTTGTAGGAGTGCCCAATTGGTTTTGTTGCTTGTTTCACTCAGTTCAATCTCAGTTTGATCTTGGCTAAGTAATGTTCAGATCCACAGTCCGGTCCTCGCATCAACCGCACATCGTTAAGAGAGGAACGAAACTGAAAATTATGAAAGACATAGTCTAGGGTTGGCGAATCTTGATCACTAGCATTCCTCCAAATAGGTTGATGCTTAAGTGGGTATTGAAAGAGTATTTCTATTGATAAGGTTGCGAATAGTAGGCGAAATCCATTGTCATTAATTTACTCAATAACTAGACATAGATTTTGCTATTGTTTTATTCTTTTATAAAATGTATAGATTAAAGTAATTCAAGTATAAATTATAAAAACTACATTTTATAGTAATATTTACAATCTTAAATGATGTGTTAATATATTATAATATGTATATGAGGAACTTATTATGGCATTAAAGCTTAACCGATATTACAGAAATAACTTGTGGGCCCAAACGAATAGTTTTGAATTAAATTTAACAATAAAGTAGGTCATAAATATTTTTCATCCTAACACAGAATAAATTAAAGCTACGGTTACGCTACGGTTACTAAAGCTTACGGTTACCATAAACAGAAACATATATTACATATATGTTTCTGTTTATGGTAACCGTATATTTAACATGTACAAGTGATGCATAATTTGAGCATAGCCCCAGAGTTTAAAAAACAGTATTAAGTAAAACGTTGACACATATAGGGCACCAAATAGAGAAAATATAAAACTTAAAAGATTTTTCACCTAAGTTAGAAAGTGAAAATTCGTAATTTGTACTACAATAAACTATTAGGTAACTTATCATTGGGACATGCATTATAGAAATTTTAAAAAGTTTAAGTACCAAAAGCATTACTGAACTTTTCAGTTTCGTATCAAAATCGGCATTTTGAAAGAAAATGATATTATAATATGACGGTGTCCGAAAAAAATTAAAGTAGTTTTTTTTAAACGCATATCCCCTTATTTTACTTCGTAATTGCAAATATAATTTCATGTAATTTAAACCATAGCAACTTGTGCCGACTTACATCTAAACATGTCAGTACTTGTTTACTTGATTGAGCACACACGCCTACATCTGAGTGTACTTATAGTTTCTAATTGTTGTATGACATTTTTTTTCTCAATCAGTAAATATGTCAACGAAATTATGTAGTTATAAAAAGAGTATATATTTATTAGGTGATACGAAACAATAACAGGTTCAAAATTTTCTTCAAAGATCTCACAGTATTATTTTATAATATTTGTGAACAGAATTTAACTGTAAGTGAAAGCACTAATCTCACTATCCGTAAGTGTATTATCTTCTAGGAGAAGGTACAAATACCTCCCAAATTGTTGGCGAATTGTGTGAAAAAACTTGTTAACTTATATCAAGCTTGAGAGACGTACAAAAAATGTAAAAAATCACAAGAAGATATATTTGTAAGTAATCTATACAATTTATTTGATATTGCGCATGCCGATGCACTTGAATTATTGAAAATAGAAGAAGACAAGCTCTTCTTGCAGTGCCAAAGAGAGCCAGGTCGACCTGATTACTTGTGGGGAAGAGATAAAAAATTGACTGAAAAGAGGAAAGGTCACAGACATCGAACTATTGAAGAAGAAAAGCGGAGAATCAAATATATTTCCACATAAACTTCATCAGTATCACACAAACTATTGAAGAAGAAAAGCAGCGGTATAACAAGAACTATTTCCTGATGATTCTTTTTCTGATTCCAGTGAATCGATAAAATCTTTATAAAATCACAAGAAGATTTGCGAACAGTGATCAAAAATGCAGAACCTAGGACAAGTCGAACAGTAATGAAAAAAGATTTCATCTCCTCGATTAGTAGCTGCATTAGATAGGTGTCAGTTGGATATAACATAGATGAATTTCCAATAAGTAAATCTTCTATTCAATGAATCCAAATCAAAAAAAGAAAGGTACGCGCACGAAATCCATAAACATTTATTTCCCACACAAAGTGCCAGATGCAGTGATTATTGTTCACGTGGATGGCAAATTATTAACTGCTTTGGATGTCCAAAGATCGAAAAAAGAATATTTGCCTATAGTGATTGCTGTTCCCAGTTGGATAATTCTACACGCAAAGAACAGGCACATGCTGTTTAGAAGGCAATCTTAGACTGGTTACTCGAAGACAAAGTGCAAATTCTCTGTTGTGATACTACAGCTTCAAATGCAGATAAAATTAATTGCGCTTGTGTGTTCATTTAGTAAAAACTTGATGGAGAAATGTTTATTTTTGCTTGCTGTCTAGTGTATATTCTAGTTAAAAAATATTCCATTATATTATGGTAATTTACACATTTTTCAAAATACTGTTATTTAATAAGATTATTTTAGAGACCAGTTTTATTATAAGTAACAATAAAATAATAAATATACCCACTGCAATTTGGTGCTGATAAACTCTGTCTTCGCAATCTATTTTTGATAAAGGATCCTTTCTGTTTACGACGACACCAGTGATTGGTCTGCGCATAACTCCAAAGTTTAAGAAATAATATTAAGTAAAGCATCGAGACAGACATGGCGCCAACTAGAAAAAAAATTTATTTTATTTTCATTACAAATTCTTGCAAGTGACCAATTTCTAAAATTGGTAATAGCTATTTCCTATTATACTAATGTATACACTGAATGGATTCTTTGTTTGAATAAAATCAGATTTTATAGAAGATTATAATATCTTGACCATATGACATGATACCTTATTTTCTATGTAATCTAGAACTGTCAATACCATTAAGCGGCGTTTACACAATGACAGTTCGTGTGACAATTACTGTCGTGAATGTCGTGACAGTGTTCCGCCATAATAATGTGGAGGTTTGCATGTGTACAGAGATAGTTTGTAGCAGCGACGCTGCTGCGATGGTAAGTCACACGAATTGTCAATGTGTAAACAACGCTTTATATTAGATATAAAACTATCAATAGAAGATGAAGTAATTTTATAGATAAATATATAGATGGTGAATTAATTAAGTTACTAGGATTATTTTCAAAGTAGTAATAACTGAGATTTTAATTTTCGCAGCATTAGATCAAAATTAATTATAACTTAATTATTTCTAGAAACATTCAGACAAAAAAACTAAATGGTATTATCTTGTATATGGATAACATTACTATTATTGTTGTAATACATACACTGCTGGCCAAAAGTTTGAGACCAATTAAATGAGAGTGTATGAAGAAAGAGGTTTAATTATGAGATTTATTATTCAGCGACTAATGAAATACTTAAAAATCTTCATAAAGTATCAATCATTGATATAAAAAAGGCCCTTAATAATCTAAACAGCCTTTTCATTAAAAAATCCTTCACTGCATTTAATCACATTTTTCTCGAGTCTCAGCATACGAGAAATCAATTTGTCAATTATTTCTTGGGATATATTGTTCCAGCTTTTGTGTAGAGCCTTCCACGTGTCGTTTTGTGAAGAGGGACATTAATCTCAACATTTAAATCAAGCTCTTCTCATAAAAGTTTGATCGGGTTAAGATCAGAGACTTTTGAGGTGGCCACACCATTGTTGGTGGCAACACCCCTTCCATCTCTTTTTGTTCTAAATAACCTCTGCATAATTTAGAACTATGTTTTGGTCCATTGTCTTGTTGGAAAATGAACCCCTTTTCAATTAATTTTATCCCGGAAGGAATAGCATTTTGCTGTAGAATTACTTTATATTGCTGTTTTTTTATTATTCCTTTGATTAGAACCAAATTACTAGTCCCATGGCCTGAAAAACAACACCAAACCATAACAGAATCAATGCCGTGTTTGACAGATGGCACTATACAATTTGGCAACAGCTTTTTTCCGGCGCTACGTCGAAAATAAATTCGCCTTTTTAAACCAAATATTTCAAGGTTCAATTCGTCGGCCCAAAAGACTTTTTTAAAATCTTCTATTGTCCAATCTCGATGGGCAAGAGCCCACTGCATACATCTTAATAGACGTTTTCAGACAGCAACACGACCAAAAAAGTTAGTATTGCACAATCGTCTTTTTACTGTGCAGACTAAGAAGAACTGTTTATTAATAACTTCATAAAAACACAAGTAATCCAATAGAAAAATCTCTTTCAGGAAACTAAAGCAATCATATATTTTGGTCAATGCAAAACAAAAGCAAAATAATTAGGTGTAAGAAAGTCATAAAATATAACAATGACTACCCACCCACCCACCTAACTGTCACTCGGAATTCTTTGATGTTTTGAAACAAAACACATTTATTGCACCATTACTCCAGAAATACAAAAAGGAAAGGCAGTTTCAACATTTCTTGGTAATAATAGAATACGCAGGTGTGTAGATTTTTTTTTATTACCGACAATTTTAGTGTATAAAATATAAAGCATATTTTCGATTAAAAATGTAGTGTTATCCTAGAGAGCAATATTAGCATGAACAAATGGCTTATAGGGTGAAATGGCTTATATGCAGAATAATAGGTTTTGATGGAAATAATATACACGCACAGACTGAAAATGATTTAGTATTCAAATATTCACATTATATACAATTCTTTATACTATTTATAGGTTCTTTATACTTCATACAGTTTGTAATACCATGCTAACATTGTGATGCCCATTACAAGGATGGTTGGTTCATCCTCCATATATGCCATAAAGTTTTGTTTTGCAATCATTTAGAAATATTGGAGTTGCATTTTTCCGCTACTGTCTTTAATTAATTTTTTAAACATTTTCGTTTACTGAAGGATCTCCCAGCTCCTATAGAAGTTACGTAATAATATTGCAGTGTACACTTCAGTAATATCACATTCAAACACTCCAAATTTGGTGATCATTTTCTTGGATAATTTGTGAACAGGTTTATTCTTTTGTGTTAATTTAGGTAGAATCAGATGCTAAACCTTAAGAAAGTAAAAGAAAAATTGGTTTCTATAACAAGAATATTTACTTTGAAACTCTGTAATTAAGTGAATTAATCTAGTATGTTATTGCAAACAGTAATTTCGAAAATCTCATCTCTGTTTCAAAATCGATGGTCAGAAACTTAGACCTTGTCCAGAAACGGCATGCTTTTTATACGGTCTTTCAAAAAACCGTGTTTTTAATTATAATTGAACCTTTCTAAGCAACAGAGCAATAAAAAAAAATTTTTGTAAATTACTAACTTCTAGCACAGTACCAGGACTAGTTAATTACCTTTTTTACCAACCGATACTTAATGACAATACTAGTTGCATAGTAAACTATGAACAGAATTGCAGCTCTTGGGAATCTCTTGTAATATTCAATAGTGGTGACGTTACAAAAAAATATTGCAAAATATTTTGTTTTACATAAATGGAGTTCTTAACTAATAAAATCAAATAGACGAGAACCTTTGAAATATGCTCTCAGAAATTGTTAAAAAATGTAGTTAAAAATAATATATAGTACCTATTCAGAACTCTAGTACTGTAAAATGTTATTTTCATGGCAACGTTTGTTTCACTACAGAAAGCTGAAAAATTTCCAAACTAATCACACAACTTTACCACACACTTTCAAAAAACAACTTTACACACTCGGTGGATACGGTTGATAATATATCAATCAACCGTATCCACCGAGTGTGTAAAGAGATTTGCACTCAACACGCATATTTTATCAATGTTTTGCGGTCCCAATAAGGCAGATTGGGAACCTATCATTGTACCAGACTATTAACTTTCAAGTATGCAGTTTACCGCAAGTAATTTCTGAAAACTGAAAGTGATTGTTGCAAACCAGGATTTGAACCCACGATCTACAGATTGTTTAACGAAACTTTTCATCACTCTTTTTAGCCTGTTAATGTTCTTTTTATTGTTTTATGGCAGTCTTTATAAGTTTACAGTTTATCAGTTTTTAGTGTAGGAAGCTGAAAAATCCCCAAACAATCAAAATTTGTCATTGACTGGAGAAAGAGAAAACTGTATGAGTGGCTGATGGGTTCACTACAGAGATGAATATTATATACACTCTATCACCCAACTGAACGAGCCAATGAGGAGTACACATCTCACAATGAGGCCAGGGTTCCAACAGTATTATATAACATATAATATGAATAATATATCAAATTGGAACTATAAATAATAATCTATCAACTACACAAAAAACTTCAGGACTAGGAACTTAAAGTCATTTAATTCTATTTTATTATGTGCGGTATTAAAAAAAAATCATTCATCGCCTTCACAAGTATGCAATATTTCCATTATTTTTAGCTCTGGAAATTAAATTAACTATACAACAATACTTAAAATTAAATCATTAGTGTAAGGAATATCTAAATACTATTATCAACGTACCCAAGCTGAACTGTGATCCTCTGTAGTGAATCACAATGACAGGTAAAACGACAAGTGTACAAATGTTGACCAGATGACTATATAATCCAATTCGTTCTGGAATTATATTCTGAAATAAAAAATGAGAACAATTTCAGCATTTTAAAAAAAAAGCAGTAAATGAGTGAAATAACAATTTATGTAATAAACACAAAAGTTTCTAGTCTGATTAATAAAAGATCCTAGTTATTATTTGTTATAACTCTTAACAGAAAAACTGGCTCTCTATTTGTCTATATCTGTTCAAATTGTTGATGCAAGTTAATATAAGGCAAAATAATTTAAATTGAAATTTCTATTCAAATGTTAGTATTTATAATTCTTTTAAATTTTCCAAGTCTACTTAGGCATGATACATTACATACATATACATATATAGATATATTGATATAGGTATATATATATATATATATATATATATATATATATATATATATATATATATATATATATGGGACAGGTACATTACATTTGTTGTTTTTTACATTGGGTTAAGAAAAAATGTTGTGGAATTTTTTCACCAAAATTTGATTACATTTTTTCATATTTTAGAAGAACTTTATTAAAAACATATGTGCCGTTTTGATCGGTAAGCACTCGCCATTTTTCTGGTCAAACCATTATGCCATCACTAACGTCTGTCGTTGATGGAGACAGCGCCTTTCCTATTGACAATTCTAACTGTTTTACCTCAATTGCGCACTTTAATCACATTAGCTGTTGAGTGTAGAGTGAAATTAATTATCTGGCCAGGCTGAAGCAGCTTTTGATGCACAATTCCCTTTCAATCACACCAAACAAAAAGCATTAACTTATGTGGAGTCAATCCGGGCTTTGCCACCGTTTGTGTAATTTCATCGACCCTAGACCACGATCTTTCTCGCACATTATTGTTATATGTGACCCAGTTTTCTATGTTCATTATCAATCTCTTCAAAAATGGCTCAATTTCATCAGTAGCGATTCGTAGATGGAAATTCGGTCCATTAAATTTTTTACCGTTAATTCATGTGGTACCGAAATGTCGAGCATCTTTTTGTATCCAGCCTTATGCAAATGATTCAAAAGTCTTTTTTGGCCAATGTTTAGTTCTGCAGACATGGGCGCCGGCAGCGGGGTGCAAGAGGGTGCAATTGCACCCCCATGTCGGGAAAGAAAATACATAGAAAAAATTACATATTTTTTACCCGACTGAACCAGCAGGAAAGTAATGCTTTTCGAGTGTATGTATATATGTATGTATATGTTCATATGTATGTATGTTTGTATGTTTGTATGTATGTATGTATGTATATATGACCATTTTGATAGTACGCGCTACAGCCCAAATAGCTTGACTGATTTTAGCAAACGACGTGTCGTTAGGTTCGTGAAGACCTATATGTATTTCTCATGATAAATATATAGGCTATATAATTTTCATGAGAAATCAACAAAGTCAATTTTATATGGAAAAAAAATTAGAAATTTATTGGTATAGTGAGTTACGATTTAAATAACAACTGAAGGCGTCTAGGTTGCAGTCCAAAGTTGTTCAACACCTTGTCAATAAATTCAGTATCCTCCTCAACTCTTTTCCTGTGAACACAGCATGCACAGGCCGCTTAACCTCGCATCTCCCATCGTTGAGCGATTCCACGTCTTCACCCGTCGTAACGTGCTAAATGTACGTTCAATGCAACATGTTGTTGCTGGAATAGTTAAAGCAATTTTAATTGCCTCACATACCGCTGGGTAAAAAGGAGTGGCTTGAGCAATCACATCTACGTATTCAACAACAGATTCATTTAGAATCTCATTATTTGCTTCCTTTGTTTTCATTACCTCGTACCATGTGGTAGCCTCGGCAATAAAATTATGGAGAAGACCTCCGTAAAGATTCTGTATATCTTCTGCTATCGATAAAAATTCTGATTTGTTTAATTTTCTCATATTTTCTGGGTGAAGCTGCATAAGCGAAAATGCTTTCTTGTGTGTTAAAGAAAATCGATTTTTTAGTGAAGAAATAATAGAATCTAAGTACGGAATAAATATAGATCTTCTGAAAAATTCTTCCACAGTTTCAGATGGGTGATTTGATCTGTAAGTCTGTTTTTCCACTACTCGAGGAAGCTTAAATTCAACGTTCAGTTTTTCGCAAATTTTCTGAGCTTTCTCAAAAATGACTGCAAACTCCATAGATGCATTATCGCGATGAGATTGAAGCATATCAGTTAATTTATTAACGTGATCTTATCGTATAAGCATATCAGTTAATTTATTAACGTGATCTTATTACGTATTGCCTTTATATCCATAGTTACTTCCTATAATTGATTGCACACGGGCTCAAGTTTGGCAGAATAAGTAGCAATTATTAAAAGTGTCACAATGTATGTTGGAGTAGTTGCAGTCGTGCAGAGCTGATACGCTTTGGTTTTCGTTTTAGAATTCGGTGCGTTCTGCGAAAGTTGTATAATAGTAACAAAATTTTCAGAAAATATTCTGATACTTTTGTACTTTGC